>CM033742.1:31715653-32091432 GCA_019671005.1 Hibiscus mutabilis
TTGTCTGTACTGTGCTATATTTTTGGCAGGAAGCTTCTGTTTCCTCTGATTTATACACTGATACAGACGAGACTGCAACTGGAAGTGAGGAAGAAGATGATGAGTCCTATGACGAAGATGAATCTTATGAAGACGATGATGCAACTGAAGGGTCTTGTGTATCCAATGATGATGACGATGTTGATGATGCAAGTGAAACAGGCAGTGAAAGTGGTCACCCTGTTACCAATGATCGGGATGTGGATAAGGTTTGTTCATCTACTGGCTACAATGGCATTTACATTTTATGATTGATCATAAACTATACAAGTGATGAAATTAATAAACTTAATATGGATTTATGAACAGTTAAAGCTTTCTATAAAGATGAAAAAGCAATAAATCAGTGATAAAAAGATAATGCCTTGAACATAAAATTGCAGGATTCTGATTCTTCGAGCTCAAGTTTCGAGTCCTCTGAAAATGATGATTTGAAAAGGAGGAAGGATCAACAGTGTAGTAAAAGTACATCAACAGATATAAAAAAGTCTGCTGAACTGTCAAAAGGTATTAATGATCAGACCAATTTGGAGGATACGTTAGTTCATCAAAATCAAAGCCCTCGTAACCAACAATCAACAGCGGTTGGGAGTGGACCTGGCTGGAGAGCTAGGCGTAATGCCGTTTGGGGACGTACCGCTGTAAGTGTTTGCTTTCTGTATTTATGATGTGTTACACTGTTGGCCTAGTTCGTTGGCTTTCTCTGTTAGCTAATAACCATTTTCAAGTATGAATCTAGCAATTGCAAGTTACCTTAGATTGATTAACTTCTAACTGCTCAAATTAGTCGAGATTAATATATTGGGTTTGCTTGTCCAGGCAAAGAAGAACCTTTCAATGGAATCCATTGATATTTCATTTGAAGAAGAGTAAGCAATGCTCCCATGGTCTGTATGTAAAAACCTTGTATAAATTTGCCTGCTACGACTTGTTTTCCAGGTCATTCTTTCATATAGCATACAATGATGCAATACCAACTAAAAGTTGCATGCATCTTTTGAAGCATTCTTTCATGCTTAGGATGAAGCAATATATCCTATTTTCTTTGTATTACCTGATTTGGTCTTTTTTAGGATTGAAACTGAGACACTTGAGGCTGAAAAACCAGACTTGCAAAACAGGCTCAGAGAAGAGGTTCTGCTATACCTTTCGAATTATTATTATTATTTTGTGGAGACTTTTCATAACTAGTCATCTTTATAATGTAGACTGAAGGTAATGCCAAACTTGAAGGCAGCATGGAAAAACGAAAGAAGGCATTGCAAGATCGTTGCCTAAGTCTTGAGAAAGATGTAAGTTTGTCAGGATCTTTTTCTTAATTTATTTCCGAGCTGTCCTTTCTGTTTCATGCATGATGTTAGGGTATGTATGTGTAGCATTAAAGATGCAGACTTTGGTGTTGAAAGAAACATGGTATCAAAGGCAGCAATCAGCATATTCCCTTATTACTTGTAATTGGAAATCTGTTTTTGCATTTTATTCTTTCCTCTTCAGTATCATGTCTTTCAAAAATGGCTTAGCTAAAACAAGCCCAATTTATCTACCTACCTCTGACTTATAGGTAGCAAGATTAAAGGAAGAGTTGCAAAGGGAGAGAGATAAGAGAACAGCTCTAGAATCTGGGCTTAACTCGTCTCAAGAACCTCGATTTCTCCCAGATAAGATCGACGAAAAGGTACAGAATGGCCTGCTTCTGACTTAAACTAGCGCACCTAATCTTTATTTTGCATCAAACTTTGACTTTCTTAGTATTATGAAGACAAAGGCAGAGCTCAAGGACATAGCTCAAGCAGAGGCAGATATAGTCAATTTGAAAAGCAAGGTTGAAGATCTGGAGATGCAGCTTAAACAACAGCTTGAGAAAAATTCTGCTCCATGAATGATTCATGCAATCAACGCCAACCAAATCATTCCGAAATGTAAGCTTTCCGTTGGTTCCATAGCCAATAGCCCTAAAGAAAGGATCCACAGTTAAGAAAACCCGAAGGCAAATAAACCCATTTTTCTAAACAAGGGATGATTTGAATTTTGAAGGCCATGATGTCCGACAATTCAGATAAAAGCTCAAGAATTAGGAGGCAAGTTTCCTGTTAGTCTTGGAATCATTGTTCTGCATTGGACATTGCTGATATCCTTGGAGATTCACCTTAGGCTGTTGATGGTCGCTTTGATCTGCGATTTTGCGAGGTGCGACTGATTTTGATTCCCACAATAAAAAGAAGAGAAACTGATAAACCACCCTCTAATCCAAGATGAAAAATGTCGATTATTATATCCTTGGAACTAAGCTGAAATAAGTTGAAATGCTGGCGATTGGTTTTTGTGGTCGGAGAATCCTAGTAGGATTATTTTGTATTTGCATAGCCATGTTCTTTACAAATGCAACCCTTTTGTTTGTTTAATTTTTCATTTTTTCTTGGTTTATAAAATATTGATCGATGGTTCCTCGAGTGTTGAGTCGGAGCGTAAAGTTTCTCGAGTTTCGACCCTAATCCAACACCTTTTTTATACGAGTCTCGGTCTTTCTGATGAATTAAAAATAATGGGCTTTATAACTGAAAACCAACTAATCTAGTAGGACGGGACATTAAATCTCTTACATAAGGTTAAGAGTTTGAATCCTGATATTATGAATGGAGTAATTGGGTTGGGCAGGTTGCCAAAATGGATATTTGCAATATCTTATTTAGATTAGTCTGCCAATAGATTGGATACTAATGGTTAAACAAAAATAATAATAAAGGGCTTCGTAGAACTTTAACGTCTTTGTCCAAATGGGGCTCATCTTTAGTGTGCAACAAGCAACAAGCATTGTTGAGGCAGCCACCATCGATGGGTTAAACCTTATGGTCTCATAGTGCATTATCCCCATCTCAGCTACAAAATGCACCATGTTTTCCATCTACAATAACACAAAACACAGCAAACTTCAATGATAATTAAATGATATTTAGATAAGTTTATATAGAAAAGGCAAAAGTCAAAAACTAAAAAGCTAAATTTATTAGCTTTTCGAATAACTAATTTGAAAAATATTTTTATCCCAAAAATTATTTTTAACCTTATTTTTTATTATTATTTTTAGTATCAAAAGTGTTTGACTCTACTAGCTAATTTGAAACGCAATGGAGAACTTAGAAAAGCCTTTTAATCAGCAGAAGCAAATATGCTTTCTTAGACAATTCTCCACACTTTTGGTACTGAAAGAGAAAGAACAAGGTTGAAAAATAGATTTTGTAATATATATAGGAAAAAACTTCTATACACAGGCCGTGTAGGTTATAGGGTTTACACGTGACTTTTAGTTTTAAGGAGTTAGGGTTTTAATTTAGGGTTTAGGGGTTTAGATTATAGGGTTTAGAATTAATTTTACACATGCTATAGGGGTTTAGGTTATAGGGGTTAGTGTTTAGAATTTAGTGTATGGGTTTAAGGTTTAGGGTTTATTTTTTAGAGTTAGAGTTAGAGTTAGAAATTTAAGATTTGAGTTTTTATAGTGTAAATACACATGCTTGTACAAGCCTGTGTATCAAAGTATATATATATATATTCAAATGAGCTTCTAGAAATGCTAAAAAATTAGCTTGACTTTTGGATTTATAATATCAAAACACCATTTAAATATCAAATATTTTTTATTTTCTAACATTATGTAAAATAGTCAATGTCAAACACTTTAAATAATCATATTTTACAAACCTTTTAAAAAACACTTTTTAATATCCAACAACAATGGAGAGCTAGGAGTTTAGGATTTGGTACTTTTTCGTTGTTTTCTAAAGACTCAACTCTTAATTCTCTTATGAATTCAACAACTCTTTTGAAGATTTATCTATTACTATTAAGCTTATTTTATATTAGATTATATGATTTTCATTATGGATTTAGTATGATTCATGTGTTATTATTAAGTTTAGGATTTATTAATTGATCAAAGTTTGATATTTTATTTAATCTGCAGGTTTATTTTCATATGTAAACCTAAGTGATTAAATGAGTGATTACCCAAACCTAATGATAAAAAGATATATACTTCTGAGACTAGTAGAGGGGTAGTGATGGTGAGGACAGTGATACTCGTGGTGACCATTATAATGTGAGGTTGTATGGACTGATATTAAATTAAATTATTAATTTGGTTTCAAGCACTTTTATATGTAAAGTGTGCGCGTTATACAAAAGTTAAGAAACATTATAAATATGTACTATCTTTATATACATAAATTGATTAGATTTACTATTGAGACTATTCAAAAAAGTTATTAATTGTCATCGACTAAAGAAAATCTTGATTACTTTATGGAATTATGGTTGAATGAATAGTTTAGTTTTATAATTTAATTATTTCAAAATTTAATTATTAGATTTAATATTAGTAGTTTAATTAATTACTGAATCGATTCATTAGTTGAAGTTTATTAGAATTTTTTTGGTTGAGTTATCATTAGAATATTTCTTAACGAATTTGTTTTATTATAATTTATTACTCGATAACGACACTAACAAATGTTATTAAAGATATATAAATCGTCACAACATTGTACATTTTGACCATATACTCAAAATGATATTATTATTATTATTATATACATAAATTGTTACCAATTTAATAATATTTTTAGTATATACTCAAAATGTTATAATATTGCAATAATATTTTTAATACCATTTTATGTATATTTTACTAACATTTGATTTAAAAGTTTGTCTAAAGTCAGTTTTCGGTTTATACATCTCCAATTAATAACCGCTGCATTTCCCAACTGTTCAGATATGACCGTTATATTTAAAGAAATATAAAATTCATAGTTTCACAACGTCATTGAAAGTCGCTTTGGCCGAGTGGTTAAGGCGTGTGCCTGCTAAGTACATGGGGTTTCCCCGCGAGAGTTCGAATCTCTCAGGCGACGATTACTTCTTTTTATTAAATCCTTCACTCTAGCTTCGTGGTGGGCCAGGTATCCCACATCCAATAACTCATCAGAATAGTTTTTTAAGGCCATAAACGCACAGTGCTACTTTCTTCAAACAGCGTTCAACTGCCTCATAATTTGGACTTCATTTCCCCACAATTAATTTTCACGTAGATTATAAGTAGATTATCCTTGTTTTTTAAAACTTAAAATTTTATACGGTTTTAAAACTGAGAATAACAATAGGTAATGAAGAGAACTTTTACGGTAAATAATAAGTAGATTATTCTTGTTTAGAAGTTTTACTTTTGTCAGTAAAATCACTTAATCCAACAATTCAAAATATATATATAACTCTTAAGTTTTACATTATGCGAGTGGAACAAAGTTTTACATTGTGTAAAACTCTTAGGCTAGGAGCACATTTATACCATGTAAAATTCATCTAGTTTTACACTTTTTGTATCGTTTTATGAGAGTAAATGTATAACTGAGATTATCTCATTCTCTTTCTTGATACATTAGTTGTGTAGATAATGTACACAATCATTCATATTTAAACTCTAAAATTTAAAATCTAAATCTCTAACCCTAAAACATCAAATCATAAAGTCTAAACCCGAAATCTTAAATATTAAACACTACAACCTGAACTAAATCCCTAAACCTTAAAATTAATAAAATTGGGTAAACATGTGTATCAAAATATTTTAACATGTATATAGCAAAGTCCATAAAACAATTTGCATTATCGAAATGATATAGTCTATAGATGATATAGATGATACAACAATTATATACCACTATAAATTGGACACCTATTTTTCATAATACACATGTATATAATTATTTTTCCATAGATGCTCATCATCTACCTTAATTAGCAGAAATATATTTTTTTTGTCGAGAAAGCTAAAAAAAATATTTGTACTGCTATCCAACAAGACATATGCAATATACATATATAGAATAACTTCATATAATAGTATAATTGCCTCCTCTTATTTCTGGTGAGACATTTGCCTTTTCTATTGGTTTCGAAATTGAAAGACTTGGACCATTTGTTTTTTGAATTTTAACAATCAAAATCAATTTGAGAAGTTAAGGTTTAAAATGTCAGTGTTTAGTACTTGTAATTTTTGGATTTCACAAATTTAAAGTTACGGTTCAATAACTCTAGATTGAATAAGAGAAAGAGAACATTTCTTTGAAGAAGGTGAGTTAAAAGAGAGGCGTATCGAGATCTATTAATTAATTGAGTGATTAAGAATGTTCGTGTTATTTTTTTTGAGTGGATTCGAATTCTAGCATTTGCCTTTAGAATATAAAAATTCTATTTAATCAAAAAAATGTAAGACATGTCTAACGTCGGATAATATTTTTAGTTTTAACTGATGGTGAATTATGAACAAAAAATATGTCCATTTTTATGTCCCAACACTAAAATATTAATTTTTAAATCTTAACCCTAAATTCTAGATCTCAAACCTTAAATCTTAAAAAATACACCCTATTCCTAATTCCCTAAACTATAACCCTAAACTCTAAACTTAAACCTTAAACCTTAAACCCTAAACTTAACTTTTTAATACGAAGACATGAACATGAGCACTAAAAGAGACGAAAGATTTCTATTAGTGAATTACAGTATTATTTTTTAACATAAAATTTACTTTCTTTATTTTTGTAAATAATTATTTAACCAATGTCAACTTCTCATTGGTTTTCAATTTACTTTAACTGACTAATACTTTAAATTCTAAGTGAAATAGTAATATGCTTTAGGTAATCATTCATTCATTCATTTGTGATATAACTTGATCCAAATAAGATATATAACATCATTATTGATACATAAATATAACAAATGTACATAGAGTACATGTTAAAACAACCTAATTAATTAAGAACTGTCCTGCCAGCACAAGTTAAAAACAAGTTTTCTTTCGACTTCGAGTAAGAAAAGTACATCCTAATACATATGATCATAACAATGTATTCTTGCAAGGGTTCCAGCTTTATCCTTGCATGAACTCGTTGCATCTCCTCTCATCGGTTTCAGCTAAGAGAAGGGAAGCCTGCAAAAAAAAAAAAAAAACTCGAAAAAGAAACAATAAACATCCAAAATTATGATATCGAACTTCTTACTACTCGGTTCGACAAACATTCGTACGAGGATATTAAAATTTCTAGCTTACCCTAATTTGAGTGAAATGTCTGAGCAATCATCTTCCGGTGGAGGGCCACTGTTGCAACTATAAACATTGCTGACAGACTCCGATGACATGCCTTCTTCCCGAGTTGGTGCAACATCTGAATCTGCTAACACCAGCCTCTTGCCTTTGCACAATGACACCAACTGAAAACATCTCCCAAAATCTTGTCAATATTGTTATATAATTAACTTGGAAATTGAAGTGTTTACATATTACCAACTATGGAAACTGACAGGGGCGGAGCTAATAATTTTAAATTACGGTGTCAAAATTTTGAATGTTAACTCATATTATATTAAAAGCAGGTAGAATCAAATATTGAGGGCTAGTTTAGCATTGCTTTTGAAAAGTGATTTTTAAAAGTGCTGTCGGAAAAAGATTTTGAAAAATAATTTTAAATGGTTAGCTGTAAAATTTTAGTGTTTGGCATTGCTGTCAAAAAGTACTTTTAAAAAAATAAATGACCATTTTAAACATGATATTGTAAGTTATATAATGTGTATGTATATATATATATAAATGATATTCAAATTTTTTAATATTATAATATATAAAATATATCAGCTTAAATTATTATAAAAATATTTTTATTAATAAATACGTTTGGGTTGAAAAACACTTTTTAAAAGCAATTTTTTCTTCAAAAGTACTTTTGAAAAGTGCTTTTAAAAAATATTAATAAATTATAATAAAATATAAAATATTAAAAAATGAATCATATAATTATGTATTTATAAAAAAATATAAGTTTATAAATTATAAATAAAACAATAGCAAATGAAGGCTCAAATTGTAATTTAGCTCCCAAAAGTACTTTTTCAACCGCAAAAGTTAAAATTTTCAACTTTTACATTTGGGTTGAAAAGTACTTTTCAAACGCAGTTTTTCTCCAAAAGTTATCTATTTAGCATTGCTTATCAAACCAGCTTTTGGTCTCAAACCAGCTTTTGAAACTAAAAGCTGGTTTGATAAGTAATGCTAAACGCACCTGAGTCAAATTCCTTTAAATGATCTCAATTATTTTTTAAACATGTGTTGGTTTTATTTTTTTTATATTTTTATATACTTTTTTCTCAATTTTTAGATGTCAACGAACACCGACTGCCTCATTTGGCTCCGCCCATGAAAACTGGTATTGCTTACTTTATCTTTAAGTTGCTTGTTCTCTTCCAACAACTTTTTTCCCTGTGATTATCACCAAAGAGGAAATAAGCAGATAAAAGAGGAAGAATATTTCTAATGATTTTCATAGACTCGACAGTGCAAGAAAAAGTAGAAATTCTAGTATAACACATATCTATGGTGCAGACCTTGGCTTCAAGCGAAGAGATCTCGTTCATAATACGTTCACCCTGAGAGGAAAAATGGCAAATTGTAACATATCATTACAATGCAGAAAATCAAGAACTTGCTTTGCAAATGAACTCCCATGAACCTTGGTCTCAAGAACTCGAGTGAGTCCTGATTCCAGCCGTTTCTCGAGTCGTTGCAGTTCATCGATGTTCAATCCTTGAAGTTCTTCTCCTCTCATCTGCCTGTTTTATATATAAAGATATTTATATTTTTACTTGTCATATTCCCTTCAACAGCAGTAAACAAAATACTAATTACTACCAACAAGGGTTCGGAGCAATGACAACCCGATTCGAATCTTGGAGATGACATTGTGACAAGGAAGAACTACGAACCTCAAATACAGATCATAAAATAGACATGTACTATAGCAAAAAAATACTAATTACTGACCTTAGTTCAAGGGTTTTATCAGCAACTTCCTTGCTCAATCTCATTTGATTACTGTTTCCCAGCTATGTTTTGAAAAATAACAATAATAACGGCAAATTCCATTAAAAGCTATACAATTTTCAATTTGAAAGAAGATGATAGTAATAAAGAAAAAAATGAAGGGTCCAACTCCAAGTAATATGGAATTATTAAATTACCTGAAGACAGAGAGATGGTTGATCCAATTTGTTGGGATTGTTGGCCTGCAGACTGTACCTTCCCAATATATCCTTCATGCTTTAGGTAGAAAAATCAAAGCAAAAATTACTTGAAGTGAAACCAGATCATAAATATGGAACTCAATTCAATGCATTAAAAAAAAGGATGTCTGGTTGTTGTCTGTTGTTGCTGCAGCTAACAGTTAATATGAGCTCCAGTTAGCAATAAATGTCGACAAACATACAGTAAGTTCATTTTACCAGAACAAACGTAGTACAGCAGCTGTCAAAAGGCTTAAACCATAGTCTTACCCAGGCGATTCAAAGATTGAATGGACTCTTAATATGAAAAAGGTATAAGTTTTTTTTTTAAATAAAGTAGAAACCTTAATTTATTAAATTTTTTTTTTATTTTATAATACGAAAAAGGATAAGTTGTTGAGATCTATTCGCTTAGTGACTAAGGATACTTATATTGCCTATCTTGTATGGGTTTGAATCCCGATATAAAAATATAATATCTCTATTTAATAAAAAATGTGCAAGTTTTTCTTTTTCAAATAAAATTATCTTAATGCAAAATGTTAGATTACTCTCTTGAGCAGCCTAAAAATGACTTACAAATATCTAAAATTTTTCACTTAAAAAGTATTGTTATTCTGGAAACAAAATTATCCAGAATGCTTGTAATATCAACTTCTTCCAAATGATCACTCTCAATTTTTAAAAAAAATTATTATTATATATATTATAATATTTTTTTCAAAAAACATATATTATATTAGATAATTCATTTTGGGGCTTTTTTTAGAAGTCTTGTGCAGTCACTCTTGTTATATATGTTTAAAATTACCTCTGATCGCAACGAAAGAGAACAAAACAGCGAAAAAATCAACAGAACAAACAAGAAAGCAACTAGCAACTAGTTAAAAGATCAATGAGATTTTATTTGTACATGCTTTGAAAATTTCTATCAATTACTTTGTTTATGGTAGTCTCAACAGCTAAAGAAATATACTTGGCTACCATGTTGTACTGAGAAGAATACGAGAGTGGAGACGAGGATGAGATATAATAATTTTTAAAATTATTAAATACGTGTACGACAAAAGTATAATAAATATAAAAGAAATTTTATATTGTAAATAATTTAAAATTAAAAGGTCAAAAAAATCATTTAAGCTCATGTGAGCAAAAGAAAGTAAAAAAGAAAGAAAAAACCGACAAAAAACGGTGGGAAAAAAAAGAAAAAAATAAAGAAAAATACTTACAAGTGTCCAAGTCGTTCTCAATATGTTTTTAGTACGGGGACGTATCAAATACGTTGTATGATTTTAAATTAAAATGATCATGCTTCATAACTTGGCTAATATATTCACAAGAATGATGATCGTGACAATGCAAAATGTGTTTTTTCTGTCTAATTCCGACCACTTTATCTATATCAAAATTATATCATAAACAAAGGTTGAACCTTGTTTTTTGAGCTGAAAACGATCAACCAATTAATTAATTAACAAAGGGGAAAAGCAAATCAAACATGTACAAAATATTTTTTCTTAAATCATCAGCAACATTACATTGGATTGTTGCGAGAGAGAGAAAGACTATTATGCAAAGAGATAAAACATTAGCCTCCATGATCTATGGAAATTGAACAAAATAAAGACCAGTAGAGTAAATAAACAAAGCTTGAACGAAGAATGATGTGTTTGTGTACGTGTTTGTTTGTTTTTAAAAGTGTTCAAGTTCGTTTAAATTTTTAATGCTGTGTTCATTTTCATTTGTTTGTTTTTTTATAATATTCGTGTTCGTTCATTTAACGTTTGCAAACATGTTCGTTTGGCGTTCATAAACACACATTTTACCCTTTTATTTGCATGTCAAAGAAAAATATGAAATTATGTCACTAGTCCTTAGCCTCCTCACGCTTCACAGTTTAAACTCTAAAGTTCATCTTGTGATTGATTTAATCCTACCTTTGTCAATATTTAAAATGTAAAAAAAAAATGAGAACCAGAGATCTTATAGACGATTAGTGAACATAAACGAACTGATCACACATCTCTTCGTGTTGGTTCATTTATTAAATAAACAAAAAAAAGTGTTCATAAGCATTTATTTAACTTAATAAACGAACATAAACAAATGCTATACGAACGGTTCATCGATCGAACAATCAATTCATTTACATTTCTAATAAAGACCTTCTATTTGTATTTCTTACCTCTCATTTCTTCAAGTTCTTTCCCTGATTAATGTTTCATGTTATTTTTTTCAAGACTTTGCTTTGCTTTTTTCCATCAAAGCGTTAATTTTGTTTAGAAATATGAGTCCTGGGACGGATCTAAAACTGAGATGGAATTGGAAGCTCTTTCTCTCCATCTATGGCGGACAGAAAGTAAAAGGGTGATGGAGAATATACCTGGAGCTACCGAACTCAAAGAGCTTCCCAGTAGCTGAGAAAATAATGAGAGCAACCTCAGCATCACAAAGAACCGAAAGCTCTTGTGCTTTCTTGAAAAGCCCTCGCCTTCTCTTCGAGAAAGTCACCTGCCTTGCCGTCACGTTGTCGATCTTCTTGATCTTTATCTTCTTCCTCGCCATCAATTCCTACAACACCAAATAAAAAAAACATTTTAGATTCTGGTTTCTCCCCTCAAAGGAAAAAAATAAATATTACAACAAGATGTCACAGGAAAAGTGGGTTTTCTCGAGTTATTGTGCCGAATTGAGAGAGGAAATTTTTAGCTGAAACCCTAGTGAAGGACCCCTTGTTTCAGATCTAGGTTACTAAAACAAGAAAAAGTGATGGAAAACCCAGGAATCTTAGCTCATGAAGAAGAACCAAAAACACACCAAGAATTGGTGGGTTTGTTTTCATTAGTTTTACCTTATTGAGATATACTGTTGGTTCAGAACTGGAAGTTATGTCTGCTGACAGTAATCAAAAGCCCCCTATCACACAACGTTGGAAACTTAAAATACGAGAGAGAGAGAGAGAGAGAGGAGTGTGTGCTGGTTCACGAAAGGAAAAGTTCCCTCTTTTATGGAGAATTTACACAAATATAGCACTCTAATTATTTTTTCCCAAAATATGGCACAATTTAAATTATTTTTAAAAATATAGTATTTTTTTACAGTAAAAGTAAAATGATACAAGAGCATCCCGTCTACAAACAGTAAAATGATTTTTGGAATAAAAAATAAAGTCAATTTTATTAGGTATAGACTATGAACAATAAAAATCAAAGTTGAATTCTTTTGGTTCCGTTTTCAAACAGTGTCCTAGGTGTAGAGCGTCGTTCACATAAGAGTCATCCATGCGCGTCACTGTTGAAAGACGAAAGGAGCACCTATCGTCTTTAGCTAAATGGGCACAAGGTACAGTTGGGGTGGCAGCTTTGCATGCATAGGGTGCAGTCGGAGTGGGCAATGGAATATAGGGTTGCATGTAAAGGGTGTAAGGCGATGTAGGGACATAGGTTTCGAGAATGAAAAATAGTAGGGTGTTAGTAAGTAGAGATTATAAATTTATTTTAAATTGTGTAGGGGTATGGTAAAATTTTGGGTTACAAATTTATTAGTGTTATTAAAGAGGGATAGGGTAGGTAAAGGAAAAAAATATGATTTTTTGTGTTAAATAGGTGAGGTTAAAGGTAGGTAAGTTGTTAGAGAAAAAATTGAGTAAAGAAGGAGAAGTAGTAGAAGAAAGTTGTAGAGAAAATATTGTAAGTAGATTCAAAATTTTATTTTTTTAGTTTAATTTTAGTTTTAGTTTATATAATTCGTTTTATTTTGTATTGATGTAAGTTAATTTAGTTTAAATTTTTATATTATACATCTAACGTTTTAAGTTGATTAAAATTTATGTTAGATGTATGAATAGTTTTCAAGTAGATAAAAAATTTATAATAATATAATACAATTAGTATTTTTGATAAATTAGTATAATTTTTGAAATATATTCAAATATATATATTCGAAATAATTAGTCTATTTTTATAGTATATGGTAATTAAAGAAAAATAATTGTATCCCGAGTAGTATGTTTTAAAATTATTGTTATTTATTGGTTAAAATTAGGATTAATAACATTAATTAAAATTTTAGTATGTTCATTTTGATTTGTGTATTCTGATTGAAAATATATATTGTTTTGAACATGCAGAGAAAATGAGCAACAACAGATTAATGACGATTGTCCATTACAATGGACAAATGGTGAAAACTAATGTCGGTGTTGTATTTGAATCTGAAAGCACTACGAAGATGAGATTTGAAAAGGAAATCACGCTTCGAGAAATGAAAGAGAATATGTACGAGAAAATTGGAGCTAAGATTCATGTTTTGCGGTACCGGTGACTGACATGTCACAATCCAGACAAATATTCTGCAATAACTCTCCAAGATAATACTGATGTTAGAATAATGATTGCAAAGCATGAATCTGTGGATATTCGAAATATCGAGTTTTTTGCTGAGGTGCGTGATGTTTTCAACCCATCCAAAAACAAAGTTGGAGAATCTGCTCAAATGGGTTTCGGTAATGAGATTGATACGCCCGGAGGTAGTTTTGTCGCAATATTGGCAAGTGGGACATCGAGTGCATTTCATCCAGCTTTGCCTTCGATATATGCAGCATCATACGGGCTGACTGTTGATTCGACCGTTGATGTTAATGTGGAAAACCTACAAGGTTGATGATGAGAAACACTTGAAGATTCCAGTGAAGATGAAGATATTGGGGATCCCAATTTGTTCCCTGGTGACGTTAGTGATGCCCCTGATTTTGGTGTTAGAGAATTTGTTTCGACCGAGGACGACATTACATGGTATACACCTCCTGCTCACATGAGCTTAGTATATTTCGATGCGATAATGATGCCTAAATTCTCGGATATGCCCCAATTAACTTTGAGTCAGCATGTGAATTATCGATTGAGCTTCAATTTAATGAAAAGAATGAAGCTACACTGGCAATTAAAGAGTATATCATCAAGAAGCATGTGGACTACGTTGTTATAGAATCTAGCCCGATGACTTTCTTTGCCAAGTGTATGAAATTTGGACAAGAGTGCAATTAGAAGATCCAAGTCAGCATGTGAATTATCGATTGAGCTAAATTTGCATTTTATTAGTAGGAAATATTTTTAATTTCATGTTCATCACAAAAATTGAACTTCAAAAAATGGTGACTGAATCGGAGTTCAATTGAAAAAGTTACGAGCTAATTACCAAAACGTAAAAATTCAATAATTTAGCTACGACTTCGAAACCTATAGGAAAGGTTTCGAAACATATGTCACATATTCATAAAATTAACATTCTATAATAGAGGTTTCGATACCTCTTATTATGGTTTCGAAACCTTTGTCCTGTTTCACCAAAATATGACATTTTAAGCCATTTTAACCCCTAATTGTCACTTTTATTATTAGGTAACTTAATTACATAGTCTTAAGTATGAACATGAACATTTAAAGTCATTTCTAATTTTTAACCTTTATCATTAAGTTACTTCATTACGAATTAATGAATTTAAACAGTCAAATTTGAAAAGCAATTCACTAATTGCTAAAGATAATTAGATTAGATTAGGTGAATAAAAAATAGTGGAAAATAAAAAACAATAAATTTCAAACTCAAATGTATTACATAAAAGACAGGCAATCATTTCTTATGTAATTTATTCCCATGCGGGGTATGGTTGAATAATAATGTTGCGACGCTCGTCGATCACGTTGTGGCCTCTGTGGTGTCTCGGGATCCTCTTCAGCGTTGCTCACCTCCTCAGTCACCGAGGGAATAGGAGGTGGTATTGTGAAAAAATATTCACTGCTCTTCCCTCTCATAATCTTTGGTGAATATAGGAAATTTTGTATTTCCTGAAAATCTATGTTATCGTCAAAGTTCGAGTAAATGGGTGACTGTAGCGGATAAAACTTGGGTTTATATAAACAACATCATCAAACCTTTTATTATTTGAGGAGCTCGAGCCCACTTCTGGTTGTACACATGTAGGAGGCGATTCATTTTCCCATACCGTTGTCGGCGTTACTGTACTCATATCTACCTCTCATGTGGTTGACCAACCTTCAACATTTTTACTCCAAACGGGATTTTCGTCCACTACACTCCCAGATGCATCCGCTGCACTCTTTTATGATTCACTTTTACCACCATATTTTTTCTTATACCTCTGGTATTCTTCTTGTCCTTCGAGAGTAGTTAAGTACAACTTTTCATTATTATGATAATAGATCATGTACTTTGAACTCTCAAAATCAAAATCATCAGCTCATATTAGACTATGATACAGAAATGATGAAGCTCTGTCGTTCCACAAAACAAGGTACTCGGCATGTGTGACTTCCCAATCCACATCTGACCTGCCGCGTCCATCATAGTCGTGAAGAAAGTCATGATCGAGTATAATACGCGAAATAGGTTGGTAGAAGCTAAATTGTCTCAGCACCCTATCTCTAAAGTGGAACTCAACAGTAACAAAGTGGATTAACGGTGTGACACTACACCATATAGTAGAATCTTTTATCAAATAATTTGGTACAAATATGTCGTCATTATTGTACGACATCCAAATAATCTGCAAAAAAATATAATCATTATAGTAATACATCTAACTAAAATGTAAATAATATATTTAACCAAATAAACTTTCTATTCAGATACCTGATCTTGACAATGCAAGTCAATCTGAGATCAACATACTTTGACGTTGTTGTGCGCCAATCCCGTGTGAGCTTTTTTCTCGCACCATCTGCATACAAATAACAATAATATTTTAAAAACAAGTAAATTTAATTTAAACATTCAACTCAAAATTAGGATAATTACCTTGCAGTAATAGGAAACTATATATGTGTTCGAGTAATCGGTGTAAAAAAAGAAGTCATTGCCAAGCCCACGCTTGCAATAACAACAGACATCCACCAATATCCCTTACCTTTCGACCATTTTCTAGTATAGTGCCATTACACAACTCACGATACTAGAACGCTAATATGGCCGATCCCCAACTACGTGTACCGGCTTCCCAAGGAGTATCCAAAAAACGTAGATACTGTGTATGAACCAAATTGCCAGATTTATCTTATAACATCCTCGACCTGGATATCACAATTAGGGGTGTTCATAGCCGGTTAACCATAACGTTTAGCCTAAATGGTCAATTAATCGTTATAACAGTTATTGAATTTAGTTAACCGTAACCTAATCGTTAAGAATTGTTTAACCACTAACATTTAACCGTTAAGACACGGTTAATCGAAGGTTCGGTTACAGGTTAACCTGTAACCTATTATAATTTTTTTAACATGCTCACTACTTTTTTGAGAATAATGAAACTATATTTTCTATAAATATATATTAAAATGTTCATAAAATGCTTAAATAAATATTATAAACACTAAGTCCATACTTAATTAAAAAGTACATATATACTACAAAGTTTCAGCACAACATAAAATACATAAATTCCATACTTAGTTTAAAATTCCAAGTTTTAATAGTGTTCAACATGTAGCAATACACCATCAAAGTTTTAAAGAAAAATCTTTAACTAACATAAAACAAATATAAGTAAATGAAACTTCCATGAGTTAGTATCACAAACCACAAAAGTTAATTCTATGACCAAATCCTCTATTTAAAAATATGAAACAAGTTAGTGCAAGAAATATAATGTAATACAAGCAAATCGAAGAAAAATAATAATTATGAATTAAATTATAAAATAGGGCTTAGAAATTAAAAAAGAGCTACGTGGGCTAAACTTTTAGTTAAATGTATTTTATTTTAAAAAAACACATAGTTAACCTTTAGGTTAACCATTTGCCAAAATTCATAACCGTAACCATAACCATTAACCATCATTTTTAGCAGTTCACTTGACCGAAACCATTTAGACTTAACGGTTCGGTTAATTAACCTGTAAAATACAACGGTTACAGTTCACGTTTACGGTTAATTATGCATACCCCTAATCACAATTTGGGCCTCAAGCCCAACCAAAAACCATAAAGTTTTGCAACTAGATTTAGCCCACAACACATTCATTCATAAAATCCATTAAGTTTGAATATTTTAGAGTTGATAAACCAATTTAAAATATTACATGAGAGCTCCATTTTAAATACATAATTAAAAGCATTCGACTCATATGTTAAAATCCCAAAATAAGTTACAATACAACATAGGGTCCTATGAATCCATAGCCCAAATAATCTAAGTATTGTTGATGCGATCCTAATCCACCAACTACTAGTGTTCATCATACTTTCATCTTTGTTTACAAGGATGAAAGATGAGGGAGTTTATACTTACCTTCTTTATGATTACACATTACTATTATTATTAGTTATGCATACACACATCATAGTTACTCATATCGTCCATACTCATAATGTGACTATGCTTGACTTCATGCCTTATGCATTTGGGTATTATAATGCATTTCCATACATCATACCCTACATTTTGCATATCAAGTAATGTAATACATGCATATCCTATATAACCACATCTTTACTTAATATATATCTTATTTCCTATTATATCCATTTACTTATAATCATTTGCATTGTTTGTAGGTTTTTTTAGCTCACATATTCAAAGGGATGATTGAAGGGCAGCTCATTTAATTTGGTTTAGCTCATTCAAGCTCCATTCAGCTCGAGACAGCTCAAAGACATTAAAGGGAAGCTCACCTAGCTCAAGGGCAGCTCAAATGAATGAGTGCAAGTTTGGTCAGCTCAAACCAGCTCAATTCAGCTTATTTCAGCTCAAGGCTAGCTCGACCAGCTCATCTCAGCTCGAACCAACTATGGTAGCTCAACACCCCAAGGGACATGTTCCCTCTCAAGAGACATTCCTTAGAGGGAAGCACCATCACTATTCGGCCTAAATTGAAGAATCATGCCGTTGTAAACCAATTTTTACCCTTAGCCGAATAATCACAAGCCCTTTTGGCTACACCCTTTCATTTTCTATAAATAAGAAAGCATTTTGTCATTTGTAACAACTTTCTTGAAATATAATTATCTTTTGTGAGGTTTTCTCTCGAACTTGTTCTTTTTAGAACTTTATCAACTTATCAAGCTTTGCTTGTGGCGTCTCCTATCTTCCATTTATACTTTGGGCTCTTGGTTTTCTTATAACCAAAGGGTCTAAGTCCTATCTACCACCCTCAAAGTCATTGTCCTAAGAAACGGGATTATACTTTTTAGTATAGCTTCTTTTTTTGAATCCTTTGAATACTACCACCCCTTTTATTTCATTTCACTATCATTTCTTTCCATTTCTCTCCACCTATCCGAAACCTACCCTATACTTTCCTTCATTCCGTCCATTACTTTATACACCACCATCCAAATGTTTCTGCACCCTAAACTATCAACATCTTTTCATCATTTCCATCACCCTAAAGCATACGAGTTACAAGGCTTACTTGCATTCACGGTCGGGAACAATCAAGCTTCTCTCAACAATATCATTTGGAGAGTTGGAGCGTATCAATTGTACTCAAACACAGGTCGATGCTGAAGTCCTACTCCGATGGTGCTCCAATGATGCACGTCAACCTACTAACCTACGAACGAAAATAAAAATTCCAAACGCTGAGCTAATGAAGCTCAGTAGATACACTTCCACTTTACCATGCTTTATACAAATTGTAAATATGGGCATGAAACTAAAGGAATGATATCATGGCAAAATCTAACAATATTGGCGCTACCTCTAGCCGCCTAAACACATAGCAAACAATATAAGATATTAACCATAGACGCAGCACATAATACATCATACCAAAAAAATTGGAGTAAGGCCCGGTTTTACACAACTTCAGGAACGTACACTCTTGGGTGAGGCCCTGTGCCACACAACTTTGGGAACGTACACTCATGCTCAAAATCTCTCGTCGAGCATCTTCAAATGATGCCAGGTGCCACACAACTTTGGGAATGTACATTCAGGAAGACATTTAACCATGGTGTTGCAACACTCTCACTGGGTATCTGGATCCTACCAAATAAGGTACTCAATCATACAATGCCCTTACGTGTCACACATCAATTATTCGATCCACCAAAGATCCTTATTATCCAATACAAACAAACCACCCAAGGTTTTATTAACTAGCCACCTTGTATCAATACACGGGGTTGTGTACCGATAGCCAATCGTACCGATACACCATCAAATGTATCGATACCCATTTTGGCTACTAAAATTTGATAGAACATGCAAGGTATTGATACCCCCTTAGGTGTACCGATATGACCCTCTAATTTAGCTTATTTTAGCTAATTTAAAAGAAGGTACCGATACGCATTCAACCCGTATCAGTACTCGAGCCTAGAACTTATTTTCTAGAGTTCGTGAATCATCTTCCAAGCCTCTAAAACCCAAAGGCAAGACCCCAAATCGAACCTACAATTTATGGAAGGTAGTTTAAGTGGTTTTCTACCATTTTAAGCCATATTAACAATAAATTTAAGATTAGCCATTAATGAAGTCTCAAGCATTCAAACAACTAATTTATCAATCTAGAAACAAGGCAACCGCATCAATGATTTCCAGTGACACAAGGGAGTTAGTAGTGTACGAACCTTGATGATAAGATGCAAATGAAACTCCAAGCCAACACATCAAGCCCTCATCTTCTCTTGAGCCTTGAAAGCTTCTCCCACCTCTTTCACTACAAAAAGATGTTGCAAAACAAGTTAGAACGTTGCTATAAATTTAAAATGTGAAGAAGGAAAGATTCTACAACAAGAAATAGAGCCAAAACCCTCATTCTCGTTCTTCCTCTTCAACCCCTACTAAACACTCATTTTCCAACCACCACTAAAACTCATCATCTTACCTTGATATATAGATCTTTGATTGATGATTAACCTTTCCTTGACAACCAATTCGGGATTCTCACAAGAAAAGGATAAAGATTGCACCTTTGGCTTGGTTTTCAAAGGATGAAGATGAGAAAATGATAAAGAGCAAGCATGCGAAAAGGTGATATCATCCATTTCCCCAATTTGCAGGAGAAAATAAAGAGAGAGGTAGCTTTTCTCTTTTCAAAAGTTGGAATTTTACCATGCTACCCTCCCATCATCCTTCTAACCTAACAACAAGCCTAACTCTCACACCCGCTAACTAAAAACAAGCCCACAAAGGCTCTCAAGGCCCAAACATCATGACCCAACACGAAGCCCATGCTTCGGGTTAAACCAACCCTCAGATTCTAAAATCTGGGTCGTTATATATTCGGCATTAGTATCCCTCAAATCAACTGCATAATATATGTTCGACTTGCCTTAGAAATCTCATCAACCGTACTATATTCATTGAGTCCAAATTCACTTTGCAACCAAGTCAATTTGACACGTGACCTTTTCACATTAGTTCCATATGACACCTTCCCAAGGTACTTTTCGCACATACTTTCAGTTGAACTCAGAGTATGCTCGATCAATGTCTTCCCATTTATCAAAACCCCGATAAGAAAAACCACGTCTTCTAGCGTGATTGTGCATTCTCCACACGACATATGGAATGTATGTATTTCCGGTCTCCAACGCTCAATTAGAGCGGTAATCAACCCGGGAACCAATTTGTACCCATGAAGAAATGCCGCATGATAAAATCCTGGCATTTGCAAAAAATGAATGATTCTATTGTTTGGGGCATTTTTTGCCATCTTCGATGATGTTTAAGTGTATCCTCTATATACTGTAATTAATGCATTATTTAAACATAATTATTAAGAAATTATAAAACTAATTGATTTTCTAATAAATAAATTATTAAAAAATTTGTACTCTCTCATCAACCCTGAGACTAGTAATGTGCCAGTCATTTAATCGCAACAAAAGATCTTACTCAGCCATCCTACATGTCAAGTAAGAAAATATTAGTAACCCGGGACTAAATATAATACATTAAAAAATAATAACCATAATAAAATAAAAAATAACCCGGGATAGTTTTTTACTCAATTTTCACACAAGATTTCTTCTTCTTCTTCTTTACACAAATTTCACACAAAATTTCATCTACATTTTTTTCACCTTCAACCACCTATTTAACACAAAAATATTCAAAATATCAAACGTTAAACTTATATTAATCATCATCAACACTAAGTTAAAAAATATAAATCAAATTTCCGTACTAAATTAAATAAATAATATTAAACTACAACATACAATTAAAAAATTAAAATTAAAGTTATTAATATTACTAAATTAAAAATAAATAAATACACACCTCATATACTTACAAT
The DNA here is from genome assembly GCA_019671005.1 of Hibiscus mutabilis. Lineage (NCBI taxonomy): Eukaryota > Viridiplantae > Streptophyta > Magnoliopsida > Malvales > Malvaceae > Hibiscus > Hibiscus mutabilis. The sequence continues at coordinate 31,737,069 of CM033742.1, forward strand.
ATTTCTCCAAATCTTCTTCTTCTTTACTCTATATTCTCAAAAATTTTCTTCAACAATATTTCTTACCTTCAACCTTCAACCCCTATTTAACACACCAAAATTAAATTTTGGTCCATTCAACCCGCCAACCCACCTTCCAATCATAAAACCCACCATTCCCAAGCCTTTTTTTCTCGAGCTACTGCTACCCTTGCATGCATGCACAACTACCCAAAGCTGCTCCTGCCAACCTACCACCTTGCCACCCGACTGCACCATCCCAGCATAAATGTTGAAGATGGGGGGAGGACGTTCCACCTATGAACAATGTCGGGCGGTTGCATACGCTCCACGTGGACGACGCTCTACACCCAAGACACAGTTTGAAGACGGAATCAAATGAATCCAACTTTATTTTTACTATTCATAGTCGATACCTAATAAAATCGACTTCATTTTTTATTCCAAAAATTATTTTACTTTTCATAGACGGGTTGTTCTTGTATCATCTTCACTTTCACTATAGAAAGTGTTATATTTTTAGAAATAAACTGGGTTGTGCCATATTTTAGGGGACTAGAGTGCAATATTTATGTAAATTCTCCCTCTTTTATCTTTCATTATTTTTTAAAAAGAAAAAAAACTTCCCAACTATAAATTGATTTGATTAGACGAGTTATTATATTTTTCAGATAAGGTTGAAATTAAACGAACACCGTCTATCTCCTTTTCTGTTTCTTTTTATACCCAACATTAAAAAAAGTTAAATTTTAAATCTTAAACCTCAAATCCTAAAAAATACATTTATCTCAATCCCTTAATCATAATCTTAAACATTAACCTTAAACTCTAAACCTAATCTTATAGGATGGAGGCATAAATAGGGACATAGAGAGAGGACAAACGAGTTAGATTCGTTGAAATTATCATTCATATAGTAAATTTTACAATATTTAATTTGAACTAGTAAAAATATTAATAGTCGGATAAAATTAAAATTTGACTTAATTAACAAAGTTGTTTTAAAGGGAATGTTGTTCTTTCAAGAAGACTCGAGAGTAGTTTTATTTGTACAATGTGTTGAATTTTATTAACGATTAAAATTGAACAGATACTATCGTGTGGTCATCTTAAAATTACTCATAAAAATTTAATGATAATTGTTTTCACAAATAGTTTCGTTTGATTACTTGTTAAATATTTTAAAGTTGGACCAATTCAATTAATGACAATTTAATATGATTAACTATTCGAACACCTTTAACATTACGCCATTAAAAGTAAACTAAAGTAAATTAAGTTCTAAATTTTTTAATAATATATTTTTATTTGATTCACTATTAATATATAAAAATATTTATGGTAAATAAATTAGTATATTAAATATAAGTTAGTATATTAAATTTAAAATTATTTTATTGTGAATATATTAAAAATATTCCAAACTGAACTTGGTCTATCTATTATTAGTAATTATATTTATCGTTTTAAATATTAAATTCCTTTCAGTACATGAGTGTATTTGTCATTATAATTGATTTTTCTTTTTAAAATAATATAAAAAACACTTTTTATCTTAAAAACATACGTTGGGTATTTTATGTGGAGGATGGCTTTCCGTACCATGGAAAACCATTAGGTGAGAAGCCTACTTTTCCCTTAGCTTCCACGTCACCGCATCACTTCCCTCAATCAAATCGATCGCGATGGCTTCAAAATTCTTTCTTCTTTTCACTGCTTCCCACTTTCCTTTTTCTGATTTTTCTTTTTTAAAAATTAACCAATAATGTAAAGATTTTTCACGCATATAAATTCTTAATGATTGATTTTGAAAAAAAAAAATTTCGTCAATTATGTGTATTATCAAAGAGTTAAAAAATAAATATAATTATATATTATCTTATAATTATTAAAAAAATGAATTTTCACACATATTCAAACAGAAAGTATATTCTATTTCATATTAATAAAGTTGGTCTAATATATTTAGATGTTTGATCCTTTAAATAATATTCAAAGTTTGAATTTTATTATTGGGAATGAAGTAAGTCAGATATTAAATCCGGATTGGTTAACCAATCAATTGAATATTTATATTTTTATTAAGTAGAGAGATTTTATATTCTAAAGACAAAATGTCAAGACTCGAACCCACACAATATGAGAGAATATGAGCATAGAGGTCATCAAACTCGACTTGAGAAAAAATATGACTTTTTTCAATTTTGAGTTATTCGAGTAAACTCGAATAAATCGTGAAAAATTTGAGTTCAAGTCAAGTGCAAACTCGAATAACTTGAATTTTATTATTTGCAATTTAGTCCATCGTTTCCTTTTTTTTTCAATCCCTCCTTTATTTTAAGTCTATTTTGGTCAAATTTGAATCACATACTCCTAAACCACCATAGAATATCTATTTAGCTTCAATGTATTTTTTTAAAAAATCTTTTTTAATTTAGTCCCTCAAATTTGTATAATTTCCTCATTTATTCAATTCTTCCTTCGTTTTTCTATTTTGACTAAATTTAAACCATATGCTTCACTACCACAATATAATATCTATGTTATTTTAATTCATATTTTTAACAAAAATAATTATTCTTTTTGCAAATTAGTTCCTTAACTTTATATTTTATTCAATTTGATCATTCAACTATAATTTTTTGTAATTTTTTTTTATTTTCATCAATTCCTTGACTCCTTTATACTCACATCAATACTTTAGCCTCAAATATTCCTTCTTCAAAAAATAACATTATAAGTATATTTAGAATTTGGGTAAAGTACACCAATGGTCATCAAACTTTTAGGGCGCATTCATTTTGGTCACCAAACTTGTAAAATTTTCATTGGAATCACCCAACTTTTAGTCCGCTTTTATTTTGGTCCATCCCATTAACTTACGTTAAAGACACTGACGTGGCACGTTAACTTTCTTTCTTTCTTTCTTCATTTTCTTCTTCTTTCCTTGCTCTATTTTTCATCCATAACTTGTTCTTTCTAGAACATGGCAAAATCTCCTCTCGTGTTAATAAACTTGCATGATAGCAGAGGCAAACTCCTAAAAGGAGTAAAGGAACTTGTATGAGGATAAGAATGTAGCGATCATTTTTCGAGATTCTTCGCAAAAAAATGAGGTTTTAAGGTGTTTGGGTATTTAAAAAATGTCTTCAATTGGGGTTTTAGACAAAACCGAATTATTTTAAAAATGGAATCGTCACCGGCCACTAAGGTAGGCCAGGCACAAAAAAAAACTAGAGATTTTTAAAATATCGGGTTCGGGAGTCGGTTACGGATGGGGAAGGATTAGCACCCTCACACCTCCCAAAATTGGTACTTTAATAATTATCGCTTTATTAATATTAAACTTTCTGGATTAAAGTGACGATTAAATTAAAATTTGGTTATAAGCGCGAGTAGATTTTAAAGGCCCTGTTATTCGAGAGTAAACCGAAAGACCACCATCACTACGCTTGATACTGGCCACGTTTACGCTCGAATAAAAGGGCACTGCATTGACAATAATATATCCGAAATGCAACTTAAAACATGGCAAACATAAATAAATATAATGCGATAAGAATATAAATAAATACTAACATAATAAAATACTAATCTAACATAAATAAAATACTAATCTGAAACATACATACATAAATATTAATCTAACTTAAAATATAATAATTAAGGTAAAATATTTAATATTTATACCTAAAAAATATCTAGATATATTTAAAGTTAATAGTTTATTTATGTTATTATTATTTTTTTAAAAATGTATTTATTTATATTACATATGTAGTGATTAAATAGAATACTATACATATTTTACAAATGTGCGTAAAAACTTATATATATATATATATAAATGATATAGAATATAGAAAATATAAAAGTTATACATAAAATATGGGTTGTAGAAAAAAAATTATATATACATAATAATAAAATATATAATCTTAATATATATATAATATATAAAATAGATTATTTTGTATAAATATAATAATAATAATAACAATAACAATAATAATAATAATAATAATAATAATAATAATAATAATAATAATAATAACAATGCTAAAATATGTGAACCAAATAAAAACATGAACTAGTGATTAAAATGCATGATGTGATAATTTTCATGGCATAAATGACAAATATTAGGGACTAAAATGCAACTGTTACGAAATACATGCGCATAAACATAAGTAACAATAAATAAAGGTGCTGAAAATTAAATAAACATAAAATAGGTGACCGAATTAAAATGAAAAGCAAACTGGAGAGCTAGAAATGAAGAAAAACAAAAATAAGGGACAAAGAGAAAAGCGGGGAGAAAGGGAAGGACCGAAAACGTAATTTGACCCTGAACAAAGGTGAAAGTGGGAAGGAAACCAGGGACCGAGGGTGTAATTTACCCTTTAGCAAAAAACGCGGATCCTCCCCAGGTATCCAGGTCATCGCGGGTCGAGTCATTCAAAAAGGCGTCATTTTGACTGCCGGTTTAAAACAATATTAAAGGCTATTTAAAAAAAACAGATTAAATAAACAAAAAAACCCTAATCTATCATTTTCTCTCCTCTCATCTGCTCTCATTATTTGGCGACGGTGCCGCTCTCACTCTTCACGGCCGTTCACCGGCCAACGGCCTCGCGATGAGTAATATAATGACGGTAGAAGAGGTGCGACGCTCTGATTCACTGGATAAAGTAAGCTTTTGAATCTTATTTTTTTATTTTGATTTCGAAATAAATGATCTAGAATATCAACAAAAAACTTTGATTCAAAACGTTTGATTTTTTTTAATACCTCTTATTTTCATACATTTTTGGACTCAATATCCCCCCAAACTCTTTTTTTTGATCTCCTATTTCTCTCTATTTTTTTAATCTACACCCCCTGAATTACATGGCTTTCATGGGTTATATAACCTGATAAAAGAACTAACAACCCTTTTTTTGCTGCAGATTAATCATTTTTGGGGTTGCTTATTCAGATTTTAGGGGTATGGTGATGGGTCAGAGGTATGGGCAAGGTAAAGGCTGGCAGAGAGTGATTTAGGTTTAGGTTTGTATTTTATTTTCTGGGTTTAGTTTGATTTGTGGATTCGAGATTTAGTTTAGGGTTAATTTAGGGTTACAGTTCAGAATAGGTGGTCATCAAAGATGTGGCGGCGGTAGCAGTGGGCAGTGGCTGGGTTTATCTTTAGGGTTAGGGTTTTTTGGTTTCGGGTCGGGTCAAGTTTAGTTTGAGGCTTAAGGCCTGGGTGAAATGGGTTATTACAGTTGCCCCTCTTTGCTCGTTGTTGTGTAACGACAACAAAGCAATGACTAAAAATGACCCATTTCATCCAGTCTGGCTGGTCATCCCCTCTTGACGTATGTCTTCTTTCTTCAATAGATCTTATTTCTCTTCAATGCATGTCTTCTTTCTTGACTTGATTAATCCACTTTTTCACATTCGGGGAAGTAAAATCTTCAAAATAGGGGGTTGTCTATTGGGGAAGCAAAATGAGTCCAACTCGCTATATTATTGATGATGAGCTAATACCTAAATAAATTTCGACCCATCTGCAACACTGATGAAGAGACAGGGTCTACAAAATTTGATCCCGCTACAGCACCGATGAAGAGGCAAGATCGATGGATAAAAGTTCTTATGTCTGATCCAGCTACAATTCTGACGAAGCAACAGTATCAGAAAATTGAAAACTTCTTATTTTTCTTCTTCTTCTTCTTCTTTTTCTTTTTTTCTTTTTTCTTTTTTTTGATTTTTTGGGGTATAACACTGATAAAACTTGAAAGTTAGCAAATTTTGACCAAGCTACAACACCGACAAAGAGGCATGGTCTAAAGTTAGTAATGTTGATCCAGCTACGACACCGACGAAGAGGCAAGATCAAGAGTTAGTGAAATTTGGTCTATCTACAACACCGACAAAAAGGTAAGACCGAAATTTAGTAAATTAGGTTCAGCTATAACACCGACGAAGAGGCAAAACTGAAAGTTAAATTTGACCATGCTACAACACTGATGAAGAGGCAAGGTCTGAAGATTTGATCCAGTACCGACTCTGACTTGTGCAGCCATATCTCTCCAGCGTTGCGCGTACTGTCTGAAGCTTTTATTAGACCTCTTCTTCATGTGTTGCAGAGTCCAACGATCAGGTACCATATCACTGACGTGTCGGTACTACTCCAAAAAGGCTCTAGCCAAGTCTTTCTGTGATTTTATCTGATGGTGGCTCAACTGATTATACCATCGGGCGACAGATCCTAATAGACTGTCATGAAAATAATATATTAATAGCTTGTCGTCTCTTCCGTATCTTGCCATCCTCATACAGAACATAGTGAGGTGAGTGCGAGGGCAACTGGTTCCATCATATTTTTCAAACTCTGGGATCTTGAATTTTAAAGGTAATACCAAATCTGGGGCAAGACTGAGTTCACTGGCATCGAATCCACTGAAGGTATCCTCTATCTCCATGGATTGCATTTTTTCTTCGAGTCGTTTGCAACGCTTCTCATCTCTTTCGACGGCTCATTTATTGATTTGTTAGATTCAATCAACTGATCCATCTCGGAGATAAAATTTTCAGCATGATTGCCCCTAGTTTAGCTTTTGATGCGACAAGCACATTTGTCGGGATAAGGGCGCTGGCTTGAAGTGGTTGAGATTTTTCCATAGAAATTACCACTCAAGGGTTGGTTTGACTTTTAGCTTGAGTAGGGGTGAACCCTAGAGGATATATAAGATCTTTATTTTCTTCCCCAGGACCTGCCCAGGATTGATAGCAGAGGCCTCTTATTGTTTAGGAAACTTGCATCTGAGCATCTGTGCCAATTTGCCGAGTATGTCTTGTTGAGATTTCGCAAATTGATCCCTTATCTCTTACTGAGCTTTGGCTAACTGGTCCTCCAGTTTTTGGGTTAAATCTGCCTGCAAAGTCTTCTAGTTCTGCTCAATCCTATCCAGTCTGTCTTCGTTTGCCATCTTTGTCTTACTTCTTGTTCTGTATGAATGTTGAATCGATTGATCTTTCGTCTTTACCAGTATTGCTGTCACAGGGCATCCAGAGGATCAGTCTCAAAATGCATGTAAAAAATAAAGTATATGTCCTATATGCGAATACACCAATGCAAAAATCAAAATGTCATGATATGCAATGCAGTGAATACCAAAATGAACAGATATGATGTGATCACAAAAATGGGTCAATTTGAAATTAAAATAACCAAATGAATAAATAAGGTAAAAAAGAAAGATTTTTGATCGGGCAAACCACTTGAACCAATACCTTTATGTCACGCAATGCTAATGCAAGCAGAGCAATCCTATTTATCCCATCGAATACACCTAAGTTATCTGCATGGCTCTAAAAGATGGGCTTTCTATATTCTCTACATGCAGTTTTGGTGAAAAGAGGTACCCGAATTGTCTTTGGTGTCCCCTACTAAGAGTAGTAAGGCCCTCAGTCATCACTCATTATAGGCTCCTTTCAACCGAGTTCAACTCAGGGGGACCCATTCGCTTATACCCATACGAAGGAACGATATCCTCACGAAAGTATAAGGTAATCGATCCCGGAAGGTACTTGCTAGGCCCATACGGAGGAAAGATATCCACACGAAAGCACCAGCGTTTTCCCTCACTTAAAATGACAGGTTTATATGCCAAATTTTAAATGCGTTAAAATAAACGTGCATATATAACCAAATGTTAATTTAATAGTCAATTTAATCCAGAATTTCCAATATTATTAAAGCGATAATTATTTTAAAAAAGCTAGACTCTCTTTTATTTTTGAAAACCAAAAAATGTCCCCAGCGGAGTCGCCATCTGTAGCGATCCTTTTTCGAGCGTCTTCGCAAAAAAATGAGGTTTTAAGGTGTTTGGGGTCTTTTGGATATTTTAAAAAATGTCTTCCATTGGGGTTTTAGACAAAACCATATTATTTTAAAAATGGAGTCATCACTATGGTAGGCCAGGCACCAAAAAACCCAGAGATTTTAAAAATATCGGGTTTGGGAGTCGGTTACGGATGGGGAAGGATTAGCACCCCCACACTGCCCAAAATTGGAATTTTAATAATTACCGCTTTATTAATATTAAACTTTTCGGATTAAAGTGACGATTAAATTAAATTTTGGTTATAAGCACGAGTAGATTTTAAAGGCCCTCTTATTCGAGAGTAAACCGAAAGACCGCCATCACTACGCTTGATACTGGCCACGTTTACGCTCAAATAAAAGGGCACCGCATTGACAATAAGATATCCGAAATGCAACTTAAAACATGGCAAACATAAATAAATACAATGCGATAAGAATATAAATAAATACTAACATAATAAAATACTAATCTAACATAAATAAAATACTAATCTGAAACATACATACATAAATATTAATCTAACTTAAAATATAATAATTAAGATAAAATATTTAATACTTATACCTAAAAAATATCTAGATATATTTAAAGTTAATAGTTTATATATGTTATTATTTTTTTTTAAAAAATATTTATTTATATTATATATGTAGTGATTAAATAGAATACTATACATATTTTAGAAATGTACGTAAAAACTTATATATATATATAAATGATATAAAAATATAGAAAATATAAAAAGTTATACATAAAATATGGGTTGTAGAAAAAATTATATATACATAATAATAAAATATATAATCTTAATATATATACAATGTATAAAAATAGATTATTTTGTATAAATATAATAATAATAATAACAATAATAATAATAACCATGCTAAAATAGGTGAACCAAATAAAAAAATGAACTAGTGATTAAAATGCATGATGTAATAATTTACATGGCATAAATGACAAATATTAGGTACTAAAATGCAACTGATACGAAATACATGCGCATAAACATAAGTGACAATAAATAAAGGTGCTGAAAATTAAATAAACATAAAACAGGTGACCGAATTAAAACGAAAAGCAAACTGGAGAGCTAGAAATGAAAAAAAAAACAAAAATAAGGGACAAAGAGAAAAGCGGGGAGAAAGGGAAGGACCGAAAACGTAATTTGACCTTGAACAAAGGTGAAAGGGGAAGGAAACCAGGGACCAAGGGCGTAATTTACCTATTTAGCAAAAAACGCGGATCCTCCCCGAATATCCGGGTCACCGCAAGTCGGGTCGTTCAAAACGGCGTCATTTTGACTGCCGGTTTAAAACAATATTAAAGGCTATTTTTTAAAAAAACCAGATTAAATAAACGAAAAAGACCCTAATCTATCATTTTCTCTCATCTCCTCTGCTCTCAAACTCTTTTTTTTTCGATCTCTTATTTCTCTCCATTTTTTAATCCCCACCCCCTGAATTACATGGCTTTCATGGGTTATAGAACCTGATAAAAGAACTAACAACCCCATTTTTGCTGCAGATTGATCATTTCGGGTGTTGCTTATTCGAATTTTAGGGTTATGGTGATGGGTCAGAGGTATGGGCACGGTAAGTGCTGGCAGAGAGTGATTTAGGTTTAGGCTTGTATTTTATTTTTTGGGTTTAGTTTGATTTGTGGATTTAGGATTTAGTTTAAGGTTAATTTGGGGTTACAGTTCGGAATGGGTGGTCACCGGAGATGTGGCGGCGGCAGCAGTGGGCGGCGGATGGGTTCATCTTTAGGGTTATGGTTTTTTTTTTGTTTTAGGATTTTTTGGTTCCGGGTCGGGTCTGGTTAATCAGGTCGGGTTCAGTTTGGGGCTTAAGGCACGAGTGAAATAGGTTATTACAAAGAAGAGTGCTCGTGCTAGAGCCTAGAGATGGCTGAAACCGAGTTTTCAATTAAGCAAAGGAAAAATATAATCTGCAAATAGGGAATCTAATATATATGAACATATAAAACGATATCCTTTTACAAACAACGACTATTATTGTTAATGCTGTAGCAATAAAGAAAATGCAAAACAAAATCATAACCCACAGTTTAATAAAGGGAAAAACACCAAATTGGAAAGAAAGAGTTCCATTAACAAAATCAGAAACAAGAAGACAAGGATATAAAATACTAAAAAAAGTCTTAAGTAAGAACATAATTAGAGAGAGAGAGAAACAAACATGATCTTTCCCGGGCGGTAGGAAAACCAATTGTAAAGGGTAGCAAAGGCACTATCGAGTTGTTCGATAAGCATGTCCTCCGAAATGAACGAAGGCAAGTGGCGGAGAACCACTTTGGTTCGATCCAAAGTCCACTTCATGCCTCACCAAAACCCTATAAACACCACAAAATCCCCCTAAAAAGAATTCAATGATAGTCTCTAATAAAAACGAATGAAGAAAAAAACTGAAAGTTACGAAGGAAAAACAGAGCAAGAAAAGAAAAAGAAAAAGAAAAAGAAAATGAAGAAAGAAAGAAAGTTAATGTGACACGTCTGTATTTTTAACGAAAGTTAACGAGAGTGACCAAAATAAAAGCGGACTAAAAGTTGAGTGACCCCAATAAAAATTTTAAAAGTTCAGTGACCAAAATAAACGTATGTTAAAAGTTCGGCGACCATTGGTGTACTTTACCCTTAGAATTTTAGATGATATTTGTTTTATTAAATAACACTACAAGTGTGTGCGTGTGCGTGTGTGCAATTAAATTTGTATAAAACTCGACTCTGAGTTTTATAATGTAACACCCTAGACTAGTACATAGACTCGATCCGATTAGAGGTGCCACATTCAGGTCATAAGAGCAACCTGCATATACAAATCTGAATAATTTAAAGTTTTTGAATAAACCAATGCAATTTAAAACTGAATTCAAAAAACAAAAACTGAAGTCAGACTCTAACATACACACAATGTATAATGACCTGCATGCCCACATAGATTTATAAGTACCTTACTCCGCAAACAATGTTGATGGAACTCCTAGAATAGATGTCAATATCCCGAACAATGCTCAACCTACTGACCTGCAAAGAATAAAATTTTTAATGATGTTGGGCTCGAATTCCTTTAATCGTTTGTGTTGCCAAGTGGTGGAGAAGTTGTATTTTGGGTTTTGGTGGTGGAAGCAAAATGATAGAAAATTTACACAAGGATTTAGAGTGGTTCGACTTTTTAACCGAAGCCTACATCCATTACCTTAGCTTCCCTACTAAGGATTTCAACCAATTCACTAAGATTTTCCCCCTTTTTCAAGGCTTAGGAGGAAACCTTTTACAACCTAGACTCACTCACCAAGTCTAGCATCCAAAGCTCACAAACCGAGCTTTGGGAAACCTCTCTAACAAGAGAAATTCTAAGCAAACTAAAATCCCTCTACAAGGTTGATGTTTGCACTCTAAAGCTCTCACCTAAAACCTAAAATACTTGAGCATACATTGACAATTTAAGCTTACAAGTGTTGTCTATACAAGAATGGAAATTTTAAGCACTAAGACAATTTTTGCATCATAATGTTGTTAACTTGAAGATCATTAGTTGTTGCTAAAGCTTGAAGGTCCCTTTTATACTCCCAATTGAGTTCCTAGCCGTTGGAGACCGTTGGGATTGAATTAGAGCCGTTGGAGACTATTTCTTACAATAAATACAGTTCTGCAGCTTTCTGTATAGGTACGTTTTTTACCTGTATCGGTACTGGTACTAGCCGTTATGCCCATTTTGGCTGCGCGTATCAAAACGTCTTGGACCGTATTGGTATGGTGTATCGGTACGGTTTAGTCCATTTCAGCACGCCTTGTAATTTAAAAGACCGTTCGGAAATAGTCGTTGGAGGTGGTTAAAACCAGGATCGGTACGCGTACAAGCATATCAAAACGATCATATCCGTATCGGTATGCCTAGGGGCGTATCGGTACTATTTTTCGGTTCGGGAATATTCCTGTAGCAAAACCCTTATCTGTATTGATATAGGGTATAACCGTATCGGTACAGACGTGCGAAAAACCTAAGTTTCGCTATTTAAAAGCATTCAAAACACTTCCAAAACCTCTCAAAAACTTCTCAAACTTATTTTCAAGTTGTTTGGACTTAAAACCATTTTTGAAATCTTTTCAATTTAGTCCAAAACTATTTTTCAATTATTATATCGAAATAAATATCCTAACAAATGAGCTTGAGATTCCGGTAATATGGAACTACCAAAATGACCAAGTATAAAGTAGGCTAGTACAAATGAAAGAAAATGAACGAAACATAATACACTATAGAATAATTAAATTATCCAAACCGTAATCGGATACAAAACTTCACATTTGCCATGTACCTGAATCGCTGGCATATGTAGAATACCTGAAACACAGGTTTAATCTTAAAATGTTTAATATCGTAAAAACTTGCTATCATTGATCAACCGAAATATTATAAAAATTGGCGCTAGTGCACTACGACTAGGTATGTAATTGTCCAACATCGCAAAATATATAAATTTGCATCGTTGAGCGAGAATCGAAACAAAATCTTGTATGTACGACGTAAATACATTCATAAAAGTCATAATATTTCATTAAAACTTTGCAACTTAACTCAAAAAGGTTCTTGATAGCTCTTTAAAGAGCATGTATTTTTCCTTAGATTTATAGATTTAATTGTCCCCACATTACTATTTGTTGCATCCATTTCTGCATTTTCATGTTTATTTTCTGCAATTTATCTAACTTAGTCTCATTTGCTCTCATTTCAAATATGTCTACCTATTTTGCCTTGTTGTCGCTGCATTTCTAATGTCCATGCAGAGGAAGTTTCACCACTGCAACCAGCTCGACACTGCAGCTACCAGCTGTCCAGTCTGCTAAAAGATAAGGACGACCTTGCCAGTTGTATTATTTGTTATAACAGGTTTGGTACGGCCCTAGGTCATGCAAAACACCTGAAGGTCACGTGTCATTTCTTGGGTAGCCTATAAAAGGATGAATCCGAAAAGAGAGAGTCACGTGGTTTTTATTTTCATATCATCTTCAACCTCTAAGTTTTCTCTATCTTTCCATGGCATCTTGAGCTCATTTCTGGATATCCAAGGTAAAACGAGGTAGAAATATCCGAGGAGAAGAGGATTCAAGTGCAATATCAAGGAGAATATTTTGTTATCTTCTTAATTTTTTTTAATTAGATTTTTTGAAGACTTTGATTATATTTTGTGCTTTAATGAAAATGGTTATTTTTTTAAGCTTTGTATGAACTCATTAAAATCTTGTCTTTCATTTCAATATATTTCTATTAGCTTTTTCTCATACTTTAATTGTTAGATCTGATTATTGTTTGCATGAGAATGTTAAACACTTTGATTGTTGGATCTGATTATTGTTTGCACGAGAATGTTAAACATAGTTGCTAACATTGATGGATGCAGTGACAAATCAGGTTAACAAGCCATTACAACGAGAGTTGAATGAGGATACAACGAGGGTCGATCCACTGGTTCAAAGAGTTGTAGTTTCGACTCATAATGAGAGTTATGGCCGATTTACATCTTTGCATCAACAGTTGAAGGTTGAATGGAAGTTAGTTGCAAACTTGCTTTTTACTTGTCACTTGAACCATCATACTCCTTTGAGTGTAGTTGATCTTTCTAAAAAGTTAAACCGATGAGATACATGACTTATCTTATTATTTCTCTACTCTTTAACACCTACTATTTTTGCAACCACAATTAATCTATTTCTCATTACTTTATTCTTTTATTGCAACCACCATTACACTCACAATATCCACTTTTTACAGAATTGCTTGTGGCTACATAATACTTAAGCTGAATACATCATCCTCGTGGGATCGATATTCAAAAAGGATTCAACTATTTTTATTCTTGAATCGACAGTGTTTGCTTCCACTTAGAGTGTGACATTTTTACACCAATCAAGTTTTGGCACTGTTGCCAGGGATGACTTTATTTGGTTTTATGTTTCTGCTTGCAACTCTGTTTTCTTTATTTAGATTGTAGTTATTTCTAATAGTTTTCTTTTTGTTATTTTTTTATTAAGTTTTGTAGGTGTTGTATGACCAAAAGTGCTGCCATACCACTTTTTTTATCAGATCCGGAAGTTGAAAAAACTTTTAGACGATGAATTTGAGAATATATTGGGATGGCAAGACACCCCCAACAACAACGAGGGTATCCCTCAAAATATTAAAAACCCACCACTACACCCATCAGCCCAGAACAAAACAATCTGCGAGGTTGTTGTTCCCCAGTTGGACGATTTACAATCTAGAGTTGTTCGACCACCTATCCAAGCTGGAAATTTTGAGTTGAATCTGATTATGTTTCAAATGCTAAACTCCAATGAGCAATATACGAGGTTACTATATAAAGACGCTTGAGAGCATATTTAATCATTCCTTTTAATTTGTACTTCATTTAACCAACAAGGCATTCTTGATGATGCCTTACGGATGCAATTATTTCTATATTCTTTGCAGGGTAGAGCTTGCAATTGGTTCCGAGGACTCTCTATTGGCTCTATTACATTATAGAATAATCTTACAATGTAATTTGTTTTGCGCTTTAATCTATCGACAATGAACTCGCATACGAGGAATGATATTACAGCCTACTATCAGTTAGATGATGAGACTCTTTACACTATATGGGAAAGCTATAAGTCTTTGTTGCGATGATATCCCAACCATGACATTCAACAAGAAACTTAGATTGAAATTTTTTACAATGAGTTGAATGTAGCAATAAGACATCTTTTCGAAGGGTCATTTAATGGACCATTACTTGATTGTACTTACACCGCTTCTGTTAGTGTGTTGGAGCAATGTAATCACTCATTTTTGACCAGGTTTTAGTGTTATTAGTATTATTTTAATGGTAGTATTATTAATATAAAATTAATGAAAAATAATAATAAAAATAAAAAAAAGTTAAAAATATATATATATTATTATTAAAAAAAAGAAATTGTGTGGAGCAGGGTGCTCCACGTCACCCACTTCACCCACCCTTTGCCTATAAATACAAGGCAGGGGCAGCCAAGATTTACACGCCCAATTGCACGCCAATTTGCCACAAATTGGCAAGTGAAATTGGCACCCCAATTCGTGGGAGCCATGGTCGGCCGCAAGGCTGGCCGGGGTTGGGGGCAGTGCCCTCGGCCCCAGTTGGTTCGATCCAACATTCGATCGGGGTCCTATTTTGGATCCGATCTAGTTAATATTTTTGGAGAGGTCGTGGTAGATCTCGGTGGGGTTCAGTCGGGGTTTGTCATTCGAGCTCCTAGTTAGGTATATTTTCTTCCCCTTTTATTTGTGTTGTAATTTTTATAATTTAATGAAGTATTAGTTATTTTAAAATTGTATTCTTATTTTTTAGTTTGTATGTTTATGTTTTAGATTAGTATTTAATATGTTTTAAATTTGTGTTTTATATTAATATTTTATTTATATTAGATTCTTTTTTATTTATGTGTTAGATTAATATTTATTTGTGTTTTAAATTAATATTTATGAATATTAGCATTTTATTTATGTTAAATTTGTTTTTATTTATAAGTAAGATTAATATTTATGTACGTATGTTTTAGATTAGTATTTTATTTATGTTCGATTAGTATTCTATTATGTTAATATTTATTGTATTTAAATTATTTGCCATGTTTTATATTTTGCTCACTAAGTTTGCATAATGGAATATATAATGTCAATCCGGTGCCCTTTTATTCGAGCGTAAATGGGGCCAGTATCAGGCGTAGTGATAGTGGTTGGGCGTTTACTCTTGGATAACGTGGCCTTTAAAATTTATTCGCAATTATAACCGAATTTTAAACTAATCGTCACTTTAATTCGGAAAATCTAACATTAATAAAGCGGTAATTATTAAAGTACCAATTTTGGGCGGTGTGGGGGTGCTAATCCTTCCCCATCTGTAACCGACTCCCGAACTCAAAGTTTTTGAATCTCTGGTTTTATGGTGTCCGGCCTACCTAAGTGGCCGGTGGCGACTCCAATTTTTAATAAAATGCGGATTTTTAAAAAACCCCAGGGAATAAACGTTTTATACCCGAAAAATCACAAACACTTCAAAAACTCGATTCGTTTTTTTAGCGAAACGAACATCGCTACAAATGGCGACTCCGCTGGGGATATTTTTGTTTTTAACAAAATAAAGAGAGTCAAGCTTTTTCAAATAATTACCGCTTTAATAATATTAGAAGTTCCGGATTAAAGTGACTATTAAATTAATATTCGATTGTAATTGTGCGTTTATTTTAACGCATTTAAAATTTGGCATTTAAACCCGTTTTTAAGTGAGAGAAAACGCTAATGCTTTCGTGGAGATATCGTTCTCTCGTGTAGGCCTAGCAAGTACCTTCGGAGCTCGAGTACCTTATGCTTTCGTAAGGATATTGTTCCTTCGTGCAGGCATAAGCGAATGGTCCCCCTGAATTGAACCCGGTTGAAAGGAGCCTATAATGGGTGATGATCGGGGGCCTTGCTACTCTTAGTAGAGGACAGCAATGACAATCCGGGTACCTCCTAGCACAAACACTGCATGTAGAGAACATATAGAAACCCACCCCTTTAGAGCCATGCGGATAACCTTAGGTGTTTTAGACGGGATAAATAGGGTTTTTTTGTTTACCTTATTTAATTTATCCTTTTATTTATGTATTTATTATTTTTATCCGATACTAACCCATTTTTTTGTGTTTTATTTTTATTTTACACATATTTTTGTTGCATTATCATTGCATCTACATTACATAGAGGCGTTGATTCAAGTGGTTTGCCCGATTAGAAAATCTTTCATCATGGAAAAAAGGTGTCTTAGGAAAGGACGACATCAATCCAGTCGCACGACATCGGTTAGAGATTAATCAACAGATCCGAAGTAATAATTTGCCGAGCGAGCGTGTAGTGCCAAAGTATACACGCGAGACCCTGATGGTGGACATACAACGAGCTACAAGGTGTGTGAATGACTTATCTACCGAAGCCGCGACTCTCCGACCTTTCGTAACCCCGGACATTGAAGAAGCACCAAGGTTTATCAAGTTGCTCAGAGCTGTCGAGGAGCTATGAGGTAGAGCTAGGGCTTATGTGTAGAAATTTGTTTTGTAATTAAGACTTTTTGTAATAGAGAATCTTTTTGTAATAGGGACTCCTTTTGTAATATGAACTTTTTTTTTGTAATCTGGACCCTTTAATTCCCATGAAAGTCATTCGAAAGGGTGATTACCAGCGGAATCAGCGCCTTTATTTGCATTCATGTTGCATATCATGACATGGTGTTGATTCAAGAACAGTTCATTAAAAGGCTTTCAAAATAGAAAAAGTCTGCTTTGCCAGAAACGATAATATTACAGTATCAAGTTAGGCCCAACAAAGACCAATCGCGAAAGAAGACGGTACGATAGTAAGGCACGTGTGACGCAGAAGATTCAGTCAGGGCCGCAGAACCCCAATTTTAAATCTTCACATTTGACCATTTTTAAAAAAAATCTCAGATTTTAAGTTAACTCATTTAAAAAAAATTTGAAAATATTAATATTTTGCTTTGAAACTTCTTCCCTCATAAAACTTTCAGAATAATAATAATAACAAAAGGAAACCTAAAAGTTTCATTTTTTAAGTAAGTTAAAACTTTTGATAATAAAAAGGGGAATTTTTAAACCAAATGATCCTTGAAAATTTTAATTTAAACCCCAAAAAGTTTTAAAGTACTCCTCTAGGATCGATAGAATCCATCCCTGTTTAGACGTACCCAGATCTACAGAAGAAAATATATTGTCAGATGTCCTTTTCAGAAGCCACAAAAGTAAAGATCATGACGTCACGAGTCCATAGAATAGAATAAGAGGAGAAGACGAAGTCATCCATCATCCTGAAGACGACGTCGAGACGTGGAGCACAGGTTTTGCTTCCCGAAGTCAAGGTCTCCATAATAAATTCAACTGTTGTCTGTAATTCATTATTAATTTCTTGCAAACATACATTATCTCTATTGAAAGTTTTTCAAAGACTGTTCGAGAATCAACATCGCATTTGCATGCATTCTCGCATTTATAGGGTATTGATTCCCGAAGTGGTTCCTCAAATCTCAGAAATCGTTCATAATTGGCAAAGGGTCGTCTGGTCAGATATTAGAGGGCACGGATCTAGGGTTTTGTCCCAGAACAAGATCGGAGACAATAGAAGAGGAACCATCTGAAGACTTCAGGTTCAGACACGGTAAGGAGACACGGACTGGTAATGAGCAAAGTAAAGTGCAAGAGTTGAAAGAAGCAGAGGGAAGACGTGATGAATCAGATGAATACTTTGACGAAAGGTAAGCGATCCACCAAACCAAAAGAAGAACCGATTAAGGATCAGAATAGAAAGCGAGATAGTCAGAATTCTACCTCCAAGTCAGCCAAATACGACAAATTGAACCCTTTTTGTGATCTACATCAATAAACAGGCGGAATGTATGCTTGAGTCAGCCTTTCAAAAAATAGAGCTCGGTCCAGAAGAAACTTGAGAAGCAAGTAATGAAAAGAAGTTTATCTCGATTCCTGCGAGGTAAACCGAACTACTCCTAATGTTCATCGACATGAGCCTTATTACCTCGATGAAGTCTCTAGCGAATAGATCGTCTTATCCGAGAGATTACGACACACGTGCTAGAGGCAATTACCATTTAGGAAGTTTGGGTTACGGTATTGAGGATTGCGGGGCCCTGAGGAATGAGTTCAAGATCTTATCGCGATAAGGATTTTAGGTTTCGAAGACGGAGTTCCCCAATTCTATAGTGAGCTAACAATCACCCGAAGGGCAAAATTGAGGAGGAATCGATATCCAGGACAAAGTTCGAGTAATACCGAAGTGGGTCACTCAAGCAAGTTAAATTTGAAGATCGGAGATAAGGGCATCCCAAGAGAGGGATATTCTTTCGAGTTCAACCATCTCAGATAAGAGAGAGATAACTTGGATAAAATTGAACTTGCAGAATGATCACCAGAAGCTTTACTGAGTGTTTAAGAATATCAGATTGGGTCACCTTTAAAGAATAAACGGTGTTGTCCAGTGGAAGGGTGACTCAGAATATTGGAAGAAGAGAAACTAGTCAAGCAAGAATCAAGTCAGTCTGTTATTAGGTAAGTTTGAGGAAATTGGGATTAGGTACGACAGTCTCCAAAGATGAGCTATAGAATAACTTAGCCATTAACAAGAGTTTTAGAAACAAGTTTACAACAGAGCAATGACAATTCAACACTCTTCAGTTGGAAAGGGCAACTTCCAAGCTGCGAAAGACTAAGCATAGGACAGATGAAGACCCGAAGATCGATATTACTCGAGCAGGTAAGGAGGCTTAACAAGGTGGCAGGCTTTGTCAGAACATGGATCAAATGTTGGACTACAAAGGCAAGCTGACCGGACTACTGTATTAAGTTAAGAAAGTAGGCACTGAAGCTTATCAGTAACTGTAAATATCTAATATCTGATATAATGAAACCTTTTGGCCTCAATAAACGTCGTTCTATGGGGATCACTTTTGGAATCAATACCTTATTGCATTCATGTTTATATTTTAGGATTGCATTGCATTGCATACAGTCATGGCATATTTTACATAACATTATCATTATCTTCCATAAAATTTTTGGGGGTAATCTAAAGAACAATTAGAGTTTTATCGTGAATAAAAGAATTCAAGACACTCAAAAGTCAAGATTCGAGCAGTTAGAAGATGGACTTGAGAGAAAAAGAGAGAAAAAAAAGAAGTTTGATGCCTTTGATGCAAGAAAGCTCTGTTTGAACCTGATTTGGTCGTTCCTCTGGATTCCAAAGACTTCAGATTTGCGCATGATAACGGAACAAGATGCCCCAAGATTCACGTGATAATATTCTGCAAAAAAAGATAGGGGGCTGTATTGAAAAATTGCCGATCCACTACTTCCCCGACAGTCTAGCAGGACCTACCGTGATATGATATGCTTTGGACCCAGCACCAAGTCGTCAGTATCTCTAGGGTACGAAGATGAAACCTGATGAAAGCTTCAAGGAATGTGCTTTGAGGTGTCTGTGTTTAGCGACCCAGGTGCAGCCTCCCTTAGATGAAGAGGAGAGTGACTTCCATGCCACCTTTCTTATTTCTTCATTGATAAGGTGCTCGGGAAAATGAATGCCAGCTTTGAGGACTTCATGACAGTCGGAGAGAGAATCGAACATGCACTCTGGGACCTAAGTTTAACATACCAGACATGCCTAGGAGCATAATGAAAGAAAGAGATAAATGGGTACCACTTTCGAAGGTTCTCGTGATCGTAAGAGAAGAAGACAGACAGATTCCTCTGAATCACATAGAAAAATACCTCGAACAAGTACATATTTAGAGATATTTGGAGTAGTCTATCTCGAACATATGGCCTTATCTGGTCAAGGTATATGTGAGTTCTACATTGAGGCGCTGGAGCATAATACTAAGAAATTTAGGGTCGTTAATAGAAAAATCAAGAAGCTGGTTGACGAGGGAGTCATGAAAAGAATTGATCCAGCAAGGAAAAACAAAAGAAGTGGCACAAGCCTACACTACAAAGGACCGAAATGAGTTAGTACTTGGGAGGTAGTCCGGAGGTCCCTATAGTTTTCCCATCAGTTCACAAAGAAATGCTCAATATTTTGAAAAAAGAAAAAGAAGAAAAAAACTCCCAAACAGATATTTTTTAGAATTAAAAATCACATTTCCATTTAGAAAAGCATTTTTACATTCTTGATTCTTTAAACATTTTATTTTTATGGGGTAGTTTTTGTTCTCCCATATGCATATACACTCATTTTTGAATGGACATATGTATATATCATTTCTATACCAGGTCCTCGAATTTTGAATGCAACAGTACATTTGCTTCAGATCCAAAGATCAACTCTAAGTTGCATATATTTAGAAGAGATTGAATGTTGTGGGGATACTGTAAATGTAAGTATCTTCTAGTTTACTTAGGCCAACAGAGGAACAAAGCGAGTGTTTAGACAATGGGCAGTTCCCATTTTAAGAATTTATCTTCTTAGGCACTTGTCGTTTAAGATCCTTGAAACGAAAGTTGACCTTAAACTTCTACCCCCTGAAGGCATTCTCAGGACATCTGTGAATTTGACAACGAATGATATTCTTTTACTTTACCAGAAGACAGAGATGAGTCCAGACAGATTGGATACGAAGATCAGAAAATCATCAGAAGAAAGTGGTTGAAAACAGGGATATGTCTAAACGAGAAACCAAAGAAAAGAAGAAAAATGGTAATCAGAAGGCCGAAGCAATCCAGATCGAGTAAATATCAGAAGAGCTACAGAAAGGCAAGTAACTTCGAGCAAAATATATCATCAATACCCAGTATAAATACGTGTTGATTCGAGGATACATTTATAGACTCGAATAAGAAGAAAGAGATTCAAGGCTAAAAACCCAAAATGGGCAGTCTAAAACAAAAAAGAAAAACAAAACAAAACAAAAAAGAGAAGAAAAGAAGAAATAAAATAAAAAAAGAAGAAAGAGAGAAAAAAAGAAGAAAAAAGAAAAGAAAAAGGAAAAAAGAAAAAGAAAAAGAAAGAAAGAAATAATATTGTATATGTTTCACACACATATCAAACAATACAAGAACGAGACTTCAACTATGAGCAATAGATAGAAGGAATCCACATTTCACGTAAACATCAGTTTTGAAAATTAGTTTAGAAGCTCGAATTGAAGCCGAGTCAAGACAAGTCGGCCCGAAGATTGCCAATTTCGAAAAAGGAAATGACCTCTAGGGTGAAAATCCAAAAATGGGCAGTCTAGAGTGATCCTGAAAATGAAGAAAAATAGTAGTCTGTCTGAGCCTGCTGGCATCGATATCCAACCAAAATACACTGATCTGAAGGTACATAAGAAGGAAGTGACCTCTAGGGTGAAAACCTAAAAATGGGCAGTCTAGAGCGATCCAAGAGAAAAAGTGAAAAAGAAGAAAAGAAAAAAAGAGAAAAGAAGAAATAAAGAATAATATTTCATCTGGGTCTGCCAATCACAAAAATTCCCAGAAATGTATTCATAGTCCTTCATTCAAGAAATCTCAGTTTCGAGGAGTTTTGGAGGATCAAACATTCTTGAACAGAAAACGAACATCAGTATATAGCCAGAATGCAAGGCAGCCTACAGTAAAAAGAAAGGAAATGAACTCTAGGGTGAAAACCTGAAAACGGGCAGTCTAGAGTGATCCAAAAACGGGAAGGAATAATGGGCATATCCAAGTTACACAAGTACAGAAATACTGTTTCACTTAACCATAAACCAAAGGCCTACATTACAAGCCCCAAAGACCATTCTGGTCATCCATAGATATCCAAGTTGAATGATAATGTCTTCAGATTTCATTCCACCTATAAGGGTTAACTTTGCTTCAAGGAACGTCAAACTTCGAAGTGCTTGATCGACACCCAAATGAGGGAAGGATGGGGCATGGTGAGATAGTGAGATTAAGAGAGCCACCTTAAACGGGGTAGAAACTAGGTAGGGTTGTTCCTCTCAAAAGCCTATTAGACCAGAAGAAACTATACATTGGCATATATCTCTACAATGGTCAAGATTTTCTAAATATGCGCTTCATTAGAGTTGATCTCTGGCAACTTGAAGCAGATGCGCTATGGTGTTTGATATTTCGGTGGCAAACAGGTTTTAAAAGGTTTGACATTTTTCCCAAAGTTTTGATATTTACCATTTCCCCCAAACATTAGTTTTTAAAAATGTTTGGCAATACACTTCGAATTTTATTTACCATTCTCCAAGCATTATTTTATTAAAAAAATGTTTGGTCCTTAAAAAAGAAGAAGAAAAGAAAAAGATGCTTACCATTTGTTCCAAACAATGTTTTCAAAATGTTTGGTATTCCGTCCAAGTTGTGATTTTCGAAATGACTGTTATCTTTTCAAACAATCATTATTTTTTGAAATATACACAAGTAAATTTCCTTTTGCATTACTTTAAAAATGAATGATGATGAGATTTAAAGCATAGGGACTGAGAGTTAGTTCTCGTTGAAGTGCTACGAGAAGATCAAGGATGAGCTCAGGGGATGGAAGCATTTTGGCTCACCCTGGTGACTAGAAATAGATCAAGGCTCTGTATGATGGGTCAGAAAATTCAAAGTAGTGGAGCCCGTGGTTGAATGGGGCAACGCCAAGCGAAGAAGATGGCAATGGTTCTTATAAGAATAATATAAGAACCAGAGGATCATTTATGAAGACAAGTGATAACCCTGAAGACAAGAAAGCCTTTCGCGCAAAAGGTTTAAAAGCATGTTCAAATGAGGATTTAAGAGCCTACAGTGAAGAAGTAAAGAGATGAAGAAATATGAGGAGCGGCCTTTCAGGGTGTAATACTTTAGAACAAAAAAAGAGCGAACAGAAAAAAAGAAGAAAAAGAAGAAATACAAAAAAGAAAGAAAAGAAAGTGAGAGAAAAACGATGAGAAAAAGAGAAGAAGAAGAAAGAGGTAAATGAGAGAAATGAGATAAATAAGAGAGGAGAAAAAAAGAAAAAGAAGAAAAAAAGAAGAAGAAAAAGAAAGCATGACATTGCATGCATCATATAGATAAAGACATGCCAATTTTTGCTTGTTTTTGGACAGGTACTTGAAGAATTGTCAAAGAGTATTAAGAAGTGGATTTCATTAAAGAAAGAAAGTTTGGCAGCCACCTTCGGCGTGAGTCCCCAAAATTTGAAAAAAGATTTTGGCTGCCACCTTTGGCATGAGTCCCTAAAATTTAAAGAAAGTTTGGCAGCCACCTTCGGCGTGAGTCCCCAAAATTTAAAGAAAGATTGGCAGCCACCTTCGGCATAAGTCCCCAAAATTTGAAGAAAGAATTCGGCAGCTATAGTAGCGTGAGTCCTAGAAGATTGGCAGCCATTTTCGGCATGAGTCCCCAAATTTGAAGAAAGATTTCGGCAACTATAGTAGCGTGAGTCCTAGAAGATTGGCAGCCAGTTTCGGCGTGAGTCCCCAAATCTGAAGAAAGATCGGTAGCCATTTTCGGCGTGAATCCAAAATTTGAAGAAAGATTTTGGTGGCCTTAGCAGTGTGAGTCCAGAAAGATCGGTAGCCATTTTTGGCGTAAATCCCCAAATCTGAAGAAAGGTCGGTAGCCATTTTCGGCGTGAATCCCAAAATTTGAAGAAAGATTTCGGCGGCCTTAGCAGCGTGAGTCCAGAAAGATCGGTAGCCATTTTCGGCGTGATCCCCAAATCTGAAGAAAGGCTGGTAGCCATTTTTGGCGTGAATCCCAAAATTTGAAGAAAGATTTCGGCGACCTTAGCAGCGTGAGTCTAGAAAAATCGGTAGCCATAGCAGCATGAGGCCTAGATGTTAAATCCTTCGGGTCATCAGTAAATCATTCGAGCCATTAGTAAGTCATTTGGGCACGATGCGGCAGTCTTAAGTAGCGTAAGTCCAAAGATATCAACGGCCTTGTAAAAAAATGAGATAGAAAAAAAAGAAGAAAAAAAGAAAAAAAGAGAGCAAAAAAAGGGAAAAGGAAAAAGAGAAAAGAGAAATTCGAAGATAAAAGTTCTATACAGGAAGAGCCTATATTTTCAAGCTCCCATAGCAAGAGGTTCTATGTAGGAAGAATCTGCCGCTCCGAGGCTTCAGGAGCTGAAAGTTTTATATAGGAAGGGCTTGCAGCTCCAGGGTGAAGACTAGCAGTTCTATATAGAAAGAACTCTCAGTCGAAGAAATTTACCCATGATACACAAGGTTTTATATAGGGAAAACCTGTTGTGTTGAAGGCAAAGAGTCCTATATAGGAAGGGCTCCGAGCTTTACTGTTTTAGAGTGAAAGGTTCTATACAGGAAGAACCTGTAGCTCCGAGATTTCAGAAGCTAAAAGTTCTATATAGGAAGGATTGACGGCTCCAGGGTGAAGACCAGCAGTTCTATATAGCAAGAACTCCCAGCTGAAGGAATTCACCCAAGACACATAAGGTTTTATATAGGGAAAACCCGTTGTGTTGAAGGCGAAGAGTCCTATATAGGAAGGGCTCCGAGCTTTACTGTCTTAGAATGAGAGGTTTTATATAGGAAGAACCTGTAACTCTGAGATTTCAAAAGCTAAGAGTTCTATACATTAAGGACTTGCGGCTCCAGGGTTTGAAGACTAAAAGTTCTATATAGGAAGAACTCTCAGTCGAAAGAATCCGTCAGTGACGCAGAAGGTTTTATATAGGAGAAACCAGCGTTGAAGGAGAAGAGTTCTATATATGAAGGACTCCAAGCTTTACCGTCTCAGAGTAAAAAGTTCTATATATGAGGGACTCATAACTCGAGGCTTCAGAATGAAAGGTTCTATATAGGGAGGACCTATAGTTCCAAGATCAGAAGGTGAAGAAGTTCTATATAGGAAGAACTTACAATCTTGAAGATTCAGCTAAGGAAGAGCGGAGAGTTCCAGAAGAACACGTGATTCCGAAGCCAAAGACAAGAAAGAAGGTAAAAATGAGTGCTTTTGATCTTTGCTTTGTCCTCGTTTCACAAGAACAAGCAAAGAGGGGCAACTGTAATCACTCATTTTTGACCGAGTTTTAGTGTTATTAGTATTATTTTAATGGTAGTATTATTAATATAAAATTAATGAAAAATAATAATAAAAATAAAAAAAATTAAAATATATACATATTATTAAAAAAAGAAATTGTGTGGAGCAGGGTGCTCCACGTCACCCACTTCACCCACCCCTTGCCTATAAATACAAGGCAGGGGCAACCAAGATTTACACGCCCAATTGCACGCCAATTTGCCACAAATTGGCAAGTGAAATTGGCACCCCAATTCGTGGGAGCCATGGCCGGCCGCAAGGCTGACCGGGGTTGGGGGCAGTGCCCTCGGCCCCAGTTGGTTCGATCCAACATTCCATCGGGGTCCTATTTTGGATCTGATCTAGTTAATATTTTTGGAGGGGTCGTGGTAGATCTCGGTGGGGTTCAGTCGGGGTTTGTCATTCGAGCTCCTAGTTAGGTATATTTTCTTCCCCTTTTATTTGTGTTGTAATTTTTATAATTTAATGAAGTATTAGTTATTTTAAAATTGTATTCTTATTTTTTAGTTTGTATGTTTATGTTTTAGATTAGTATTTACTATGTTTTAAATTTGTGTTTTATATTAATATTTTATTTATGTTAGATTCGTTTTTATTTATGTGTTAGATTAATATTTATTTGTGTTTTAAATTAATATTTATGAATATTAGCATTTTATTTATGTTAAATTTGTTTTTATTTATAAGTAAGATTAACATTTATGTACGTATGTTTTAGATTAGTATTTTATTTATGTTCGATTAGTATTCTATTATGTTAATATTTATTGTATTTAAATTATTTGCCATGTTTTATATTTTGCTCACTAAGTTTGCATAATGGAATATATAATGTCAATGCGGTGCCCTTTTATCCGAGCGTAAACGGGGCCAGTATCAGGCGTAGTGATAGTGGTTGGGCGTTTACTCTCGGATAACGGGGCCTTTAAAATTTATTCGCAATTATAACCGAATTTTAAACTAATCGTCACTTTAATTCGGAAAATCTAACATTAATAAAGCGGTAATTATTAAAGTACCAATTTTGGGCGGTGTGGGGGTGCTAATCCTTCCCCATCCATAACCGACTCCCGAACTCAAAGTTTTTGAATCTCGGGTTTTATGGTGTTCGGCCTACCTAAGTGGCCGATGGTGACTCCAATTTTTAATAAAATGCGATTTTTTTAAAAACCCCACGGAATAAACGTTTTATATCCGAAAAATCACAAACACTTCGAAAACACGTTTTTTTTAGCGAAACGGAGACATCGCTACAAGAAATTGCTCATAATGATTCTCAATATCCTATCGAAAGAGTTGCATCACGCAAAGCTGCACCAAAAGTATTTGAGCTTAATGATCTTTCTTCTCTAAAGGCTCAGATTTTATCTTTGGAGAATAAAATCAAGAATATGGAGGGTACACATGAAGTTGCCCTATCTAGCTAGCTCAATAGAATGATACTCCTATATTTTTTGTGAGATTTATGGTGAGAACGACAACTATAAAAATTGCCCGCAGCATGCAAAAATGCTAGTTATGCCAGCAATAAGCGAGGCAATTACATGGGCGTATCTTACAACACATCTAATCGATAATCTTATGATAACTATAATTCTACGCAACATTCACGAGTTTTTTGCTCTGGAATAGCTATTTTCAAGGGAATTCAAGTGTGTGTCAAGGGAATTTCAGTTATCAGCAGTAACAGTTTACACTACAGGCTCTAATGCAGCCACAACAGAATAAGATGCAACCACAACATTCTACTTCACAATCTCAACAATCACAGTATGGTGCACAATCATAATTTGGTGCACCATCTCAGACACGGTCATAGACTATTTATTATGCTCCATCAATTATATCTGATCCATTAGCTCTTTTACGAAAATGATGCATGATCATTTTTCTCGCACATAGGCTATAGTGTAAGGCCACTATTTATCGATACGTACTTTAGAAGCTTAGTTTGGGTAGCTAGTTACTGACATAAATTCTTGATAGCCAGACATATTTTTAGCAATACTGAGAGTCTGGTGAATAAGGGTAAGGAGCATTGCAATGCTATTACTCTTCGCAGTGGCAAACAAACCACCGAATCAATGCAACCAGTTCCAATATCTACTTAAGAACAAGAAGAGACATCTAAGTATGATCATATTGTAGAGGATAGAGTAAATGATGGTAAGACTGATAATATTCCTTCAATTATTACTTCATTTTCATCTGTTTTATAATCTAAGTTGTTGTCACAATGCCCAATGTTGGTGTAAGAAACAGATAATCCTTCTCCACCTTTTCTTTAGAGATTTAAGAACATTGAGTTTGATAATCAATTTCATTTCTTTCATGATACGTTGCACCAACTTACAGTGCAAATCCTTTTGATTGATGCTCTTAAATAGATTCTTAATAATGCAAAATTCATAAAGCAAATCTTATCCAAAAAGAAGAAACTCAATGCAATAGAAATCATTGCGCTCACTGAGGAGTGTAGTGCGTTAATATCTACCCATCTATTGAGAAAGATAAAAGATCTGGACAGCTTCTTCATTCCTTGCTCTATTGGTAATCACTACTTTAGTAAAACTCTTTGTGATTTGGGGCTATTATTAATTTAATGTTATTTTCCTCCTTTTAAAAGTTAGGCATTGGAGAAATGAAACCCACTGCAATCACATTGCAATTGACAACCAGATCTCTGACTCATCCAAATGAACAAATCAAAGATGTGTTTGTTCGTATGGACAAATTTATTTTTCTAGCATATTTTATTATTCTTGACTGCAAGGCTGACAAAGATGTTCCTATCATTCTTGGTCTCCCATTCTTAGCTACTGGGAAGGCAGTTATTGATGTATTAAAAGGAGAACTTACAATGCGGGTTGATAATGACCATGTTACTTTTAGGATATTTAATGCAAACATTGAAAGAAAGATTGAGAAATGTCATCATATTGATATTCTTGACAATATCATTCAAGAAAACTTGAATCATCATAGTATACTAATTGCTAAAGATATTGAACTGATAACGGTTGAAGAAGATCTCCCGAATTGTGACCACATCATTGAAGTACTCACTATGATAGTTCACTACAAATGGCAAGTTGAATCTTTGGATCTCGCTCACAGGATGATTTCTACTTTTAAACCATCTATTGAAGAAGATCCTACTCTAAAACTCAAGCCATTGACAGCTAATCTCAAATATATATTCCTTAGAGATGTAGAAACACTCCCAGTTATTGTCTCTGCAACTCTGAATGCAATGCAATAAGCTAAGTTGATAAATATTCTGAAGCAACATAAACGCGTTATTGCCTGAACCATTATGGATATTAAGGGCATTAGTCAATCTTTGTGCATGCACAAGATTAAGTTGGGTGATGAGAACAAACAGTCTATTGAGTCACAATGTAGACTGAATGAAAAGATGAAATAAGTTTTCAAGAAAGAAATCCTTAAGTGGTTAGATGTAAAAATTATCTATACAATTTCTGATAGTGCATGGGTTAGTCCAGTCCACTATGTTCCTAAGAAAAGTGGCATCACTGCAGTCCGTAATGATGTTGATGAGTTGATTCCTACTCGCATTCCTACGGGTTGGCGTATTTGTATGGACTACAAGCGACTCAATGCAGCCACAAGGAAAGATTATTCCCCTTTTTCTTTTATTGATCAAATACTCGATCGACTTGCGGGTAAGGAGTATTACTGCTTTTAAGATGGGTAATGTGGCTATAATCAAATTTCTATTGCACTCGAGGACCAGAAAAAGAATACTTTTACATTCCGATTCGGGACTTTTGCCTTTCATCGAATACCTTTTGGTCTTTGTAATACATCAATCATATTTTAAATGTGCATGATGGTAATATTTTCAGATATGATTGACAATTCCCTTGAAATCTTTATGGATAATTTTTTAGTGTATGGGAATAACTTCGACCATTGCATCGAAAATCTGGAGAAAGTATTACAACAATGTGAAGACATTAATCCGGTTCTAAATTGGAAAAAAACATCACTTTATGGTCATAGAAGAGATTATATTGGGCCATAGAATATCTAAGGCTATAATTTAGGTTGATAGAGCCAAAGTGGATGTAATTGAAAAAATGCCTCCACCAACGAATGTAAAGGGAATTCGAGGTTTTCTAAGACACGTTACATTCTATAAAAAATTCATTCGAGATTTTTTGAAGATCAAAAAACTTCTATGCCTATTGTTGGAGCAAAGTAGAAAATTTGTTTTTGATGATGTATGTCTAGATGCATTCAATAAGATTAAAACATAGCTTGTGAACGCACCAATCGTTGTTGCACCCAAATGGGAGCAACTGTTTGAACTGGCGTGTGACGACAATGATTTCGCTGTGGAAGCAGTTTTAGGAAAATACAGAGATAAGGTATTCCATGCGATCTACTATACTATTAAGACTCTAACTGAAGCTTAAATCAATTACACTACTATTGAGAAATAGTTATTTTTTCTTTTGATAAATTTTGTTATTATCTTGTGGGTGCAAAACTTACAGTTTTTACTGACCATTCTGTATTAAGATACCTTTTGCCAAAAAATTGTAAAACCTAGATTAATTCGTTGGATTTTATTGCTACAAGAGTTTGATATTGAGATAAAAGGCTGTAAGGGGTTAAAAAATCAAGTTACCAGTCACCTTTCGAGGCTAGAAGCAGGAAGCAATGATGGAAACAAGTTTCAAATTGTCGACGCATTCCCTAATGAAAACTTTTCATTGTGGATGCAACATTGTGGTATACTGATATTGTGAATTACTTGGTATGTGAGAAAACTTCTTTGGGTGTAATATAGCACAAGAAGGCAAGATTTCTTAGGGATACAACGAAATATCATTGAAATAAACCTTATTTGTTCAAGGTTTGTAATGACGGTATAATTTGATGCTACATCCCTGAGGAAGAAATGACATCTATATTACAACATTGTCACAATGCTCCACGTGGATGGCATTTTGGTTGCATTAGAACATCAACAAAAGTCATTTAATCTTAACTTTATTGGTTGACATTATTCAATGAGGCCCATGAGTTTGCCAAATGTTATAATCGTTGTCAACGTACGGGGTCAATATCTAAGAGAAATGAGATACCACAGTAGCCAATTATGGAAATCGAGTTATTCGATGTTTGGAGATTGGATTTCATGGGTTCTTTTCCAAATCCTTTTGGCAATCTATACATTTTAGTTATTGTGGATTATGTTTCTAAGTGGATAGACGTCGTGGCACTGCCTAAAGACGATGCAAAAACGGTTTTAAACTTTTTTCACAAGTATATACTCACTAGATTTGGAATATCAAGAGCATTAATCAGCGATTAAGGAAAGCATTTCCACTGCAGTCAGGTGGTTGTTGCATTGAAACGTTATGGAGTAAATCATAGACTGGCCGCTATGTATCATTCTCAATCTAATGGACAAGCTAAGATTTCTAATCGGGCCATTAAAAACATTTTGGAAAAAGTGGTTAATACCACTAGGAAAGATTGGTCCTCTCGTTTAGATGATTCATTGTGGGCTACCGTAATGCATATAAGACTCTATTGGGAATGTCACTGTATCAACTTATTTTTGACAAATCTTGTCATTTGCATGTGGAGCTCGAACACAAGGTCTTGTGGTTTTTAAAGGAGGTTAATCTTGATTATGAGGCAGCAGAGAATAAGTGGTTGCTAGACATTACTGAATTAGAAGAAATTCACATAAAAATGCTTCTATTTACAAGGACAAGAGCAAGCATTGGCATGATAATATTATTTTGCAGCGACAATTTAAAGTCGGACAGTTGGCTTTACTATTCAATTCAAGGCTGAAATTACACCCAGGAAAACTACGGTCACACTAGCCTAGACCCTTCAAAGTTGTGGAAGTATTTCCACACGATGCAGTCACAATCAAAGATACTAAGGGGGAATTACATTCAAATTCAATGGACAAATACTTAAACTCTATTTTGGTAACTTTGATTCTGGGAATATTGAGACCATTGAATTGGTCAAATTCTTTTGATACTCTCTTTAAATGCTTTATTAGATTTAGATTTAGTTTTTAGTTTTCCTTGTTTTTCTTTTAATTTTTTATTTTCTTTTTTGTAGAATAATTTCTCATTGGTTTGTTATAGAATCTTCTTCGCTAACAACTTGTACGTCAATGAGGCCTCCATTCCAAAGAAAGAGAAGATGAGAAAGCGCTTGAAATCAAAGAAGAAAAACAAGAAAAAGCACAAAGAAGAGAAGATGAGCAAAAAGAAGAAGTGACGCTCCTCCTCCTCCTCCCAAGAGCCTAAAAATTGAGTTAGTTTGTTTTTAGTTTTTGTAGGCATGCATTACATATAGTGTAATTTCATTTTGTTTCCTATATTGTCATGACATTTGCATTGTTATTGTAATAACATTTAGTTGTAAAATCATTTCATTCTGTCATTGCATTATGTCATTTCATTTTGTTTTCTTTTGAATTGGGGACAATGCAATCTTTAAGTTTAGGGGTATACGCCTAGGAGTTGAAATGCACCCTTATTTCAAAAAAATATTCTTAAGCAAATGCAAGGTTCTTTTGTTCTAAAAAATCTCTTGCTTGCATTCGATGTCTAAACCTTGAATCGTTCTGATTAATGATAAATAGGTTAGATATACATAATGGATGATTACATTTTTAACTTTGCATTAATGTATATGCTTGCTTGAGTAAAGAATATCTAGCATTATTTCTTTGATTTTGGATGATTTCTGCTTGTTTCAACATGTTTTATATATGTTATTATATCTTATAAAGTATAAATAAAGGGTATTCTAATGTGAGTGCAATAAAATAAAGTAGCTTTAAGGGGGAACACTCATCTGCGTGCGTTAAAAAATGAACCTGGCCAAAGGCTTTCACTGCATGAGTGTGTGCCGTTGCAATGAAGTACTTTCTGGGGGTTCGTTGCACAACATCTCACTTCTCATGGTTTGTGGTGCATTGTTCGATATACCTCGCTACAATAAAAAAGGAAAAACATAATATATATTTGATATTTATAACTTGTTATATGTGGTGCTAAATAAATGCTGATAGGTCAAAAGAATCTGAGATTATAGGTATGATGTTAGGTATTCCTGAAATGCTAGCCTATATATTGATGTGGAGTTGTTTATACAATCTTCTGTCTTGTCGATGTAATGGATTTATTGGTTGATTTGAATGATTCAAGTATGTATAATGTTTCTAAATGATTGCTGGACCTTGTTGCTTTAAATTTTACTTGAGAAAAAGTAAAAACTCAAGTTTGGGGGTGTGGTAGCTCTTTAAAGAGCATGTATTTTCCCTAGATTTATAGATTTAATTGTCTTCACATCAGTGTTTATTGTATCCAATTTTGTATTTTTATGTTTATTTTCTGTATTTTATCTAACTTAGTCTCAATTGCTCTCATTTCACATATTTATGCCTACTTTGCTTT
The DNA here is from genome assembly GCA_019671005.1 of Hibiscus mutabilis. Classification (NCBI taxonomy): domain Eukaryota; kingdom Viridiplantae; phylum Streptophyta; class Magnoliopsida; order Malvales; family Malvaceae; genus Hibiscus; species Hibiscus mutabilis. Next base: position 31,770,038 of record CM033742.1, read on the forward strand.
GTTGTCGTTGTATTTCTAATGTCCCTACAGAGAAAGTTTCACCACTGCAGCCAACTGACACTACAACTGCCAGTTGTCCCGTCTCTTAAAAGATAAGGATGACTCTACCAACTGTATTATTTGTTATAACAGATTTGGTACAGCCCTGGGTTACGTAAAACACCTGAAGGACATGTGTCGTTTCTTGGACAACCTATAAAATGACGAATCTGGGAAGAGAGAGAGTCACGAGGTTTTTTTCATATCATCTTCAACCTCTGAGCTTTCTCTATCCTTTTATGGCAGCTTGAGCTCATTTATGGAGATCCAAGGTGAAGCGAGGCAAAAATATCCGAGGAGGAGATGATTCAAGTGCAATATCAAGGAGAATATTTTGTTATCTTCTTAAACTTTCTTTTAATTAGATGTTTGTTGAAGATTTTGATTACATTTTATGCTTTGATGATGATGGTCTATTTCTTTAAAGCTTTGTATGAACTCATTACAATCTTCTCTTTCAGTTTAATATATTTCTATTAGCTTTTTCTCATACTTTGATTGATGGATCTTATTATTGTTTGCATGAGAATGTTAAACATAGTTACTGACGTCAACTGATGCAGTGACAAATCATGTTAACAAGCCATTACAATTAAAGTTGAATGAGGATACAACGAGAGTTGATCCACTTGTTCAATGAGTTGTAGTTTCGACTCATAACTAGAGTTATGACCGATTTACATCTTTGTATCAACAGTTGAAGATTGAATGGAAGTTAGTCGCAAGCTCGCTTTTTACTTGTCAATTGAACCATCATACTCCCTTGAGTGTATTTGATCTTTCTGCCAAGCTAAACCGAGGAGATCCAGGCCTTATCCTATTATTTCTCTACTTTTTAATGCCTGCTGTTTTTGCTACCACAATTAATATATTTCTCATTACTTTATTCTTTTATTGCAACCACCATTACACTCACAACATCCACTTTTACATAATTGCTTGTGGCCACATAATACTTAAGCCGAATACATCATCCTCATGGGATCGATATTCAAACAAGATTCTACTATTTCTATTCTAGCACCGACAGTGTTTGCTTACACTTAGAGTGTGATGTTTTTACACCGATTGGTTCTCTAAACCAAATTCATACCTCAAACGCTGAACATACCTCTAATAAGACTTAAAGCAACCATTACATAAAATTACGAATTTAATCAGACATACACAATTATCCTACACCAATTTATAGTCAATCAAACACAAAAACCTAATTATAGAAATTCAAAAAGATAGTTAAGTATTACCTTATCTCCAAACAACAAAAAATAATAATTTTCTTTAAGACTTTCCAAACTTTCTTCTTGCCATAATATCAAAATGTTGTTTTAGCCAAATGGATAGCATGAATTTCCAAGAAATATAAAAGAAAATGAAAATATGTTAGGAAAAAACTCACCGAAGTCCTAAACTCATCACTAAAACCTAAAAATGTCAAATTTTGAATCTCGACGTTATAAGACTCAGATAAAAAATTCTGACCGATCACTATCAAAAACTTCATCCCGTCAAATTTTTATCCAAAAATTAATTCGTTCGAACCACGAATGGACCTTCCATCAGAGCTTGATCGAAACTACTCAAAGCATTAAAACTAGAGGTAGCAAACAGGTTATTCGGTTCGATTTCAGTTCGGGTCATTTCAGGTCTGACTATATTCGATTTAAGTTTGGGTCTGGTTCGGTTTTAGTTTGGGTCTATGGTGATTTCGGTTCAGGTATCGGGTCGATTGATTTCGGGTCAGGTCAATATCGGGCTAATAGGAGATCAATCGATTTTAGTCGGGTTTCAGGTCGAGTTAGGTTTTTTCACCCTATATATTACTTTATATAGCGTGTATATTTGGCTTTTGGTGAGTTGTGTGACAGTTCACATATTATCTTTATTTATTTATTTTAATATATTTTCTTTATTTTGGGTTGCCTTCGATTTGAGTTGCTTTCAGTTCAGGTAAAATCGGTTCGGGTCTATTCGGTTCGGTTGAAAATCGATTCGATTCTATTTTCGGTTCAACTAAAATTCGGTTTGATTTTGGTATGATTCAGTTTATTTTGAGTTTCGGATCAAATTTGAACTATCATATTTGGGTTAATTTTAGATCGCAATTCGGACAAAATAATTCGATTTTTAAATCTCGAGTCAAATTTGTCAGGTATAATTAAAACCCCTTCTCCACTTTCTTCAACTCGACTGCCCACTGTCGCTCTTTCTTTACCCTTTTGCCGTTCAACGTCCCCCAAGCATAGGCTTTATAAAGCCAATTAAATTGAATAAAAAAAGAAATTAATTATTAAAGAAAGAAATGACAATGAATTTAAAATTTGAAAGATTGATTGGGTTGTTGCCCCACCCCACACGTTTATTACCCATAATTTATATATAACATATATTGTTATTATTTAATAAACCCTATCACATATTTGTTTCAAATATAATATTTATACATATAATTTTTTAAATCCGAAATTTGGGACAAATTTTTTTAAATAAAATTTGAGTTATAAAATAGAATTTTTTAATTTAATTAATTTAAAAAAATTTACTCGACTCAATCTAATGCTTAGCCTTACATGAACATCCTTGACCACTCGACCAATTGTTGGATCTGAATTAATTGAATATTTGAGATTATTAAAAATATATAATATTTTATTTTAGCATTTATATATTTTATAATTAAATTTAATTAATTTTTTACCTTAATTATAAAATACATGAATCAAATATTATTATTTTTAAATAGAAATAATATGTTCATAAATATGAATTTTTAAAAAATATATTTATATTTTTTAGAATTTTGAATTTTTAAAATCAAAATATCCACACACAAAAATAAAACTATTAACAAATATTTTAAAAATAAAATTTTTTTATCAGTAAGTATACGTTTATTAAATGAAAAATTATACAAGAAAAAGAATAACATAAACCTCATTAAAAATATCTTTAAGTATAAGTCGGAGAAAAAAATACTTAATAATACCTCGAAAAAGCAAAGAAAAAACAAAATATCTCGTATGAACAAATACAAGAACCGACACCCTTGCTCACCAAGGATACAACAACGCACAAAAGTCAGCCCCACACAGCACCTAAAGAGAGTCAAAACCATCTCATAACCGAGACCTCGTCACACACAGACACAGTTCCCTTCACAGCCCTAATTCTCCGACTGCACTTGCAACCAAGAACCCCGGTTCACTCCTTTGTTAAAGTATCATCAAAATTATTCGATTCACATAACACGTTACAGAAACAAACGCATGATAATGTAACACATGTGACATCAATTTATCAAAAGATCCACCAATAATGCCATGGTCGTTAATACAGATTAGGGATCCATGACACTACGCCCACCAAATCAGATTTAATCACCACTGAAGGAGCATTTCTCCACTTCGAACTACGTAACATCTCCAACGCATGGTAAATCACGATGAGTTCAGCCTCATTAGACTCTAACACCCCTTCCCCCCAACGAACCAGAAAATAAAGTTAGGATACAACCATTCGCGGCACATAGCACACCCCCACATCCCACAAGTCTCGATTTACCTCGCACCGACCCATCAACAATGAATTTAAAGACTCAATCACTGCTATCCACCCAACTAGTCACTCCCATTCTGATCAAACTCGGTCTTGCCTCCACCCAACAGTACAAAGGGTATATCCACCATTGAGACTCCATCACAATGTCTATTTTAAAAGGGCATAAAGCCAAAAATAGCCCCCAACATTTGATCTTTTGGTCACTTTAGCTCTTATTCTTTTTTTTGTGTGTAAACAACCTCCTAACATTTTATTTTGGTGCAGTTTTCACCCTCATTGGATTGAATCCGTTAGTCAATTAAAGGTTAGCGTCCCTTGCTGACGTAACAATGTCACATGTGTGGAGATAATAACGTGGCACTTTTCTCACGTGGCATTATATTTTTAACCAATCTTATAGAAAGAAACAAAAGTTTAAAATTGTTAAAGTTGGGATTTGAACACAACGCCTAACCAACCTAACCGCAAGGCCAACCCACTCACATATTTGATCTTTTACCAAATATTATATTGATTACATCTAAAATCCGCACTTCACGTTTCAACTCACTTACCATGTGTTTCTGAAACTCTGTACTAACCCTTTGGGTCGGATTAAATCCAAATTTTCTTTTAAAATCTAAAATCGAAGCTTCATCTCACCCACGCTCTCGTACTTCCTCCCATGCCTAAACCAAATTTTTAAAAAAAATCCCCAAATTTTCATCTACAGAAGAATCAAGATAAAGGATCTGAATTAAAAAAAAAAGATGATGTTTTTTCTTTCATTTGGTTTCAACTTGCAATTATTCAAAGTGAAGAAATACTGAAGAAGAGAAATCTTAGACAGTAGCATCCAAAGAGTTGAATTTGGAGTGCAATAAACCCAAACATAAAGCTTTAGAATACACAATTGGAGGTAATTGTCGTTTCAACTTGTCTAAATAAACAAAGAAATTGTATATGCAGTAGATTATAATACAAGTCCGTGAATTATTTTATTTTTTTGAGCCATAGGGGCGCGATCGATTCAATCATATTTTCTAAAATTTTTAACCGTAATTCGGTTCGATTTTAATTTGAGATTGATTTTATGGCTCTGCCATTAGCTTAAGCTTAGTATAATTTTTATGTAAATTCAGATTAACGACAATGGCCGAAGAGTTCTGTCTGGGTGCGTTTCAAGTCCCAACAATGGCGGGCGAGCGCTAGATGAAAAGGAAACTCAGGGAGATCCCAAACAGGGTCCTTACCATGAAATATAATATTTGGTAAAGATTCATACATTTGAGTGGTTTGGCCTTTCACCCACTAGGCCTAGGTTTGAAGACTAACTCCAACAATTCTCATTTTTTTTTTCTTTTATATGCCTTGAACGAATCAGATGATACTATGTGATATCATTTAATTGATAAAAAATTAATATAAAAATAAATATAAAAGTTATTAATTTTTTAAAAATTGTGATGTCATGTCATCAAAGTGCCAAGTCAGCATCTCCACACATGTGGAATCGCCACGTCAGTAAGGGGCGTTGACTGACGGTTTTCATCTAACGAGGGCGAAAATTGTACAAGAATGAAACATTAGGAGGTTATTTGCACACAAAAATAGAATAGGAGCTAAAATGACCAAAATGTAAAACGTTGAAGGTTATTTTTAACTTTATGACTTTTAAAAATAATATTATTTTTTAAATCATTTATTTGATATTTTTAGAATTTAAAAATTTTAAAATAAAAAACAATATAGAGAAAAATTTTAGAAAAAATAGAATGTTCTCAAAAATATTGTAACCATCAATTAATTTTGTTTTCTGGAAACTTATAAAAAATTTAAAAAATATATATATTGAAAATTGAAAATCTATTTAAAATAATATTTTAAAATTATAAAAAATATTAATATTTTAAAAATATTTGAAAATTTTCTAATTTTAAAATTTTTCACATTTTTTAATTTTATTAAAATATTAGAGACTATAAGAATTGTATTTTTTTAGTTTTTTCACGTGACACTTCCTTGACCCCTGGATGAAAAATCAGGTGGGGTGGAGGTGCAAATGGTGGAAAACGTTAGGGGTGGAACATGCAAAAAAATAATTTAAGTGCTTAAATTAAACAAAAGTTATTTTATAAGAAAGCCATTATTTAAACATACATATGAAAGGGTAGGTGGTTAAAGTCTATTAGAAGTCTCTATTATACTAAAAAGTTCAATTTTAGTCTCTCTGACATAAAAATGGAACATTTTAGTTCATATACGGTAAAAGGAGACATTATAATCCTTGTACATTTGAAAAGTTAATATATTGGTCCAAAATTTCAAAGCTATAGTTAGTTGATTTAAATATTTTTGTTTAAACATCCTTTGAGTGCATTTTAATTTTGAAATTAAGCAAATCGATCCCTTTAGAAAAAGAATAACAGTTTTTTTGGTATACATTTTGAAAGTGAGTAAATAAGAACGATTTATGATGGTATTGACATCTTCAGTCAATACATGACATATGTCCAACTATAATTGGATAATTTTCAAATAAAATAAGAAAACAAAAAATATAAGTTTATAAAGTTTTTTTAAATCAGAAAATTTTAATGAAATTTTAAATATTTTTTATGTTTTTATCATCTTTTTCGATTAAACCCTTGCTCTCACTCCAAATCTAAAAAATTCAATGTATATTTTTTTCAATTAAACATTTTAAATATTCTTTTTATGTTTTGCTTGTAATTGTAATTATTGTAAGTGAAGACAACATATTTTGAACTTAGAATAAAAATTAATTTTGTATTTAGATTTCATAAATGTTTAATTTTATGTAAAAATTCACAAAAAATTATATTTTGAGAGTTTAATTTGCTCAAGTTCAAAATTGAAAGGGGCCAAAGAGTGATTAAATCAAATTATTTAAGCAAACTAACAATAATTTTAACGTTTTGTACCAAAAGGTTAACTTTTCAAACTTACATAAACTAAAATGTTCATTTCTATGACAGAAGGACTAAAATAGAATTTTAAGTATAATACAAAGACTTCAAACATAGTTTAACATATGGTATATATATAATATATATATATACATCATAAATTGAAAATTAATACTCTATATATCAATATGAATAAGTTTTGTTGATTAAATATTAATTAATATTTTATAAAAATCAAAATTCAAATTACCAACAACTGTTGGGTGTAGGGCTGTAAATGAGACGAGACAGATCGCAAGCTACTCGAGCTCGACTCGGTCAAAGCTCGGTCAATACTCGACTCGATTGGACTTGACTAGAGCTCGAACTCGGCTCGAGTTCTTAACGAGCCGAGCCGAGCTACTTGATACCCGACTCGAAAAGCTCGCAAGCTACTCGAAAATATAATAAACTATTTTTTAATTTTTAAAATTAAAGTGCACTAAAATATATGTTGGGTGTTTTTTGTTGTTATGTTATGTTAGTTTAATTTTTTAGTTTAACTTTCTTTATATTTTTCATGTGTACTTTTTTTTTCCTATTAGGATTATGGGTTTTTTAATGAGTCACATGGAAATATTTCTTTTGTATGATTCTATCTACAATAAAATCATGCAATTTGATTGATAATAATAATAATAATAATAATAATATATTATTATTATTATTATTATTATTATGAACATGGTTGTACATAAAACTAGACAGATCGCGAGCTACTCAAGTTTGACTCGGTCAAAGCTCGATCAATATTCGACTCGATTGGATTCGACTCGAGCTCGAGCTCGGCTCGAATTCTTAACAAGCCGAGTCGAGCTCAGCATACCCAAGCTCAAACTCGACTCGAATTCTTAATGAGTCGAGTAAAGCTCAATACTACTCGAGCTCGACTCAGCTCGTTTACACTCCTAGTTGGGTGCATTTGTAAGGCACATTGCACTCACAAGAAAAAAGACACAAGTTCAAACCTTGGAGACAACGTTGTTGGAAGTGACAACCTCGCACCCCGAATATAGACCGTAAGACGAACATGTATATTATAAAAAATCAAAATTCAAATCTCAATAATAATCTCATTTGACTTTTTTTTTTAAAATTACTTGAGAGTTATTATTGCCTCGAAGAAAACATAAATATCAAAGTTGTCATTCCTTTTTAATTACATTAAATTTTCCTTGAAGTCATTTAGTTGCATCAATTTTTCATTTGACCGATGTTGATCATTACAATGCAAACATTACAGTTAATGGTGCTTATGATGCCAATATTACAGTTAATGGTGTTTATGTGACAATATAATGTGTTGATGACGCGACAAAGGGGTTGAATTAATTTTTTAACTGATTTCAAGGGCATAATTAATTTTTTATCGAGTTCAATGACATAATTGATTATAATTCAAAGTTTAAGGACTTATTTAATCTTTAAACAAAAAATAAGAAATTAAGAAACTATTTAATATTTTGAATATTAAAATATTCCTAAAAAATTAAGTAAAAATTATAAAACTAAAAATATCAAAAGTTATAAAATTTTAAATATAAATTATTGAAAAAGTCTTCAACTTTCTCTTGTTAGTCTAAGTCTACTACTATTACTTAAACATATTTAAGTGTAATCAACCTTTTATTAGAGTAAAAATAAAACTCAAATTCTCATTCAATTTCTTCTACATCAAATATTAATGAGCAACAATTTGGTATAGAAAATCAAAAGAAAATTTGGATTTTATTGTTACTCTAATTCAAGGGTAATTCCATTAAAAATATGTTCAATGAATAGTAATAGATTCAAACTGACTAAGTCGAAAACTTTTTCGATAAAAACGTCCAATGTTTTAATAGTTTATAAATATTTTTTAATTTTGATATTTGTATTTTATCATTTTATAATTTATGATGCTTTTGGATTTTTACAGTGTTTTTATTTTAAATAATGTTATGAATATTTTATATATTTTTATTAAGTGTATGGTTTTTTAAAAGTTGAAGAATGTTTTGATTTTTGTGTGAGAGTTCTCGCTTTGTTTATTTTTGAAATTGTTAGGGACCTATCGAGATTCACTAATTGGTCTAGTGGTCAAAGATGATCATGTTGTCTCATCTTGTATGAGTTCGAATCTCAGTATTTGTCTTGAAATTATTGGGGACCCAAAGAATATTTGCACCAATTTGTTAATCAATTTTTCTGATACTCAAGTTGTAAAAGTTCAAATCGAAAAACTGAAATATTTATCCAGTTTTATTCAAAAACTAAATTACTCAATTATATTAACTTGAGATTTAAAAAATAATATTTTTTGGGTTGACTAAAATTTTGTCTACCCCTAATTACATGTTCTTGTTTGAAGATTTATTTTTATTTACTTATATATATTCTCTTCATATGTAAATTTAATTCTCACATAAATTTTTATATAAAAAAATAAAAACTCGAAATTCGAACAAGCTTGTGGTGTGTTCATTAATGTTTCGTGTAAAAATTCGAATGAGAATTTAAGTTTTATTATTACTTTATTAATATTTTTTAAATTTTAGTTTCTTATAATTCTAATTTACCATTTTATAACTTTTTGGTATTTTAAATTTTATAAATTTTACTTAATTGTTTTGAATTCTTTAGTGTTTTTATTTTAATAATTTTTATGATTTCTATAAATATTTTTTTTTAATTTTAAAATTTTCTTATTTTTGTTTAAAGATTAATAAGGCCTCAAACATTTTATTAAAATCAATTATGTCATTGGACTAGGTAAAAAATCAATTATACTCTTGAAGTTGGCTTAAAGAATCAATTCAACCTATTGTTGGAGCAAGTTGAACAGAGATGGGGCAAAACATGGTTCGACTGAACGGATGGGGCAAAACATGGTTCGACTGAATTCACAGCTTGTGGTGGGTACTCCGTATCAGCTCCGGTACATGGCTTGTTGGGTTCTCTAAACCTATCGATATTTGTTCAGTTCTTGAAGCTGGATTATGAGGTGTCTTGGAGGGTCACTCATGCTTGGAATTATGACACGAGGCAAGTCTTGGTTGAGCTGGATAGCACGGAAGTGGTCTGAATGTTGTAAACTAAGGATTTGGTGGACGTAAACCTTACGATTGTTCCACATATTGCTGTAATATTGAATAGAAATTTGGAGGTCGTGTTTCAACATTCGTTTAGAGAGAATAACAAAGTCCCAGACTGCTCAGCTAAACTCGCAAGACATGGAACTAGCGAGGTTCGAGTGTTTTTTGCTCCTCCAGATGTGATCCAATCGGTGTTTCTTGAGGAAAACACAACATATGGTGATTTCAACTAGCTGATCTAGTCCTTGTAATTCTTCTTTCATAAAAAAAATCAATTCAACCCCTCAACCACATTATTATCACACGGTACTACCATGTTACCACCGTGGACCACCAAATCATTACAGTGAACTAACATGTCAGCACATTAACTGTTATATAAGCACCATGTCAATATCGGTCAAAAGATAATTCTGATACAATTAAATGAATTTGAGAGCAAATTTTATGCTATTAAAAAGCAAAGACAACATTACTTATTTGAATTTACTTCAAAAACAAAATAAACTCACAAAACAAAAGGAAATACTCCATTAGACATGTTAGTACCAACAAACTATAACCATGTGAACACCTGATCAATAGATCACCTACGAACGTACTGGCAGATCACGACCGTGTGAACAAACAATTATGTACCATTGAGGACTCGACATGCGAGCACTACCTCAGACCACATGACGATGCATGTGATCCAGACTGACACCTGAGTCACATCAAACTCAACTTACCAAGACATGTCCTACTCAATTGACACGTGCCCTTACCTCATCCAGTCTCTTATAAGGAACCATGCACCCCCAAACAAAAGGACATGGGCCATAACCTAGAAAAAAACCCAAAAGACTAAGCCAAGAGTTCCTCTTTCACTCAGAGAACGACCCAAAATCATCATCCAAATGTGTTTCTCACTTAGGTGATCAATAATTGGTGTGGTGAACGTGGAACCTTTACCCTTTCATTCCGATTCTCAAGAAACAACGAAGAACGATCCCCGGCATGAGCATAAATAGAGGAATAGACGAAGATAGGAAAAATAGAAAGAAACGAAGAAGGAAATATCCCTCTTTTAATCCAAAAGCATCTTCGACAGCAACAATAGTATATTAGGAAGTAGATGCAACATTTAGTAATAGAACACAACGAGAATGTTGTAGAGGAATCGCGAGTAACTACAGCTAGAATGACTAAGGGGGTGCATGCATGCAACAAAAATCAACCAAGACGCCACAACAGTAAGTCCCTTAAAAGCTTCAGCTGAAAATATATGAACTAGAGCCCCTAGACCCTGATAGAGTAGGGGAAGCCTACCACCCTGTAAGAATAGAGGAGAATCATGAAAATAAGAAAATAATTATAGCGTTAGTTAAAAAAATGAAGAACTAAAGCGAGAAAAATGGCCCACCAGCATGTGAAAGGCCAAATAGGAGAAGGTACTCAAACTCGTCGACCACCGCTTGATTCCCAAACGTATCACCCTCTAACAAACCTGTTGTCCCATATCTTACATCAAGTAATCACCTAGAAATTTTGGAGCCCCTATCACAAATAAGGCCAAACAAATTCAGAGAAAGGTCGAATAAGAGCACATGAGCACGAAACATATGAATGTATCCATTTAAAGGATGCAATAGAGTTCGCCATTAGAAAAGGACAATTAGAAATGTTTGTTAAAGTCAAATAAGGAACGTCCTCAGCGGGAACAGGGGTGAAAAATATAGAAAGTTCGGATGAGAGATGTAAAAGTTAAAGGGTCACAAGTAGTATGTGGAATAATAGGGGAACAAGAAGCACTCAGTTCGGATGAGGGATGTAAGGAGCCCCCGTGGCCTCTTTGTTGATAGAGAAGAAATAATCTCTGCTAATGAAATTTAAAGTTATAAAACTTCAAAAGAAAAGGTGCTCCATCGTGGCCTCCTTGGTGGCTTGAAGAACGGTTAAGGGTGGCGTCTGGTGCAAAGCTTTAGATTATTTAATAGCTAAGTATGGTAGCAAGAATGTGAGAAAATGGCAACTTGTCACCAAGCATCAGCTCGTCCACGATCTTCTAAAAACATAAGAGGGGCAGTTCGAGAAACATGCACAACGAAAGCAAAAAACACACCAAATAGGCACAAGTACAACCTAATTTATTTTATTTAATATATATGTTTTGCTTTAAATTTTTATTGTCGTCCATATTTTGTTTCAAATACTTTCTCATGTAACCAAGCAAAATAGACTACATGCAAATGTCTATAAAGTTTCTAAAAAATCTTTACATGAAGTTTCCACGCGAATGAAGCTACGCGACAGACAAAAAAAGAAAAGGTTCGCTAGCCACTTCCAAGCAAGTATGCATAGTAAAGAAGCCGCAAAAAAAGGTTCACTAGCCACTTCCAAGCAAGTGTGCATAGTAAAGTGACCGCAAAGAAAATGTTCGCTAGCCACTTCCAAGCAAGTGTACACAGTAAAGCGACCGCGAAAGAAAATGTTCACTAGCCACTTCCAAGAAAGTGTGCATAGTAAAGCGACCGCGAAAGAAAAGTTTTGCTAGCCACTTCCAAGCAAGCGTGCATAGTAAAGCGACCGTAAAAGAAAAGGTTCGCTAGCCACTTCCAAGAAAGTGTGCATAGTAAAGAGATTGTGCAAGAAAAGGTTCCTGGCCACTTCCAAGTAAGTGTGTATAGTAAAGAAACCGTAAAAGAAAAGGTTCGCTAGCCACTTCCAAGCAAGTGTGCATAGTAAAGCGACCGCGAAGGAAAAGGTTCGCTAGCCACTTCCAAGCAAGTGTGCATAGTAAAGCGACTGTGAAAGAAAAGGTTCGCTGGCCACTTCCAAGCAAGTGTGCATAGTAAAGCGTCCATGAAAGAAAATGTTCGCTAGCCACTTCCAACCAAGTGTGCATAGTAAAGCGTCCATGAAAGAAAATGTTCGCTAGCCACTTCCAACCTTTAAGAAGTATGCATAATAGACATAGCTTAACGATCGTCGTCTCCAAGATGGGTCAAACTAGTTACACAAAAGAAGAATAAAATACTAGCACTAGCCAAGCTATTTCCAATTTACTCTTACCATAAATTCAAAAAGACAACTATGTAACGCCTCGGATTTATGGATTAGCGGTTTGGTGGTTTATTAGACGGTCCGATGGACCAGAGTAGAGATTCGAGCCGGTTTTGGGATCGTATATTTTTGTGTTGGAAAAATTATGGGAAAATGCTCTAAAATCATTATTAATTATGCATTTAATAATGGTGGTATCGATTTTGTAAAACGATTTTGGAAGATGGACATTTTAGTTAGTGACCAAAATGAAAGTTTTGAAAACTATGATTTTCTAGTGACTAAAATGAAAAGGGTCAAATACTTAGAATCTTTAAGGAGATATTTTACCAATTGGTTTCTGATGATTTCTCCCTTAATTTGACTTATTTTAACATGATTTTTAATTAGTAATTAAAGAGGATTTTTGTTAAAAAGTTAGTTATTACTTTCCAAAACAAAAATCATGTCATTTTCTCTCAACTTTTTCTCTCCATTCTCTCCTCAGCCAAACACTCAGGTTTTCATCAAATTTCCAGAGGTGAGGTGGTTTCTAACTTGATTTTATTTTTTCAAATTGTTTTATAAAGATTGTTTACACAAAATCTTACAATAACCTTTTTCACAAATCAATTGAGGGAGAAACTTCACAATAGGGGTAAGGTCTGAGATCTCCTCTATTGTATGGTTCTTTACTGAAATTCCCAAGTATTTGATCCTTATTTTTGTGTTTCTAATATGATTTTGATGATTTTCTAATGTTTAATTCAGTTATTTGGGGAAAATGAGTTGATTCACAGATTGGATCTGATTTCCAGTAATTAAGGATGCTTTGATTTATATTTTTGATGTTTAATAATGTTGATAAGTGATTTTTATCAATGGAATCCCGAAACTTAAGAATTTCTATTTGTTTAGGTTGTTAGTTTTGAGGCTTTGTGGTGTTTTATGGTTGTAAGGTTGCTGGAGGTGGTAGATTGTTTTGGATCTATTTTAGATGTGTTTTGATGTTGAAAGTGATGTTAGATTGATAGATGTTGGCTGGGTTGTGAATCGAAGTGTTTTGGTTATGTTTTCGTTTGTTGTGGAGGGTTAGTTGTGAAGGTTTTGTAGAAATCCGAGAAGGATTGTGGTTGCTGTGTTTAGAATGCATTATGATGCATTAAACCTCTGTTTTTTTGTGGTAAAAATAGGGGAGGTTGATCCGGAAGTGATTGGAGAAGTGTTGGAGGCTTCGAATACTTGATTTTGCGTTGGCGAATCGAGGTTTCGCGTATTGGTGAGTGAAAACGTGGTTTAAATCGTTTTGATGTTTTGGGAACAGAGTTTTGGGAGTTAAGGTAGAGCTTAAAACGCTTACCTAGACTCAGAAGTAGGTATAAAGTGGTTTTACTCTCCCGGTCGTGCTTGTTCGAATGATTTTATGCACTTGGTTTAATGTTCATGTACCTACTGTTTAAACATGTTTTAAAGTATTCGATATACTATTTTTAAGCATGTTTTGCTGAAGGATGCACATGGTAAGTGATCCTTGTAAGTATGGTTTATACTTGTGTTTTAAAGCATAGTTGTTGCTTTGGAAATGGCATGGTTTAATGCTTGTTAAAAAAACAGTAAGGTAAATCTTATTTGGTTAATTATATTGGCACGTGATGTGGTTTTAAAATTATTATCGAATATAGTTGGTCGGCCATAGGATTGAGTGCATTGTAAATAAGTCACCTTAGATGTTGAGGGGTTTATACGGCGTACCGAATACTCCATCCAAGTAACCTAACGGCTGAGGGGTTATACAGTACTGAAAACTCCCGTTAGTGGGTTAAGCATCTAACCGATGAAAGGGGTTGGTGTCCTCATGGGTTAAAAGTGTACTCGGTTGATAATGTATCGCGATTGTGATTGTATCACTATTCCGGTTGAGATGCCTTGAGGTGTTGGGTTAACACTTGTTGAATCTGTGTATCCATGAACTCTTTTGTTATTGGACTTGTCTAGTGATCACTTGTAAGCCAATATATTTGTTAATGTATCATTGAAATGTTTTATGTTGTATAATGTGATTTATACATGTTTCTCCATGAGCTTTGCATTTGGTAGTAATGCATGGGAATGCTTAAGTAGAGGGTTAGCAATGTGACTTGTTGTTGATTAATGATACATGTAGCATATGGTTTAATATGTTGGGTTTAATGATGTAAAGTGCATGTTTAAAAAGGGCATGATGTTTTAAATGATGATGTAAAGTAAATGGTTTTAAATGCATTGATGGTGTTTTATTCTGAGCATTCCTCACTAAGCCTTGTATGCTTACGCTCTCTTTGTCCATCAATGCAGAGGATTAAAGTCCTGGAAGGCAGCAAGAAGTAAGGGGATCTTGGCAAGACTTGTTTCCAAAGTATGTTAAAGACTAGACTATAATGAATAAGGGCAATGGGGTACTTGTTGTGTTTTGGGAGATGTTTTGTGGAACTCCCTGTTTGAGCATGTTTCATTAGTTGTTCTATAGTTGTAAATGACCTTAAATGTTTGGTTGTGGTGCTGGTTTATCTTTTGATATGTTGGTTGGTTGCATATTAGGAAGCATGCCTATAACCTTTTGATGCATGAAGCCTTGTTGTGTTGTTAGAATTGTGATGCTAGTTTGCTTGTGATATGTTTGGCATGTTGGTATTGTGTTTTAAGCATGTTGGAATGGTTGGAGTGTGCTTGTGAAATGAAAAACCAACAAAATGTGACATTACAGGTCCAGGCGTACCGATACGCAGGGGACTGTATCGGTACGGCTAGGCATTTTTAGGCTTGGGGGATCGGTACGAGTGTTGATGTTTCGATACGCCTAGGCCATTTTCATCTTAGCGTACCGGTACAACAAGGGGTGTTTCGGTACGGGTCTCAACTACTGGAAATCAAATTTTTTTCGTCCCAATCTCGTGTACCAAAATGCCCGGAGAGCCGTATCGGTACGATCATCAAGGTTTTCAAAAGTTTGGTATTTCAGTTAGGCATATCGATAGGGCATGGAGGTGTACCGAAACGGGGTGTTTCAATCCTTATCGATACGGGTTTACCCGTATCAGTACGGATGACTGTTAATTCTGTTAATGTCATTTTGGGGCAGTTTTGTCATCTTCACAATTTAGTCCCTGAATTTTGCCAATGCAATTGTATGTGATAGAATGATTGAGTTGAGTCGATATTTGATATGAAAGTTTGGAACCTGACTAATTAAAAGTTGGTAACTTAAAAGTGAGCTTTAATCCTAAAATTTATTGTATTTTCAATTTGGTCCCTAAATTGCAAATGTGATCAATTGGATGTCAAATTGATGCCCGATTGAGTTGGGGTTGCACCTGATGTCTGCATGAACATGTAGGGTTAATAATTGGCATCTAGATAAGATAAAAAAATAGACCGGGTTTTGTTGTATCTCTTTGGTTTGCTACGGCAAACCTAATATAGCCTTCTTGGTTCAGTTGGGCGTCTAGGCCGGGTCAAGGGGGTTACAGACTAAGTATCAGCCGCTTCCAAATAGGCCCTTAATAACTAATATATTAATAAATGTGTGAATAAAATATAGTGATCAAGGTTATCTCACCTAGGTGCAAGAATCCTCCCAACTTGAGAAATCTATGTAAATACATATAATGTAGTTCGCCCCAAGAGAACGGTATAAAGAGAACTCTCCTACTCCCCAAGCAAGCGATCCTACCCCATACAAATAGTGTAAGTAGGCACAAGACTATGAATCATACAAGCGGTTGTCACTCCCAAGTAAGGGTATATAAATAACGATATCATTTGATGATCTTAGACAATATGGTGTTCGTAATATGACAAACTTGAGAGCAATAATTCTCAAAAAATTCTCCTAACAAAATGAGCTTTAATAAACGATATTCACACTTACACGTAAGGCACCAACTGTTTGCATTTTGCGAACCATTTTTCATGAGGGGGCAAAGTGTTCGCACCATCGAACCTGGTAAGCTATACAAAACCCCCAAAAGACTAAACCAAGATTCATTTTTTCTCATCGTTGAGAATTCACTGCACAGACAAGCCAACTTTTTTCTAGAAAATTCATTCGAATTTTCAGGCTTGCGAAGGTCACTTTATAACATTCCCTCACTTGGGGGACAATTGTTAGTACCAATGAACTATAACCATGCGAACACCCGATCAATAGATCACTTGTGAATGTACTAGCAGACCACAACTGTGCGAACAAACAATTATGACCCATTGCAGACTCGACATGTAAGCACTACCTCAGACCACGTGAAGATGCACGTAACCGACACCTGAGTCACGGCAAACTCAACTCATCAAGACATCTGTCAACCTCGATTGACACGTGCCCTCACCTCTTTCAGTCTCCTATAAGGAACCATGCACCCCCAAACAAAAGGACATGGGCCATAACCCAGGAAAAAAATCCCAAAAGACTAAACCAAGAGTCCCTCTTTCACTCGGAGAACGGCCCAAAACCACTGTCCAAAGGTGTTGCTCACTTAGGTGACCAACAAGACATCAAGTACTAGAAGCCTTAAATCGAGCCCAAAATTCAGGTGATCATATATCACGATCAAAGAATGAGGGGAGTAAAACCCTTGCATGCAATATTATTGAGAAATTTAAAGCACTGACCGTCGGAGAAGAGTCTTCGAAGGTACATACATGTATGTGTAATATATATTAATTAAGGCAAAAAAAAAAAGATAAGAAAGAGAAAAGCTGGTCAATGGTAGGACACAATATCTAATAGGGTTGGCGGTCCTAAATTTATACCATGCCTTTAAAGGATGGTATTAAATTCTAGTGAGGTTAAAAAGAATAGCAGTAAAAACATGATGTTATATATTATAGTTACATGAAAATATTCTACGTACTGACGGTAAAAATTTTATTTTTCATAACCGCTTAGTTTTTAGAGTTTAAAGACTATGATTTAAGGTTTTAGTGTTTGTAGTTAGATTTTAAGGTTTGAGAATAAATTTTATGATTTAAAGTTTAGAATTTACGACTCCTAAAGAGAAATGTGACAGCTTTATAAGCTCGCTTGCAGGGAAAAAAATTCGTGACGGTGTATCAATTAATTACCCAGCCTTTTCCCCAAAAATAGCCACGATTAATTAACCATTTCTTTAAGAAACATTGGAAATTTAAATTAAATTATTTTAAAAATATAATTAATCTTAATAATTTTACTAATTTAAAAATAGAATTACAGACGTAAATTTTTACCCATCCTTTGATCCACTATATACTTGCATGATATTTTTGATACTCGATCCAACATATTAATTTGTTTATCAATCGAAAATGTAAAAAGTTATGAATAAAATGTCAAAATGTGATACTCTGTAACTTTCAAAAAGATTGTTACTCTTTTTATAATTGGAAATGTCCTGATTACTACTATAAGTAAAAATAATCTTCTTAGAATCATTTTTGTATTTGTTGATTTTCATAATTTATGTTTTTTAACAATTACTTATAAATTTATAATTATTTTTATGATTTTTAAAATTTTCATGATTCTTTGTAATTTTCTATAAATTTAGGAAAATAAATTATAGTTTTTTTTAGAGAATTAAAAGAATACTTCAATTTCATTCATTAATTTTAACGTACAACAAAACGAGTATTTATAAAACTTGTAACTAAGATTAAACAAACTAACGGCCTAGCTAACAAACTAAACTTCTTTTAACAGATATCTAACTAATTACTTTTTACATTTTTTAATCTTTTTCTATAATATTTATTGATTTTGATTGGACGTGGTAAACCCAAATTACTGTATTGCCATCTCATTATTCTGTTTGTAAATTAAGCGTCAAACTTGGTTAACAAAGGAAACCGTTAATAGGGGAGTTTAATGGATTTTTGGCTTAAATATACATTTAGTACTTGAACTAGACACTTTTTCTTAAGTTGGTACTTGAAGAATTTTTACTCTCAAGTTGGTATTTGAACTTTAATTTCATTCATTGTTTTGGTACTTTTATTAACAATTTTAGTTCTCAAAACTTATGCTCTCTATCAATTTGATCATAATTCAAAACAATTCAATAAATTTAACTCTTCATATTTAAAAATTACCATCAATTTAGTCAATTTTTCACAACGTTGTCAAACCAAGTGACTCTATCAGATAAGAGTAATAGTTTGATAACTGCATTCTACGATAAAACAATGAGTTATAGTTAAACTTTTATCATATTAGAAAAATAATATAACATTTCTGGGAGAAGAACAAACAAGTCAAGAGAATAACAAAGAGTAAATTGATAGATTTTTAAATATACATGATTAAATTATTGATTTGTTTCGAATTAGAACCAAGTTGATAAAAATGTATAAGTTTTTGTATCAATTTGGAAGAAAGTGTCTAATTCAAGCACCAACTTGAGAGTAAAAATTCTTTAGGTACCAACTTGGGAGAAGATGCCTAGTTCATGTACCAATTTGGCAGCAAAATTTTTTTAAGTACCAACTTAAGAGAATGTGTCTAGTTTAAGTACCAAATATATATTTAAGCCATTGATTTTTTAGGTTAACAACATGGACTCAATTCGGTGCAAATTAGTGCGTGGACTTGATTGATTATTATTTTTTTGCTAAGGGTTTTTTTACCCTTCAACCACTATTTTAATAAGATTACTTTTAAGTTGCATGTACAAACAATTACAAGTAACACATATTCGAAAATTATAATCAGGATTAATTGATATAAAGCACAATCAAACTAATAACTAGAATATATCCAAAGTTAGATCAAAATAAATACGAAAAGAACCCACACATGGTGGAAATTTAAACCTAAATAAAAGTTGGATACAATTCATACACGATTTACACAATGTGAGAGTTCGGTGTTTTAAAAAAAAACATGACCTCAGTCTTTACCACTTGTTCCAAGACTCGTTGGCATTTAAATAGTAATTTTAAATCTAAAAAAATATCGTGTACCCATATTTTTTAGTTATCTTACTATGATCATATTTGGTAAACAGTTTTTTGAGTTAAAATTAGAGATTTGAAGCATTTTTAGAGGATTGACTAGTTAAATCCACTAATTTGAATGTTTGGTAAATAGATGATTGTAATACCAGATTGAGGTAAAATCTCTCATTTTAAAAACTCCTAAAATGAGCTTTTTGAGTTAGAAGTTTAGATAAAAGACTTGTAAAAAGACTATTTTGTCCATAATAATTATAAAAAATTTCTCTAAATAACATAAATTTGATTAACTAATAAAATTAAAAAATAATTTTATAAATAAGAAATTAATATATAAATGAATAAATACATATAAATTTAATAATTAATAAAATTATATTCAAAATATAATTTCATAGATAAGAAATTAATATATACATTTAAATTTAATAATTATTAAAATTCTATTAAAAGATAATTTCACAAATAAAAATTAATGTGTACATCTTCATATATGCTCAATAATGATATTAAAAAATTAATTTTCAGAATCTGATTAATATTAATAGATACAAAATGTTAATAACTAATAAATTATTCAAACAAGTATTAAATACAATAATGTCTTTATATGTTATTTTGTTTGTTCAAATAATCAAACAATTATCAGTTAATTTTACCAACACTTTTATACAATCAACTAATGTAATCCGCTAGTCAAATCAGTTAATGTTATCAGCTATCCGCTATCAGCTAATGTAATCTACTATCCACTATCAGCTATCCGTTAATTGTCAAACATGGCCTATGTTATCTTACTTCAAACCAAAACACACATGTTAAAATAGTAAATAATATACTGATGAAGTTGATAGCTAGTACACTAATATGCCCCTCACCCTCTCTTGTACAAAAATTCACATTGTTTTTTTTACCTCAAACAAAACATAAACAAAGCACAAATCTTAATTACCTCTTTGTTCATTTAAGCTAAATAACCAACACCAAGGAATCATTAAAAGCATTTTTTCTTTTGGCATGGACTTGACTTAACATATCAAAGTCCCAGAGCATTGTAAAATACCTGAAGCGTTTGTCAATTCTTCTACTAATCTCACATTGGCAACCTTAATCTTTGTTCCTCGTTATAATTAGGCTTTGCCCCACCTACACATAGGACGGAGTCAAAATTTGAAGTTTAAAAGACAAATATAAATTTAATTTATTTTTTTAAAAAAATTACATTATAAAGGTAAAAAAATTGAATTGGGGAATTTGCCCCTCCCGGGCTCTATCCTACACCTATTTGCTTACTAAAAGATGCTCCATTTTTAAAAACATCTCCCACCGAATAGAATTCACATAAAGCTTTTTCTCTTTTTTCACCTTTTCTCCACGTCACCTCTTTGTTGCTTGCATTTGGAGCAACAAAAAAGTTAGCTTCACTCTTGATGCTAGGGTTCATGCTCCCACCAATGGCGTATTGTTCCCATCCTAGGTATAAATTGTTAGCTAGATGCGCATATCCATGGCATTTTCTGGTTGCAGTTAGGTCCAAAATAGTTAAAAATGACGCCGACCTTCATGTTTCTATCTCTTAAATGACTATCATCATGCCTAAGAAACATAACTTTATCTTGGTTCCTAATTCAATTATTAGATATTGTAACATTGGTTGAGCCACGAGTAACATCAAGAAGACCATCTTGGCACTAGTACAATGTGTTATGATCAATCTAAATTTTTGTTGTTGTGACCAATCTTATAGCATCACCATCCATTTGACCGAGAGGAATCACCTTTGAATTTAGGCCCCATCACAACGCTGGGTGGTTGGGACTTGCAATGGTGGATGCGTACCCATAGATGATTATATTAGTAGCCTGATACACCACGAGGCAACCAACACCAGTTATGTGGACATCAACACCACGACCATCGATGGTGGTGAAGCTACTTAAGAGAAGTGGCTTTTGTAGTGTGATTTGCATGTTGTTTTTTAAAGTAATCCATACTTTTCCTTTGATCATATTGGTTCCATATTAAAGGGTCCTTTGTTTAAGATTTATAGGATCATTAAAAGGATAAATGATTTTATATTTTACAGCATCTTTTTCAATATTGTTGGCCATTTTTTCAGAAAAATCAACAGAGCATTTCGCTAGTTGTTGTCGTTGACTCTGCCAAAGAGTATTCCTTCTAACATTTATCGATCACATTCATCTTAACTAAAATGGCAT
This sequence comes from Hibiscus mutabilis, assembly GCA_019671005.1. Lineage (NCBI taxonomy): Eukaryota > Viridiplantae > Streptophyta > Magnoliopsida > Malvales > Malvaceae > Hibiscus > Hibiscus mutabilis. The sequence continues at coordinate 31,791,866 of CM033742.1, forward strand.
TATGACTTGCCATTAAAATGACCAATGTGAAGCACCATAATAATATTGTCGCCATTGTTATATAAATCAATTTGTTATTCGGTAGATATCATTAAAATTTAATATTTTTTTCAAAACATGTTATTAAATCCCGATTTTTTATAATATTTATTGTTAAATGCCTACTCTTAAAATTTATTTTTTCATATTTATTAAGGGTCTAATTTTTAGATTCATTTCTTAGGCTACCAAAATCTCAATAACAGCCCTCACACCCTTACAAGCAGCAGCCACTGAGATCAACCATAAACTTTGGGCAACCCCCGGAAAACGCTCATCAAAGCAATCAAAACACCATAAGCCTACATTGGAAGAGCTAAATTAATGAGAATTATTCGGCTCACAAAGGAAGAAATAATTTCATTTTCAAGGTAAATGTCTAATTCGTATCCACATTAGATGAGACAATATAAACCTTATTTATCATTTGCCGACTAATGAATCTCTATACATTATTACCTTAATCCCCAATAGATTCTTACTCCCAATTGTTTGGTATCTTCTTTGAATCCCATAACATCAACGAACCATGATTTTGTATTCAATTATCTAATATTTGGAATTATTTGTTTTCATCCGATAGCTATGTATGTTCCATACTACTGACATATTGAAGATGGTGAGTAAGATTCCCATGAGTGACCCATCGGCTTTTAATTAGGAACGTTCATGGTAGGTTAACCGTATTATTTTGTTTAAACGGTTGATTAACTCGTTATAGCAGATATTAAACTGCAACTTAACCCTTAAAAAACGGTTAACAGCTAAATTTTTAAACGGTTAACTGTTATAGCAGTTTGAGAATAATGAAATTATCTCTCCGATAAATATTATATTAAATTTTTTAAAAATATATTTAAATACAGAAATTCTAATCACAAACTTCATTTTTTGTCTAAATAATTTTATAATGGTTAACCTATAAGTTAACCATTAACCTTAACGGTTAGATTAATTACTTGTAAAATATAACTGTTATACGAGTTAACGAACGATTTATTTTGCACTTCCATACTTTTTTTAACTGCACACCCATACTTACAATTACATAAAATGTGTATTTTCATTAAAAATAATTCATATTAAAGCCGGTTAAATTAGGTACCTGGCCGAAAATGTCAATTCGGTTTTCTTAGTTTTAAAACTATGTTAGATCAGTTTTGGTTTCTAAAAAAATTAATCGGCTCTCATTTTTTTTTTAAATCGAGTCGATCAATTGCTGAATCTATTTTTAAAATATTAATTAAACGTTGAAAATATAACAATTTGATGAAAATTTAAATGGTAATTCTGAAATATAGTGAGCAGTGATGTTTAATTTAAATTTAAATTTTGAAATAAAAGAAAAGTGCATAACCTTTTCTAGTAATTTCGATAACTTGCACTAGTATTTTTTTAATAGTCTAAAGATGATTACAAGGTAGTATTTGAACCCATGTTTTTTAGGATGAACATTATTCGTTTTTCTACCGAAACACTTATTGGGTTGCTTGCACTCGCAAATCTTAACTCAAGTAAAAAAGACTGAAATAAGATTTTTATACAATAAAATGTAGAAGTTAAATAGTGATAATATAAAAATTGGATTGATGGTCGTAGAGTAAGATCATTAGTTTCTGATTCAATCGGTTTGATCCTCAGCCCAACAATGATTAAATAAAAAAAATCACAAAATTTAGGGTAAAGTACACAAATAGTCACTAAACCATCCCTAAAAATATAAAATAGTTACCAAACTTTCAAAAGTTACATAATGGGTGTTAAATTTTAGTTTTTATTGTAAAATGGTCACTGAGCCGTTAACTTTCTTTAATTGGGAGAGGTGGTAGTTACGAAAATTTGTATAGTAACATATTTAATCCTCAATATTTACACATTCAATCAATTTAGACATCAATAATGAGAGTTAAATTAGGAATATATTGATTGAATGTGTCAATATGGGGGATTAAATGTTTTATTATTCAAAATTTCATAACTGTCACGTCACCCACTTAACGACTGTTAACTGCACAGTGACCATTTTGTAACAAAAACTAAAGTTTAATGTCTATTATGTAACTTTTGAAAGTTTGATGATAATTTTATATTTTTTAAGATAGTTTAGTGATCATTTATGTACTTTACCATAAAATTTAAAAATACTTTTGGAAAAATTATATTTTTCATCACTCAACTTTCTTCTCACTTCTATTTTGGTCACTGAAGTTTAAAAATTTTCAATTTAATCATTGAACTTTGACATTGCTCCTGTTTTGGTCACTCGATCGTTAAATCACAAATGGTGCGATGACATGGCATACGATCTGATGACACATCAAAACGATGTCGTTTTGAATTATTATTATTTTTGAATAAACTATAAAATTCATCACTCAACGTATCCATTATTCTTGTTTTGGTCACTAAACTTTCTTCTCACTCTTATTTTGGTCACTAAAATTTAAAAAATTTCCTTCTTCTTCCTTTCCACTATATTCAACAACAATGGTAAGATCATCTATTGACTGAAATTGTTTGTCGGTTAATTTTCGGCATTTGAATTTGGGACTAATATTATTACTGTCAAATCTCCAAATTTGGGACACCATAATTGTTCCCCCTTTCTCTCTTATTTTCCTTTTTTTTACAATTTCTTTTGCTTGTCTAATTTAATATAGAGGAGTTTTCTGGTGCCCTGCTTGTGACAATCATTCGAGCAATGATATGTTTCAGCACCGCCATCGGAACCATCTTTATCCACTACAAACAAAAGGTAACGTCTAAAGCGAAGTCATCTTTCCTATTATCTTGCCGTATAGATTAGGGTTCAAATCATATATATTTGTAATTCAAATTGTTTTAATTTATCATAAAAATTTAAATTTGATTTTATGGTTGAAACCAACTTTTAATTTTAAATTTGATCGGTCCAAAATTTTATCTAACATTCTTTGGAAATGACGGTCAACACGATAGGCGGTTGTGGAAAGTGGTGGTGAAACTTACAGAGGGAGAGAATATAGAGGAAAGGAAGGAGGAGGAAAATTTAAAGTTAAATAACCAAAACAGGAGTGAGAAGAAAGTTAAGTGACCAAAACATGAATAATAGATAAATTGAGTGATGAATTTTGTATTTTATCCAAAATTGATAATAATCCAAAACGACGTTATTTTGATGTGTCATCAGAGTGTATGCCTAGTCATCACACCGTTTGTGATTTAACGGTCTAGTGGTCAAAAACATGAGCAATGTCAAAGTTCAATGATTAATTGAAAATTTTGAAACTTCAGTAATCAAAATAAGAGCAAAAAGAAAGTTGAATGAAAATATAATTTACCCAATACTTTTTTATTTTTAGGCGGGTTTTTTTTTGTCTCAATTCACGATTTTGAAGCAATTCACAAATGTTTACTTTGTATGTGGTTTTTATTAAATAGAGAGATAATTACGTTTTTAAGACTAATGTCAAAATTTAAACCTATACAAAAAAGAAATTATATCATAGGTCATTCTCGCCACATTTTTCTTAAGACCAATCAATAAAAATCACACATTTCATTATTTTTTCATGTCATATTTTTATCAAGTGAATCTTCACTCATATTTACTGTAAATCAATTTTAAAAACAGTTTTTACCAAGTGAAGATTCACTTGATAAAAATATGACAAAAAAATAATGAGATGGGTGATTTTTATTGGTTGGTCCCATGGATGACATGGAGGGAATGACCCATAATATAATTTCTCCATACAAAATGAGAAATTATGAACATATTTGACCACTCAATCAATTAATAAATATCTACTTTATATTTAATTTGATACACTGCTAGAATTGGTTGAACGATTAGTTCCTGAATCAATCGATAGTATATTTCAATTTTAAAAATATTCGTCACTACAATTACTGGGATCAGTAAAATGTTGTAGCGACGTCCCTTCTTTTTTTCCCGAGCGGTGTTTTCGCTAAAAACGGTTTCAAGGTATTTGTGGGTCTTTCGGGTATTTAGAAATGTATTCCGTGAGGTTTTAGAAAAGAATGTATTTTATTTAAAAATGGAGTCGCCACCGACCACTAAGGTAGGCTGGACACCATAAAACCAGAGATTTGAAAACTGTTGGGTTCGGGAGTCGGTTACGGATGGGGAAGGATTAGCACCCCACACCGCCCAAAATTGGTACTTTAATAAATACCGCTTTATTAATATTAAACTTTCCGGATTAAAATGACGATTAAATTAAAATTTGGTTCTAAGTGCGAGTAAATTCTAAGGGCCCCGTTATCCGAGAATAAAGTGATAAACCACCATTACTGCGCTTGATGCTGGCCACGTTTACGTTCGGATAAAAGGGCATCGCATTGTCAATTAATATATCCGTTATGCAATCTTAACAAATACATTATCAAACATACCTTTACATTGACATGATATTAAAAACATAAAAAACATGAATATCACAATATTAAACAAAAATAAAAAAACATGAACACATAAACATGGTAAAAAGAGAAAAAAACATGCTTCAAAAATTAAATTAACTAATTATAACATGCTAAAAAAACACAAATGCATGACATATATAACACAATACTAACTAACAAATCAAAGCAACACGATAACATAAAAACTAACACTTAATACTTGACCTATGACACAATTTGTACACACAATATAAATACATGATATTAAAAATAATGTACAAAATTACCACAACGATATGCAATTTAAGACACAAAATAAACATAAAAAAATGACATTAACAAGATTAAACATGCCATAAATTAACATGTAACATAATATACGAAACAAACATAAAAACATACTAACACTTATATACATGATAAATAACTAAGCTAAACATGATCACTTAATAAAACACATGTATACAACATGGTTAAACAAACTAAATGATATATTAGCTTGATAATACCCATAAAATATAAATACACATACTAAAAACAACATATAGAAAAAAAATGAAGACTAAGATGAACATGCTAAAAAAAACATGAATAAACAGACTAAATGACATGGTAATACACATAAAAAATGGTATAAATAGGCACTAAAAATGTATGTAATACATATATAAAAAAACATCACTAATCATACTAACACAATTAAACATGGCTATTTAAAATAAAATAAAAACATAATATAAAGGACTGAAATGAAATAAAAACAAAATCAGAAAGCAAAAATTAAATGAACAAAAGACACAATTAGGGACTTAATTATAAATTGAAATAAACTAGCAAGGACAGAAAATGTAATAAAACCAAGGGGCAAGCTTGAGGTGAAAATAGTCAAAACACGGAAGAACTAAGTGAGTAATTTTACCATATAAAATCTGATTTTATTAAATTAAGGATGAAATTGAAATTTTTCGAAAATGAAGAGGGGCTGATAATGCGAATCACCCATGCGGCAAACCCAAAGTGAAATGTTTGAAAAAGCGGAAGTCCTTATGAGATAATTAAACCATTTAAAAAAGGTCTATAAAAAGACATCTTTGGTTCAGATTTAGGCCTTTGGCCATTTTGAAATTTGATTCAAAAAATAAAAACTCCATCCCTTCTGAGTTATTTATGAACTCAAACCCCAGTTCCAGATTTCGGTGGCCAGCCACCACATCGGCCACCACGGGCCACTGCCAACCGCCGCTCGCCAGCGGTGGCTAACCCTGAAACAACCTCAAAACATACCCTTTTTACATCCAAATCCACATCCGACCTCTATTTTATAAAAGAAAACTCGTTTTTTATAGATCTAAGAAGATGTGAAAAAACCCTAAAAATCCTTCTTTTTATAAAACTATATATGTTCGGCTCACCATGTATGACTCAAGAAGAGACCATGAGGCTTGTCACCGAGATCGAAACAATGGACAAAAGGTAAACTCTGACACCGATTTCCCCTTTTGGTTTATTTTTTTTCGATTCGAAATGGAACTAAAAAGGCAACATATTTCTCTAAAAACTTTTTTTTATTTGATTGTGTTTGATAACTGGTTACATTGATCTCTGGTTGTGGATTTTTATATCTGAAATACATGTATAAAAAAACCTAATATCTGCTGTGGTTGATGGTTGCCCATACTTTTGATTTGACTTTGATGATGATTGATTTTTTTCTTTGTGCATGCTCGGTTGGTGAGAGGCCGGTAAGGGGTGGTGTACGGCGGCGCGGGATTTCCAGCGGCTAAGCTCTTGCATGGATTGGACGACCAGGATACAATCTGGAGAAAGATGCTCTACACGAGATCTTGCTACGTGGTATGGGGAATATGATAGGTAACGCGCGCGCGAGTGGGAGACAGACGGTCCGGGGTGAATTACACGTGCGCCAGCTGGATAGTCTTGGTGCCAGCTGGATCATTTTGGTGTCATCTGGACCGTTGGATCAAATCTTGATCCAACGGTTGGGAGGGCGACGGCTACAAGGAAAAGAATGGTTATCATACTTGGTTTTTAGGATTTTTAGATATTAAAGGGGATTGGGCTGGCCGGTTGGGCCTTATGTAAATATTTTTGGGCTTTTTTAGTTATGTATTGGACTGGACATTTAATAATGTTTGGGTTTCAATATTTAATTATGATCTATTTTATGTACAGCCCAAAATAATAATAGTATACACAAACATAATATTATATGCTTACACACATATATAATTAAACACGCATATAAGCAATACACACATGCATATACGTATACTATAACGTGTACAATATCAATGCATAAACATAATAATAATGATAATATATGGAATATAAATGCACATACACATAAATATGATACTAATGCATATATATACAACACATACACGCATATTCATACAAAACATTCAAGCAATATAAAACACATATATAATATATTAATATCTCTAATAAATATGATCAAACCTTAATAACACATACACACTAGACACACATATATGCACATATACATACGATTTTAATAACATACATACATATAAATATATTTGCTCACACACCTAATTAATATAAATATACACACATCATACATACAAACAATTAAAGCCTACGTAACATGCAAACATACATACGACACACATATACCACATACATATTAGTCACGCGTACATAATAAACATACATAATAATACTATATATGTATACATGCAATAATAATATCTATTAATTATTATACTAATATATTAACACAATATTTACAAACCAGATAAAAATAAGTAATTACAGTTGCCCCTCTTTGCTTGTTCTCATGGAACGGGAGCAAAGCAAAGATCATAAGCACTCATTTTTATCCGACTTCCCTATTTGTAGCTTCGGAATCACGTGTTCTTCTGGAACTCTCCACTTTTCCTTGACCACCTCTTCAAGCTTTTATTCCCTTCTATGCCCTGATTCATACTCGTCTTGACATTCAAAAGAAAAGCTTGACATCATGCCCGAAGGTCTTACTAACGGCCCGAAGGTCTTATCACCATGCCCGAAGGACTTACCGGTGGCCCGAAAGACTTATCATCATGCCTGAAGGACTTACTGGTGGCCCGAAAGACTTAAAATCTGGTTTTACGTTACTATGGCTACCGTCATCTGGCCTCACGCTACTATGGCTGCCGTTATCTGGCCTCACGCTACTATGACTGTCGCATCATGCCCGAAGGACTTATTGATGGCCCAAAGGACTTATCACCATGCTCGAAAGACTTACTGGTGGCCCGAAGGTCTTACTGATAGCCCGAATGACTTAATATCTGGTTTTACACTACTATGGCTACCGATATTTCTTTCTTTAATAAAATCTACTTCTAGAAACTCTTTGATAATTCTTCAAATACCTGTCTGAAACAAGCGAATAATGACATACCCCTATCTATATGATGCATGCGATGTAATGTTTTCCTTTTCTTTTCCTTTTTTTCTTCTTTTTCTTTTCTCCTTTTTTTCTTATGCTTCTTTTTTTTCTTTTTTTCTTCTTCTGCTTCTTCTTTTTTTCTCTCTTTTTTTCTTTTTTTTCTTCTTCTCTCTCTTTTTTATTCTATTTATTCTCTTTTTTCTCTTTTCTCCCCTCTCTTTTAAATATATTTTAAAATTTTATACCCTAAAAAGCCATTTTTTGAATTTCTCCATTTCCTTTCTTTTTTGCAATATGCTCAGTTTTGATCTTCATTTTCATCAATCTTTCCTTTATCAATTGAATACCCACTATTGCTCTCTTGCACACGTAACTATCTTTCTTCTTCGGAGTCCTACCCACTTTACAAATAAGCTCATTCTAATCTCTATATTATTCTTGTGTAGGGATTCTTATCATTCTTCATGTTCTGCATTGCCCCACTCGATCATGGGCTCAGCTATCTTCTAATTTTTTGACCCAACATTCGGAGTATTTGTCAGTTTCTTCATCTGGGTGAGCAAAATGCTTCCATGCTCTGAACTTAATTTCCAAATTCAATATTCTTGCTACTTCTTGACAGGAACCATCTCTCGATCTCTATACTCTAACTCTCTGGAGAATCAATGTTCATCTCTTATCTTCCCCCATATTTTATGACCTCATTCTCATCCGAGTTCGTTCTTCATTTCTTTGAACCAACCAAGGCATCATAAATGAAAGCCGCTTCCTGCTCTTGAGCTGTCTGACACATATATTCTTGTCATTATATTTATCTTATACATTGAGGGGTCTTTCTCTGGTTAAGTGCCCAATAACATCCGCGACCTTGTGTTCTGAGTCTTATCTCTGAAGCAATACATAGAAATCTTTGTTGCTTTAAATTATCAATTTGTTGATTGGCATTCCACTGAAGAATATTATTTAGGTTAACATATAGGATTTTGAAAACAACAGAATATGAACTCTGGATATCAAGTGTAAGAGCGTCTTAGATTCAACTGTTCAGCGATCATTTCAAGCATAGCTTGAGTACATAAGGATTTTGAATGTTGCGACGATTCGAGGCTGTGAAGTCTTCCCAGATGACTCAGTTCATCCTCATGATTACTGCATCGCTGCAGAATACTTCTCTTTCTCAATTCTCATTATTTGCGCTGCCCTAAAAAAGGTGGACTTGTTTGACCACTCGAGCGCAAAAATATCATTCTAAGAATAAAGTTCTAGGTGGGTGTGTGTGTTTTTAATTATAATTATGCTATTGTTCATTTTTCTCTCATTTTTTTCTTCTTTCTTCTTTTTTTCTTTTCTTTCTTTTTTATGCGTTTATCATTATTTTTGGGGAAATCAACTCGTCACAGTCTTTTTTCTTGAAGACAACGATGGAGCAAACAACATTACCTCGAGTTACTCGACATAGTTACGATTTGAAAATATTACCATCACTCATGAAGCTAAGGTTTCTTGACTTGGATGGTGTATTGCAACCTTATTGCTTCAGCGGGGTGCCCTAAAATTTCCACACTCTTATCCAAACAAACCTATTACCAGGCTTCGAACATATGAGTGCTTTTTATTTAATCCACCTAATATTGTTATTTTCTTTTATTCCACAAACATGTATCCTGTTTTGATTGTTAACTCTTTAGTGCCTAGAAGATTATACTTAGAGTTTCAATTTCAAGCAACTCTACCTGGTTAACATTTAGAGCTTTTTCATCCTTAAACGTCATCAAAACAGTAGTAGACTTGCTTTGCTAAGTAGAGTCTATTGGGGATATCACACCTCATCGTTATCACAACCTCCAAATAAGGTCACATCTTGCAATTGATATCCAGTATCCTACAACGGCAAGAAAAGATACACATCTATGTACTTTCAAGAACATTGTATGTTAAGCGAGATGAGTTCTTCATTGGAATAAAAGTCAACAAACAAGACGCATGCCCCTTGACAAAAGATCTTTACCCCATGTGGGCCACATGTAGTAGATTTGATTTTTTGTATTACTTCAAGAAAGTCTTCTAATGCAGAGACATCTCTGGTTTTCTTAGCACTATGTAAACTTGCCCCACATCCTTGGTTTTCCACTGCTGGATCAGTTTTTGTGTCAAGGTCCCATTATTGATCAGCTTCTTGATCTCTTCAAGTAAAGGTCTGCACTTTCTGGTGGGATGCCCTGGTGCCCCCATATAGAATTGACATGTACTACTCGAGTCGAAACTATGGGTAAATGGATCAGGTGTAATCTTCATCGGTCTGGGAGCAAGATAGCGACCTTCTACCAAATGAGGCCATATGTCTGAAATGGATACTCCGAACACTTCTAAATTTTTACTCGTTTGAGGAATTTTCCTTGATGATCCCGAAGTGTCAGTCTGTCTTTTTCTTTTACGGCCACGAGAACCATAGAGGTGACACTCATTTGCTTTTTTATCTTCATCTGTCTTCTCTTCAGTTCGGTCCTTCGACTTAGACCCTAATTTTCCTTCTTGGATTGTGTATTCTATCCTCTCTCCAATCGTCATAAAATCCTCGAATTTGCTTCTTGATCTCTCCAACATCACATCGAAGAAAGGAGAAGGAATTGCTGCATGGAACAAGGGAGTCAACTCTTCTTCTGATATAGAAGGCTGGACTTGGGTTGCCGAACATCGCCACCTTCTGTTACTCGTCTTGTATACCCTTCGGTATTTTGCCCGGATTATACCTCTCCTACTTCAGCTGGCCGTACTCGAATGCAAGTTCATCTTCTGAGATACTTTTACTATCGACTCCTAAAATTGTCCTACTTGAGTGACCTACTTTTGTGTTCCCCGAACCTTGGACTGGGCATTGACCCTTCTTCGAATTTGCCCCTCGGGCAATGGCTGGCTCACTGTAGAATCAGGGTTGTCCGTCTTCAAAACCCAAAACTCTCATCCTGATAAGATCTTGAACTCTGCTCTTCAGGGTCCCGCAGTTCTCAGTGTGATGACCCGAAGCCCCTATGTGGTAGTTGCACTAGACACGACTGTTGTAACCCTTCGGATAAGGAAGTCTCTTTTATACAGACTTCACCGGTATGATAAGATTCCTTGCAATGAAGCAACGGAAGTAGCTCGGTGTATCTCATAGGTATAGGACAATACCTCTTTACGTCATTTGATTCTCGGGCTTCTCCTAGTCTTACCTCTGTTTCCCGGGTATCTGCCCTAAATATGCCACATGTTTATTTCTTGATATTGATCACAAAAGGATTCAACTTGTCGTATTTAACGGTGTTGTTTATCTTAACATTCTGACCATTCTATTCTACCTTCTAATCCTTGATCGATTCTTCTCTAAGTTCGACAGGCTGCTTACCCTTCATCATAGCATTTATCTGGTTCATCATCTCGACCATTTGCTTCTTTAACTCTTGTACTCCACCTTGCTCGTTACAAGGACTGACACAGCTTGCCGAATCTGACCTAAAGTCTCTGAACGATCCTTCTTCTACCGTCCCCGATCTAGCTTTGGGAAAGAACTCTGGAACCGAACCCTCTATCGTCAGGTTAAAGAACCCTTGGTCCATCATGAACAATCTCTATCATGGGAGAAACCACTCGGGAATCAATACCTTATGAAATGCGAATGCGATGATATATGCAAAAAACAAAACAAAAGGAAATGAGTTAGTACCGGATAAAAATAATAAATACATAAGTAAAGGGCAAATTAAATAAGATAAACAAACAAAACAACCCTATTTACATCCCGTCTAAAACACCTAGGTTATCCGCATGGCTCTAAAAGAGTGGGTTTTTTATGTTCTCTGCATGCAGTGTTGGTGATAGGAGGTACCCGAATTGTCCTTGCTGTCCCCTACTAAGGGTAGTAAGGCCCCCAATCATCACCCATTATAGGCTCCTTTCAACCGGGTTCAATTTAGGGGGACCCATTCGCTTATGCCCATACGAAGGAACGATATCCTCATGAAAGCATAAGGTACTCGAGCCCCGGAGGTATTTTTCTACGCCCATACGGAAGAACGATATCCTCACGAAAGCACTAGCATTTTCTCCCACTTAAAAAAGTCGGGTTTATATGCCAAATTTTTAATGCGTTAAAATAAACGCGCAATTATAACCAAATGTTAATTTAATAGTTATTTTAATCCGGAACTTCTGATATTAATAAAGTGGTAGTTATTTAAAAAGCTTGACTCTTTTTTATTTTTGAAAAAATGGTCCCCAATATAGTCACCATCTGTAGCGATGCCCCCCTTTTTTTCCAAGCTGTGTTTTCGCTAAAAAACGGTTTCAAGGCATTTGTGGGTCTTTCGGGTATTTAAAATGTATTCCGTGGGGTTTTAGAAAAGACCGTATTTTATTTAAAAATGGGGTCGCCATCGGCCACTAAGGTAGGCCGGACACCATAAAACCAAAGATTTGAAAACTGTTGGGTTCGGGAGACGATTATGGATGGGGAATGAATAGCACCCCCACACCGCCCAAAATTGGTACTTTAATAATAATCGCTTTATTAATATTAAACTTTCCGAATTAAAATGACGATTAAATTAAAATTTGGTTATAAGTGCGAGTAAATTCTAAGGGCCTCGTTATCCGAGAATAAACTGATAAACCACCATCACTGCGGTTGATGCTGGCCACGTTTACGTTCGGATAAAAGGGCACCGCATTGTCAATTAATATATCCATTATGCAATCTTAACAAATACATTATCAAACATACCTTTACATTGACATGATATTAAAAACATAAAAGAACATGAATATCACAATATTAAATAAAAATAAAAAACATGAACACATAAACATGGTAAAGAGAGAAAAAAAATGCTTCAAAAATTAAATTAACTAATTATAACACGCTAAAAAACACAAATGCAACAAATGCATGACATATATAGCACAATACTAACTAACAAATCAAAGCAACATGATAACATAAAAACTAACACTTAATACTTGACCTATGACACAATTTGTACACACAATATAAATACATGATATTAAAAATAATGTACAAAATTACCACAACGATATGCAATTTAAGACACAAAATAGACATAAAAATGACATTAACAAGATTAAACATGCCATAAATTAACATGTAACATAATATACGAAACAAACATAAAAACATACTAACACATATATACATGATAAATAACTAAGCTAAACATGATCACTTAATAAAACACATGTATACAATATGGACAAACAAACTAAATGATATATTAGCTTGATAATACCAATAAAATATAAATACACATACTAAAAACAACATATAGAAAAAAAATAAAGACTAAGATGAACATGCTAAAAAAAACATGAATAAACAGACTAAATGGCAAGGTAATACACATAAAAAAACATGGTATATATAGGCACTAAAAATGTATGTAATACATATATAAAAAAAACATCACTAATCATACTAACACAAATAAACATGGCTATTTAAAATAAAATAAAATCATAATATAACGGACTGAAATGAAATAAAAACAAAATCAGAAAACAGAAATTAAATGAACAAAGACACAATTAGGGACTTAATTATAAATTGAAATAAACTAGCAAGGACAAAAAATGTAATAAAACCATGGGGCAAGCTGGAAGTGAAAATAGTCAAAACACGGAAGGACTAAGTGAGTAATTTTAACATAAAAAATCTGATTTTATTAAATTGAAGGATGAAATTGAAATTTTTCAAAAATGAAGAGGGACTGATAATGCGAATCACCCATGCGGCAAACCCAAAGTGAAATGTTTGAAAACGCGGAAGTCCTTATGAGATAATTAAACCATTTTTAAAAAATGTCTATAAAAAGACCCATTTGGTTCAGATTTAGGCCTTTGGACATTTTGAAATTTGATTCAAAAAATAAAACCCCATCTCTTCTGAGTTATTTATGAACTCATACCCCAATTCCAGATTCCGGTGGCCAGCCACCACGGGTCACTGCCAACCGCCGCTCGCCGGCGGTGGCTAACCCTGAAACAACTTCAAAACATACCATTTTTACATCCAAACCCACATCCAACCTCTATTTTATAAAAGAAAACTCATTTTTTCTAGATCTAAGAAGATCCGAAAAAACCCTAAAAATCCTTCTTTTTATAAAACTAGATTTATTCGACTCACCATGTATGACTCAAGAAGAGACCATGAGGCTTGTCACCGAGATCGAAACAACAGCCAAAAGGTAAACTCTAACTCCGATTTCCCCTTTTTGTTTATTTTTTCCGATTCAAAATGGAACCAAAAAGGCAATAAATTTCTTTGAAAATTTTACTTCTTTTTTTTATTTGATTGTGTTTGATAACTGGTTACATTGATCTCTGGTTGTGGATTTTTATATCCGAAATACATGTATAAAAAAACCTTATATCTATTGTGGTTGATGGTTGCCCATACTTTTGATCTGACTTTGATGATGATTGATTTTTTTCTTTGTGCATGCTCGATTGGTGAGAGGCCGGTAAGGGGTGGTATACGGCAGCGCGAGATTTCTGGCGGGATGGCCACGTGACGGAGGATATCAAGAGTCGTACGGCCAGATTCGATCTGAGCCGTTGGATCAGATTTGATCCAACGGCTAAGATCTTGTATGGATTGGACGGCCAGGATACAATCTGGAGAAAGATGCTCTGCACGAGATCTTGCCACGTGGCATGGGGAATACGATCGGTCTCACGTGTACAACGGACGCGTGAGTGGGAGACGAACGGTCCAGGGTGAATTACACGCGCGCTAGCTGGATCGTCTTGGTGTCATCTGGATCGTTATATCAAATCTTGATCCAACGGTTGGGAGGGCGATGGCTGCAAGAAAAAGAAGGGTTATCAGACTTGGTTTTTAGGGTTTTTAGATATTAAAGGGGATTGGGCTGGCCGGTTGAGCCTTATGTAAATATTTTTGGGCTTTTTTAGTTATGTATTGGACTGGACATTTAATAATGTTTGGGTTTCAATATTTAATTATGATCTATTTTATGTACAGCCCAAAATAATAATAGTATACACAAACATAATATTATATGCTTACACACATATATAATTAAACACGCACATAAGTAATACACACATGCATATACGTATATTATAACGCGTACAATATTAATGCATATAGATAATAATAATAATGATAATATATGAAATATAAATACACATACACATAAATATAATACTAATGCATATATATACAACACATACACGCACATTCGTACAAAACATTCATGCAATATAAAACACATATATAATATATTAATATCTCTAATAAATATTATCAAACCTTAATAACACATACACACTAGACACACATATATGCACATATACATACGATTTTAATAACATACATACATATAAATATATTTGCTCACACACCTAATTAATATAAATATACACACATTATACATACAAATAATTAAAGCCTACGTAACATGCAAACATACATACGACACACACATACCACCTACATATTAGTCACACGTACATAATAAACATACATAATAATACGATATATGTATACATGCAATAATAATATCTATTAATTATTAGACTAATATATTAACACAATATTTACAAACTAGATAAAAATGAGTAATTACAGTTGCTCCTCTTTGCTTGTTCTCATGGAACGGGAACAAAGCAAAGATCATAAACACTCATTTTTATCCGACTTCCCTGTTTGTAGCTTCGGAATCACGTGTTCTTCTAGAACTCTCTGCTTTTCCTCGACCACCTATTCAAGGTTTTATTCCCTTTTATGCCCTAATTCATACTCGTCTTGACATTCAAAAAAGAAAGCTTGACATCATACCCGAAGGTCTTACTGACGGCCCGAAGGTCTTATGACCATGCCCGAAGGACTTACCAGTGGCCCGAAAGACTTATCATTATGCCCAAAGGACTTACTGGTGGCCCGAAGGACTTAATATCTGGCTTTACGCTACTATGGCTACCATTATCTGGCCTCACGCTACTATGGCTACCGTCATCTGGCCTCACGCTACTATGGCTACCGTCATCTGGCCTCACGCTACTATGGCTGCCGTATCATGCCCGAAGGACTTTTTGATGGCCTGAAGAACTTATCACCATGCTCGAATGACTTACTGGTGGCCCGAAGGTCTTTTCATCATGCCCGAATGACTTAATATCTGGCTTTATGCTACTATGGCTATCGTCATCTGGCCTCACGCTACTATGGCTACTGTATCATGCCCGAAGGACAAATTAATGGCCCGAATGACTTATCACCATGCTTGAAAGTCTTATTGGTGGCCTGAAGGTCTTATCATCATGCCCGAAGGTCTTACTGATGGCCCAAAAGACTTAATATCCGGCCTTTTGCTTCTATGGCTACCGTCATCTAGCCTCAGGCTACTATGGCTGCCGATCTTTCTTTCTTTAATAAAATCTACTTCTTGAAACTCTTTGATAATTCTTCAAATACCTGTCTGAAACAAGCAAATAATGACATGTTCATATCTATATGATGCATGTGATGTAATGTTTTCCATTTCTTTTTCTTCTTTTTTCTTTTCCCCCTCTTTTTTTCTTCTTCTACTTCTTCTTTTTTTTTCTTCTTTTTTTCTTTCTTTTTTTCTTTTTCTTTCTCTCTCTTTCTTTTTTACTCTATTTCTTCTCTTTTTCCTCTTTTCTCTCTCTCTTTTAAATATGTTTTAAAATCCTATGCCCTGAAAAACCATTTTTTGAATTTCTCCATTTCCTTTCTTTTTGCAATATGCTCAGTTTGGATCTTCATTTTCATCAATCTTTCCTTTATCAATTGAATACCCGCTCTTGCTCTCTTGCACAAGTAATTGTCTTTCTTCTTCGGGGTCTCTACCCACTTCACAAATAAGCTCATTCTAATCTATATATTATTCTTGTGTAGGGATTCTTATCATTCTTCATGTTCTCATTGCCCCACTCGATCATGGGCTCAGTTATCTTCCAATTCTTTGACCCAACATTCAGAGTATTTGTCAGTTTCATCATCGGGGTGAGCAAAATGCTTCCATGCTCTGAACAAAATTTCCAAATTCAATCTTCTTGCTGCTTCTTGACGGGAACCATCTCTTGATCTCCATGCTCTAACTCTCTGGATAATCAATATTTATCTCTTATTTTCCCCCATATTTTACGACCTCATTCTCATCCGAGTTCGTTCTTTATTTCTTTGAACCAACCAAGGCATCATAAATGAAACACGCTTCCTGCTCTTGAGCTGTCTGACACATATATTCTTGTCATCATCTTTATCTTATACATTGAGGGGTCGTTTCTCTGGTTAACTGCCCATAACATCCTCGGCCTTGTGTTCTGAGTCTTATCTCTGAAGCAATATATGGAAATCTTTGTTGCTTTAAATTATCAATTTGTTGTTTAGCATTCCACTGAAGAATGTTATTTAGGTTAACATATAGGATTTTGAAAACAAAAAAATATGAACTCTGGATATCAAGTGTAAGAGCGTCTTAGATTCAACTGTTCAGTGATCATTTCAAGCATAGCTTGAATCCATAAGGATTTTGAATGTTGCAACGATTCGAGGCTGTGAAGTCTTCCCAGATGACTCGGTTCATCCTCATGATTACCGCGTCGCTGCAGAATACTACTCTTTCTCAATTCTCATTATTTGCTCTGCCCTAAAAAGGGTGGACTTGTTTGACCACTCGAGAGCAAAAATATCATTCTAAGAATAAAGTTCTAGGTGGGTGTGTGTGTTTTTAATTATACTTATGCTATTGTTCATTTTTCTCCCATTTTTTCTTTTTTCTTTTTTTCTTCTTTCTTCTTTCTTCTTTTTTTTCTTTTTTTTCTTTTCCTTCTTTTTTATGTGTTTATAATTATTTTTGGGGAAATCAACTCGTCACAGTCCTTTGTCTTGAAGACAACGATAGAGCAAACAACATTACCCCGAGTTACTCGGTATAGTTACAATTTGAAAATAGTACCATCACTCATGAAGCTAAGGTTTCTTGACTTGTATGGTGTATTACAACCTTATTGCTTCAGCGGAGTGCCCCCAAAATTTCCACACTCTTATCCAAACAAACCTATTACCATGCTTCGAACATATGAGTACTTTTTATTTATTCCACCTAATATTGTTATTTTCTTTTATTCCACAAACATGTGTCCTGTTTTGATTGTTAACTCTTTAGTGCCTAGAAGATTATGCTTAGAGTTTCAATTTCAAGCAACTCTACCTGGTTAACATTTGGAGCTTTTTCATCCTTAAACGTCATCAAAAGAGTAATAGGCTTGTTTTGCTGACCAAAGTTTGTTGGGGAGATCACACCTCATCGTTATCACAACCTCCAAATAAGGTCACATCTTGCAAATGATATCCAATATCCTACAACGGCAAGAAAATATACACATCTATGTACTTTTAAGAACATTGTATGTTAAGCGAGATGAGTTCTTCATTGGAATGAAAGTCAACAAACATGACGCATGCCCCTTCACAAAAGATCTTTACCCTATGTGGGCCACAGGTAGTAAAGTTGATTCTTTGTATTACTTCATGAAAGTCTTCTAATGCAGAGACATCTCTGGTTTTCTTAGCACTATGTAAACTTGCCCTCCATCCTTGGTTTTCCACTGTTGGATCAGTTCTTGTGTCAAGGTCCCATTATTGATCAGCTTCTTGATCTCCTCCAGTAAAGGTCTGCACTTTCTGGTGGGATGCTATGGTGCCCCCATATGGAATTCACATGTGTTACTCGAGTCGAAGCTATGGGTAGATGGATCAGGTGTAATCTTTATCGGTCTGGGAGCAAGATAACGACCTTCTACCAAATGAGGCCATATGTCTAAAATGGATACTCTGAACACTTCTAAATTTGCACTCGTCCGAGGAATTTTCCTTGATGATCTCGAAGTGTCAATCTGTCTTTTTCTTTTACGGGTACGAGAACCTTAGAGGTGACACTCATTTACTTTTTTGTCTTCATCTGTCTTCTCTTCAATTTGGTCATTCGACTTAGTCCCTAATTTTCCTTCTTGGATTACGTATTTTATCATCTCTCCAATCTATATAAAATCCTCGAATCTACTTCTTGATCTCTCTAACATCATATCGAAGAAAGGAGAGGAAAGTGTTGTATAGAACAGGGGAGTCAACTCTTCTTCTACTATAGAAGGCTGGACTTGGGTTGCCGAACATCGCCACCTTAGTACATATTTCCTGAAACTTTCATTTGGTCTCATTTTCTCGTTCTAGAGAAACTGATGATAGGGCGCTAAGTCTAAAGCATATTTGTACTGACTCAAGAAGGCATTAGCAAGGTCACCCCATGACCGAACTTGGTTTCTACTCAAACGGTTATACCATACCGCTGCAGGTCCCGTCAGGCTATCGTAGAAGTAGTGGATCAACAACTCTTCATTCTTCATGTATTCTTCCATTTTTCTACACAACATGGTCAAGTGAATCTTCGGGCAGCTAGTTCCGTCATACAGAGCAAATCTGGGAATCTTAAAATCTGGAGGAATGACCAAATCAAGGACTAGACAGAGTTCTCTAGTATTGAAAACACCTATTTTTTCTTTCTTCTTTAGCTCCTTCTTGATTTTTTCTTCTAGCAGGTCAAGCCTCAACTCCTTAGTTCGTTCCATTTTCTCAACCAGTTCTGCCATCGAACCCTAAAAATGAAATGATGAAGTGCCGTGCAATGATAAAATCATTAAACAATGCAAAGAATGTGATGCAAATGCAATAAGGTATTGATTCCGCAAGTGATTTGTCCCCATAGAACATCTTTCATTCAGACCAAAAGTTTTCATTACATCAGGTATTTGGAGTTTACAGATAGCGGTGAGCTCTAGCACCTAATTTCTTGACCTCATTAAATAGTTCCATCAGCTTTCCCTCGCGGTCCAATGTTGGATCCATATTCTAGCTTATCAGCGTTGCTGCATCAGCTAAGTCTGCTATCTGTTAGGCCACTTGTCGCGCTTGAGTCATAACAATCTTTATGTCTTGGTCTTTCTCTTGTATTTTCTACTTGACCTTTTGTAGCTTGACAGTTACTTCTTTGAAACTTTCATACCCGGCCTGTTTGTACGCTTTAGTACGAATCTCGCTGGTATGCAAAGAAGTCTTGAGCCTTTCTATATGCTCTTTGAGTGCTGTGTTTTCCATTTGAAAGGCTTGAGATTCCTTCCCTTTCTGCTGCAGACTTGATTTCAGGTTCTCGTCCATAGCCAGACTGCTTTCCAACTCACCTTAGAGGATGTCGCGTTGGCTCTCAGCTTCTTTCAACTTCTGTGACAATGATCTGGCTTTATTTTTACTAGTCTTGCATTTCTACTTCCAACGTTCTAAATCGTTCTTCAGTTGAATCATGCCATTAACCCATTCTTTATAGGTGTCACCCAGACCGGCATTCTTGAATTCAAAGCGCAACTTCTGGTACTCGTCTTGTATACCCTTCAGTATTTTGCTCGGATCATACCTCACCTGCTTGAGCTGGCCGTACTCGAATGCAAGTTCATCTTCTGAGATGCTTTTACTCTCGACTCCTAAATTTGTCCTACTTGAGTGACCTACTTTTGTGTTACCCGAACCTTGGATTGGGCATTGACCCTTCTTTGAATTTACCCCTCGGGCAATGGCTGGCTCACTGTAGAATCAAGGTTGTCCGTCTTCAAAACCCAAAACTCACATCCTAATAAGATCTTGAACTCTGCTCTTCAGGGTCTCACAGTTCTCAGTGTGATGACCCCGAAGCCCCTATGTGGTAGCTGCACCAGACACGACTGTTGTAACCCTTCGGATAAGGAAGTCTCTTTGATACAGACTTCACCGTTATGATAAGATTCCTTGCAATGAGCAACAGAAGTAGCTCGGCGTATCTCATAGGTATATGACAATGCCTCTTTACGTCATTTGATTCTCGGGCTTCTCCTAGTCTTGCCTCTGTTTCTCGGGTATCTACCCCAGATATGCCACCTATCTATTTCTTGTGATTGATCACAAAAGGATTCAACTTGTCGTATTTAACGGTGTTGTCTATCTTAACATTCTGACCATTCTGTTCTACCTTCTGATCCTTGATTGATTCTTCTCTAAGTTCGACAAGCTGCTTACCTTTCATCATAGCATTTATCTGGTTCATCATCTCGGCCATTTGCTTCTTTAACTCTTGTACTCCACCTTGCTCGTTACCAGGACTGACACTGCTTGCCGAATCTGACCTAAAGTCTCTAAACGATCATTCTTCTATTGTCCCCGATCTAGCTTTGGGAAGGAACTCTGGAACCGAACCCTTTATCATCAGGTTAAAGAACCCTTGGTCCATCATGAACAATCTCTATCATGGGAGAAACCACTCGGGAATCAATACCTTATGAAATGCGAATGCGATGATATATGCAAAAACAAAACAAAAGGAAATGAGTTAGTACCGGATAAAAATAACAAATACATAAGTAAAGGGCAAATTAAATAAGATAAACAAACAAAACAACCCTATTTACATCCCGTCTAAAACACCTAGGTTATCCGCATGGCTTTAAAAGGGTGGGTTTTTTATGTTCTCTGCATGCAGTGTTGGTGCTAGGAGGTACCCGAATTGTCCTTGTTGTCCCCTACTAAGGGTAGCAAGGCCCCGATCATCACCCATTATAGGCTCCTTTCAACCGGGTTCAATTCAGGGGGACCCATTCGCTTATGCCCATATGAAGGAACGATATCCTCATAAAAGCATAAGGTACTCGAGCCCCGAAGGTACTTTGCTAGGCCATATGGAGGAGTGATATCCTCACGAAAGCACTAGTGTTTTCTCCTACTTAAAAAAGGACGAGTTTATATGCCAAATTTTAAATGCGTTAAAATAAACGAGCAATTATAACCAAATGTTAATTTAATAATTATTTTAATCCAAAACTTCTGATATTAATAAAGTGGTAGTTATTTAAAAAGCTTGACTCTCTTTTATTTTAGAAAAAATGGTCCCTAGCGGAGTCGCCATCTGTAGCGATGTCCCCCATTTTTTCCGAGCGGTGTTTTCGCTAAAAACGGTTTCAAGGCATTTGTGGGTTTTTCGGGTATTTAGAAATGTACTATGTGGGGTTTTAGAAAAGACCGTATTTTATTTAAAAATGGAGTCGCCACCGGCCACTAATGTAGGTCGGACACCATAAAACCATAGATTTGAAAACTGTTGGGTTCAGGAGTCGGTTACGGATGGGGAAGGATTAGCACCCCTACACCGCCCAAAATTGGTACTTTAATAATTACCGCTTTATTAATATTAAACTTTCCGGATTAAAATGACGATTAAATTAAAATTTGCTTATAAGAGCGAGTAAATTCTAAGGGCCCCGTTATCCGAGAATAAACTGATAAACCACTATCACTGCGCTTGATGCTGACCACGTTTACGTTCAGATAAAAGGGCACCGCATTGTCAATTAATATATCCGTTATGCAATCTTAACAAATACATTATCAAACATACCTTTACATTGACATGATATTAAAAACATAAAAAACATGAATATCACAATATTAAACAAAAATAAAAAACATGAACACATAAACATGGTAAAAAGAGAAAAAAAAACATGCTTCAAAAATTAAATTAACTAATTATAACATGCCAAAAAAATACAAATGCAACAAATGCATGACATATATAACACAATACTAACTAACAAATCAAAGCAACATGATAACATAAAAACTAACACTTAATACTTGACCTATGACACAATTTGTACACACAATATAAATACATGATATTAAAAATAATGTACAAAATTACCACAACGATATGCAATTTAAGACACAAAATAGACATAAAAAAACATGACATTAACAAGATTAAACGTGCCATAAATTAACATGTAACATAATATACGAAACAAACATAAAAACATACTAACACATATATACATGATAAATAACTAAGCTAAACATGATCACTTAATAAAACACATGTATACAACATGGACAAACAAACTAAATGATATATTAGCTTGATAATACCCATAAAATATAAATACACATACTAAAAACAACATATAGAAAAAAATGAAGACTAAGATGAACATGCTAAAAAAACATGAATAAATAGACTAAATGACATGGTAATACACATAAAAAAACATGGTATAAATAGGCAATAAAAATGTATGTAATTCATATATAAAAAAACATCACTAATCATACTAACACAAATAAACATGGCTATTTAAAATAAAATAAAAACATAATATAAAGGACTGAAATGAAATAAAAACAAAATCAAAAAACAGAAATTAAATGAACAAAAGACACAATTAGGGACTTAATTATAAACTGAAATAAACTAGCAAGGACTGAAACTGTAATAAAACCAAGGGGCAAGCTTGAAGTGAAAATAGTCAAAACACGGAAGGACTAAGTGAGTAATTTTACCATATAAAATCTGATTTTATTAAATTGAAGGATGAAATTGAAATTTTTTGAAAATGAAGAGGGACTGATAATGCGAATCACCCATGTGGCAAACCCAAAGTGAAATATTTGAAAACGCGGAAGTCCTTATGAGATAATTAAACCATTTTAAAAAAAAGAAGGTCTATAAAAAGACCCATTTGGTTCAGATTTAGGCCTTTGGCCATTTTGAAATTTGATTCAAAAAATAAAAATCCCATCCCTTCTGAGTTATTTATGAACTCAGACCCCAATTCCAGATTCCGGTGGCCAACCACCACATCGGCCACCACAGACCACTGCCAACCGCCGCTCGTCGGCGATTGCTAACCCTAAAACAACCTCAAAACATACCCTTTTTACATCCAAACCCATATCCGACCTCTATTTTATAAAAGAAAACTCAATTTTTATAGATCTAAGAAGATCCGAAAAAACCCTAAAAATCATTCTTTTATAAAACTAGATCTGTTTGGCTCACCATGTATGACTCAAGAAGGGACCATAAGGCTTGTCACCGAGATCGAAACAACGGCCAAAAGGTAAACTCTGACTCCGATTTCCCCTTTTTGTTTATTTTTTTTCCAATTCAAAATGGAACTAAAAAGGCAATATATTTCTCTGAAAACTTTTTTTCTTTTTTTTATTTGATTGTGTTTGATATCTGGTTACGTTGATCTCTGGTTGTGGATTTTTATATCCGAAATACATGTATAAAAAACCTAATATCTACTGTGGTTGATGGTTGCCCATATTTTTTATCTGACTTTGATGATGATTGATTTTTTTTCTTTGTGCATGCTCGGTAGGTGAGAGGCCAGTAAGGGGTGGTGTACGGCGACGCAGGATTTCTGGCGGGATGGCCACGTGACGGAGGATATCAAGAGTCGTATGGCCAGATTCGATCTCAGCCGTTGGATCAAATCTGATCCAACGGCTAAGATCTTACATGGATTGGACGGCCATGATACAATCTGGAGAAAGATGCTCTGCACGAGATCTTGCCACGTGGCATGGGGAATACGATCGGTCTCGCGCACGCACGAGTTGGAGACGGACGGTCCGGGGTGAATTACATGCGCTCCAGCTGGATCATCTTGGTGTCATCTGGACCGTTGGATCAAATCTTGATCCAACGGTTGGGAGGGCGACGGCTGTAAGGAAAAGAAGGGTTATCAGACTTGGTTTTTAGGGTTTTTAGATATTAAAGGGGATTGGGCTGGCCGGTTGGGCCATATGTAAATATTTTTGGGCTTTTTTAGTTATGTATTGGACTGGACATTTAATAATGTTTGGGTTTCAATATTTAATTATGATCTATTTTATGTACAGCCCAAAATAATAATAGTATACACAAACATAATATTATATGCTTACACACATATATAATTAAACACGCACATAAGTAATACACACATGCATATACGTATACTATAACACGTACAATATTAATGCATATACATAATAATAATGATAATATATGGAATATAAATACGCATACACATAAATATGATACTAATGCATATATATACTACACATATACGCACATTCGTACAAAATATTCATGCAATATAAAACACATATATAATATATTAATATCTCTAATAAATATTATCAAACCTTAATAACACATACACACTAGACACACATATATGCACATATACATACTATTTTAATAACATACATACATATACATATATTTGCTCACACACCTAATTAATATAAATATACACACATTATACATACAAACAATTAAAGCCTACGTAACATGCAAACATACATAAGACACACATATACCGCATACATATTAGTCACACGTACATAATAAATATACGTAATATTATATATATATATATACATGCAATAATAATATCTACTAATTATTATATTAATATAAAATACAATATTTACAAACCAGATAAAAATGAGTGATTACAAATGTTTAGTTTTAAATTTCATATTAAATTAAACTCAAATAAAAATGTTAGTATTGGTCCCTTTTCATCGTCCCATTGAAATTTAAAATTACCCAAAAATGTTAGTATTGGTTAATCTCAAATTAACCGTTGGTTAGATACTATTCAATTACCCAAAAAGGTTTAGAGGCAATATAGAAAATTATCCAAATTAAGAGGGGTCAACTTCCGATAAATCCCTTTTCCTTGTCCCATTGAATTCCCATAAACCGAACCCTACGCGCAAAGATACGCGTTCATTTACTTTTTAGATCGCCTGATTGATTCGTGTTATGTACTCTCTGAACTTGCGCGTTGCTTAATCATCCTAAACCCAACATGTTTCTAATCTTTTTTTACTCGCTTGAGATGCTTTTCTTCTATCTAATTCGTTCTTTTAGTCGGAAATTAGGGCAGTGCCTTTTCTCCTTGGAAGATCGCGGGTAATTGGTCTCTTCCACGTTTACTCACTGAGTTTCTATTTCCGACTCACCGAGTTTCCAACTCGTTTGTTCGGACTAACCTATAGTCGTCTCACGCGCCGATGAAGAACGGTTTCGAGGTGTTCGATTTCAACGAGGAAGACGAGATTTCAGAATTGGCATCTGATAAATACTTGTGCAAATTGAAAAACCCTAATTTCGATGAAACCGCGACTCTGGAATGTCAGTTCCTCGAATGCGGTAGGTTTCTAAAACAAATAAATCTTTTTTTTTCTTTTTTATTTATTATTTTCATTTTAAATTATTTTTTGGGCGCTGAAAAAGGCCCCAAGAAAACGATCGGATTTTATGTTTAATTTTAAATGCATAGAACACTTACCTTTTTTTTGTAAGGCCAGGGCAATGAAGACGAAGTGATTGATTTGTAGTTAATAATTGTATTAACTTTATCGTAACAATTTTGCAATGGGGCTGCGGGAAACTGTTTGCAATTACTGTTTGGATTTTGAATTCTAGAATTTAGTTAATGGTAGCTCTGAATTCACATCCAGTGAACTAGAATGTTTCCGAGCCCATGGCCATTAGTAGATTGATTGTTTAGTTCTAATCCCTTCTTTAGTAATGGTGATCAAGATGTGGAAATATGGAAAAATTAAAAACTCTCTAGATTGTTTGATCGATATGTAGATTTACTTGTGTCTTTTACGCTGATAGTCTTTTCTTTTACTAGCATGAGAACACATATTCCTGTTTGGATTGCTTGGGTTTAGGTTTTCTGTTTCTTTATTGTAGTCGCATAATATGCTACAGGGAATTCTCTATGGATTTAATTGTTGGTTTTCTTCGTTTCTATATGTGTATGTGGTTATTGGGTTTGAAAAGTATGAATTGTATTCTATGTTCTGTAATGGTTGTTGAATTTGGTGGTTAAAGTAATGTTTGCAAAATTTATTCGAAAGCTGGAATTATAGGATAATTGTTGAGTCAGATTTGTGGATGTTTCATATTTAATTCTCTGCTTTCTGATAGCAATTATTTTACATTTGTTTCAAGTTTCCCATGGTGCTGCTGTTCAGGGAAAGGAAATGGACAACATTCCTTGCGTAGATGTTGATGCAATTGATGGGGCTACTCCTGCTGCCTCGCTGGGTTATGGTGAAAATGAATTTGCCAAGGAAGGAAATACCGAGCTGGATGTTTCCCCAGAGTCGAAGTCCGTAAGTTCTGAACAACAGCCAGACTTAAAAAAAGATATGCATGAACATAGAAGTACCTTTCCTGAATTTGAGTTGAGAGATTCATTTTCTGAAGCACCTTCACCTCGGAAAAGACAATTAAGCTGTCCCCTTTCAAGTTCACCATTAAGTGTACTTTCCAGTTATTCCTAAACTACATTTTGAATTAAGTTATCTATAATCTGGCTTGCACTCACATTATTTTAGCTTGTGCAGAACGAGCCAGTTGATCTGGCTTCAGATGCTAATGAAAGCATGAGTGAAAGATCTACATCAAGTCCTGTTTCTGATGTTGCAGAGGATAATGGTATTCCTTCAGATTGGAAAATTTATGTTCATTTCCCTATTGTTTGTAGGGGTACTTTTTATTTTCTAAATATTCTTATCTGCATTTTTCAGTTTCTTTGAATGGCAACGTGTTAGATCATTGCGTTGGCAATATCCCTATGGTAATTTCCTTTCCTTTTAAATTTATTAATAACAGAGAATGGGGTAGGTGGCGTGCAGTGGTTTTCATCTTGAGGGTTTCATTCATATGCCAAGTAGTCTATTGCCTGAGTTAACTCTCTGGGTATAATTTCTTTAATATATACCCTCTCGACATGTAGTTTTAATATTTTTTTCTTTAGTTGAATGTTAAAACAGTTCCGGAGAAAATTATTAGCCAATAAGATTAATATTATTAGTACGTGATATTCTGAAGGCTTTTCATATTTATTTGAATTTTGAATTATCCTTTTTTGCAGGATAACATAGATAGGGCAGTTGTTATATGTCCGGATTATGTTCTGTATCAAGATAATTATTATACTGGGGTCTCAGTCATTTTTTCTTCTGATGGCATCAAAATTGAGTGCCCAACCGTGAGGGATCACCATGGGACCTTTAGTTTTGAAAGGGGAGTTGATGATATTATTAACATTCAATGCCAGTGGTTTCAAAGGGTGAGTCCTAAATGGAAACATTTTAAGTTAGTGCTGTTTTACATTTTCTTGGTTTTAACATTATACAGTTTTCTGTATGGACTGCAACTTAGAGTGGATGTATGACTGTCAATCTGAAAATCCTCTCAAAGGTTGCGGCAGAGGCCGAGAATGAATGTAACACTTCAGGTTAGTTGTCAGCTATTTTATTTTGTTCCTTGTAAAAATTGTTTCTTATTTTCCTAGATCTATATTTTTTTTGCGATATGGGTGAAGATGATTTTTTGAGGATATGTTTTGACCTTGTTCAATTGTTTTTCTTTGTTTAGTTTGGGCTCTTGGCCTAGGTTTAACATATACTTTGACCATCATATGGGAATTAGCTCTCAGCTAATATTTGTTCTATTTTTCTTCTCTTTATCTGACTTTATTTGCTCGTGTATATTCCAGTTATTGAGGAGTTAAAGTTTGAGGTTTTTGACCTCAGATGGTCTGAGAAACAGGAAGCAATCACCGCATTAAATAATAAATACCTGGCCATGTGGAATATTGTGTTTGAGTAAGCTTCTAAATCCTTTCAAAGTCATCATTTAACTCTAATTGGCTGCTTAGAATTTCATTTGCAATTTTTGTTGCCTTAACAAAGGCAGATACTTAAATGCCTGTCATGATATTATGATGTTAAATCGAAGAGCAGGGCTAAAATATTCGTTTTCCTTTTTCAGTCCACTGATGGAAATCGACGGGGATGATTCACCAGTACATAAATCTTATTTTCCCAAGTAAGTTATGGAACTTCAACCCCCTCCCCTCTCTTTCCCCCCCTCAAACACACACACACACACAAAGGGGTTAAAAGTCTGTTTTCCTTGTCGTTTCAAGTGTGTTCCCTGGTTTCATATCCCTCTAGTCTTACTTATGCTCTATGCAAACAACACCCCTTTTGCAGTTTTGATGAGCCTTTTGAGGAGGTTATATATCCAAAAGGTGATTTTGATGCTGTTTCCATTAGCAAGAGAGATGTTGATCTGTTACAACCAGAGACCTTCGTCAATGATACGATCATTGACTTCTACATTAAGTAAAATCATTATAATTCTTTTATCATTGCATGTGTTTCTATTTTTTAAGGAATGCTGCAGATTCAAGTTTGGAATATATATTTTTTTCTTTTGACAGGTATTTAAAGAATCAGATACAACCTGATGAAAGGCGGAGATTCCATTTTTTTAACAGCTTTTTCTTTCGGAAACTTGCTGATCTTGACAAAGATCCATCCAGTATTTCAGATGGCAGAGCTGCTTTCCTGCGAGTTCATAAATGGACAAGGAAATTGGATATATTTGGAAAAGATTACATCTTTATTCCTGTAAACTTCAAGTAAGAAATTTGTCTTTATTAATTTCTTTCTAACATATAAGAACTTATGAGCTAACATCAAGTGCATATGCATATTACTCAGCCTTCATTGGAGTTTGCTAGTCATATGTCATCTTGGTGAAGTGGCTACTTTTAAAGGTATATTCTTGTTTGACTGGACAAGGGATTTTGGGGAATATGCCTTTATTTCATGCATATTTTTTATATTCAGATGAAGACTTGGCCAAGTCATCAAAGGTACCATGCATATTACACATGGATTCTATCAAAGGAAATCATGCAGGTCTTAAAAATCTGGTCCAAAGGTATCCTAATTCTTTTACACTTCTTATATTTGACTTCATAAATACATATGCATGCAAGTTTTCCTTATTAGGTTTCAATGCCTTTACTGACAGTTGCTTTTCTAAATTAAAAGTGCTGAAATTTTTTTCTAGACTATTAATTTCTGCTTTTCATCTCTTAAACTGTCATATCATTAGTACGTTTAATTTGAACAACATTTTCTACTAGTTACTCAGAATTTAAGCAAATTTAGTTTCATAAATTCTCTAGGATTATTTGGGAACCTTACTTGGTACTCCTTGTGAGTTTTCCTCTAGCATACAACTGAGTTTTTTATTATAAAATGAAATGGATTAGGGTGCCTTAAAGCAAATATGTATCAGTAGTCATTAGTGAAAATAATTAACTTCTCACTCTTATTGAATCATCAATCATATCATATATTATACTAGATTTTGGACATCGACATCTGTATGTTCTTACTTGAGTCTGCTTTAAGGAAATTAGATACCATCTATGACAATATGAGCCATTATTGTTGGTGAATATTATACTTAAATTTATAGTTTTAAACATGAACTGGAGCTTGATAACATGTCTAGATTTTCTTTAGAAAGGTTCTAGATAACATGACCATTGGAGGTAGAACCATATCTGAACCCATTTGGTTTTCTCATTCATGCATAATCTTTTTCTCGTGCTTATGTATATCTACATGAAACTTGAAAAAGAACCGCATTTGGTGTTATTCTGCATTTGAAACATAGCCTTTGGGTGCAGAACCATATCTGAACCCATTAGGTTTTCTTATGCATCTTTTGCTCATGTTTATGTATGTCTATAGGAAAAATGTTCATCCTAGCCAAGAATTGCATTTGGTGTTATTCTGCAGTTGGATGTGAACTGACATCCTTTTTAGAATAGTCCTAGATAATCCTTCTTCTGTATTCTCACTTCTCATCTTTGTTCTTACAATTTCCCCTCTCCTGTCCCCCATCAAAATAAAAAGAAGAAAAATAGAACACCCTCAAACAATTGTGACCAGAACTATTGAGATTTATACCATGAATATTATATATATATATATATTAAACCCTGTTGTTTGCTTGGAATGTAAAGCAGTATTTTACTATATTGATTGCGTAATAAAAATCCTGGCCAACTTTGTTGCCACTAGAATTACCATTTTCTGGTCTGAGTTTGTGGAATTGGCTTTAGATCCATAGTTCATTTCCTCCCTTCCAATAGTCGAGCATTTATAGCTTCAAAATCCTCTAATTGAAGTTGCATGAATTCCTGAATCACTTTTTGGTGAGTTATTTAGTATTTTAGTAAATGTATAAACTTCAGAGTACTCGAATTTTGACTTTTGAAAAGCACCCAAAAAAGAAAAAAAGGACTTCATAAATGACTTGCTTGAAGTTGCAGCAAAAGCTAGCCATCGAATGAAGGGGTCCAACCCATATTTGTATTTACTGGTCTTGCATAGCCCTTTAAGAATTGATCTTTTGTTTTTTTTCTCTCCAATCTAGTCATACTTTTTTTTTGAAGAATTTATTTCCATCCGTCATGCTGAATCTTTTTATCTACATCTTTAATTTTAAGCTTGTTTGGGTATTTAACTCCCCCCCCCCTAATTAGCTGGTATGCATTTTTAATGCTATTTTTGTATTTACCTGCCTTTTGTCCTTGAAAATGACAGATACCTTTGGGAAGAATGGAAAGAGAGGCACAAGGAGACATATGAAGACCTTTCTTCAAAATTCTTGAACTTGCGGTTTGTCTCACTAGAGGTACTGCTACTTTTGGTTTAATATTTAGCTATTTCACACTACAGTCATGGAATAAGAATTTCCTCAACAACTCTTAGGGATTCAAGAAGTGGTGAGAATGGTCCAAATATTATGATTTCTTGTCCCATTTGATTCTGCACTTTGATTTTATCTAATGATCTTGTGTGTGTTTTGATGTCTTGGAGCACTGTGTTAATCCATCATTCAAAGAGAATACTTATCTTGCCTCCACTTGCTCAGTATCATGATGAATATAATTTTTGTATTATAAGGATAATTATCACTCAATGTCAGCTTACAAAGAACAAGGCTGTTTTTCACTAGAGAAGTGGTGAAGTTGTGATACACATGTTTGTGTTTATGTTTGCCTTTTAAATTTTATATGATTATTTTCAGGTCATCTCTCTGAGTAGATATGCAGATTATTAATTTATTTACACCTTTGACTGTATGCTTTCATGTAAGGTAGAGAATTGACTATTCTTTATTAGTTGGGGACTGCAAAGTTGCAAAAGGAAAGAAGGGAAAGGAAGAAACTAAATGTCATGCATTGCGTTTTTGTAGCTGTTGTTATTACATTTGATGATTGCTTAGTTGCCGTCTCCCTCGTGGATGTGTATAATTCATTTACTCTGATAATTTGTTCATTTATTGTCAGCTGCCACAGCAGGAGAATTCATTTGATTGCGGCCTTTTCTTGCTCCACTATCTAGAGCTTTTTTTGGCTGAAGCTCCTCCTAACTTCAATCCCTTCAAAATAACCAAGTTCTCTAACTTTGTAAGTGGTCAGCATAGGTATTTTGGTTCATAGTGTGCAATCGTTGCTTTTTGTCTGATAACGTATGAAAGGCTCATCCAAGCAGTCTTTTTCATTGCTTTCAATATTATTATTTTATAATTTTAATAAACTTGTACCTTTTTATTTTTTATTTTATATTTTCCAGTTAGCAATGATGTGATCTAAGGTTTTGAGTGGACATGAAAATGCTTTAATGGGAAAGTGTTCTGGACTTTAGTCTCAGGACCAGGAATCAAGTTAAAAGTTTCTTCAAGATAACCTGAGAATAACCAGTCGACTGTTTGTGTTGTGATCAATCTATATATTTGTTATATGTTCAGAATAATCAGCCCATGGTTTTTATTTTTTTCCCCTTTGTTTGTCTCTCAGCTTAATTTGGATTGGTTTCCACCCACTGAGGCATCTCTAAAGCGCACTCTCATCCAGAAGTTAATTTTTGAACTCCTAGAAGTTCGTTCTCGGGAAATCAGTTCATCTCATTGCAGTGATGACAATTCTTCTAAATCTTCTGAAAAGATTGAAAATGTAAATGGCGTTGAGTCTATTTCAGAGGGTTTCAGTCCAGAAGTAGCTTATCATGGGAATTTAGATTCCCATGAGGGTCAAGGGATTGAAATGACTCTGTTAGCATCATCTTCTATGAGAAACATGGGGAGTGTTAATGATTCTGGCCTGGTTCTTAGGGAGTTTTTTGATCCAGGAGTTACAACAGGGCCTTTTCTCGGACAATCTCAATCTTTTGACCAGCCTCCATATTACAATCTGAATGGGGCTATATCACCAACAGAGGTATTGAATTTCATCATTCTTATGATAGTTTTCTTCTACACAATTATGTCTAAACTCTTAAATGGTTTTGGTGCACTGCTGATACTTCCTTACTATACATTCTGACTCTATGTTAGAGATGGAGGCTTACCAGAAAGAAAAAAAAGAGGGAAAATAAATTGCTGTGAATAGAGCGACTTCTACGATGTGATATTCTTTGTTTTATTATTTCTTGGATCTAATAATCATGTCGGTGAAGTTCTTATTGTCATATCCAATTACACATAATCTGTTTTATTTACAGGAAGTGCAAACTGGTCAACAATTTGCTTATTTGGCTTCTGGAGAAACTGGTTATCCGCAGTTCTCTGGAATTACACCTCAAGCTTGTGAAGCTCTGTATTCATCAAGAGGTTTTGTCGTGGGAAGTACATGGAATCCTGGAATTTCCATGGAAGGAGATCATGAAGTTGAAACATCTTTCGAAACATCTGCCTCTGGTGATGAAGATAATGACGATGATGTTGGGATCATTGAATGTAACCCCATTCAGGTTAATGTGGATCGACTTGAAAAACAGGATACAGATCCAGAACAATCTCATATCGTGGAAAATCTGGAGTGTCTGAAGAAAGTTTTCATGCCTACCTCCATTAAGGTAATGGAGAGGTCTATCAGTGAAGTTTATGGAGCTTCGGAGGACACTGTTTCGTTGCAACAAAATCCTGGTGCAGCAGTGAACCAGTTGGATCAGGACCCTGAACTCGTTGAAAAGAATGTCAGCATGGTTGAGAATGAGGCCAGAGGTGATGATGTGCAAACAATCGGCGAAGACCTTCCATCTGAAGATAATTCAACTCTATCATCGTATAAAAACCCCAATATGCTGCTGAACCAGTTGGATCAGGATTCAGTACCCCTTGAGAACGAGGCTAGAGCTGATGATGTTCAAACAATTGATGATGACTTTAAGTCTGAAGATAATTCAAATGTATTCTTGCATCAAAATCCAAGTACAGTGTTGAACCAGTTGAATCAGGATTCTGAAATGGTTGAAAACAAGGAGACCATTGACCATGATGTGCAAATATCCAGCGATGACATGTCAGCAGAATTAGTCGAGCAACCAGTAGGGAAAAGGATGTCAGCAGAATTACCCGAGCAACCCATAGCGAAAAGGATGCGACTTAAGCCTTCCCTTGAAGAGAAAGTGGACTCCTAGGGACCTGTCAAATTGGGTTTTTTGTTGGTTCGTTTGTTTCCACCTTTTATACTATACTAGGAATTCAATCCCAGTATGTATTTATATACGCTCGTCGTGCCATGCTGTGAATAGTGTTAGTGGCTTATGTCGATTTATGACCATGAGAATGGGGCTGTAGGAGATTCGTTTTGGTCGATTTCTTAGCGTTTTCAGCTTACAAACTACTTCAAATACCATTGAATTTGGAGAAATTATATTATGGATTATTCTCATCACGTTCTAATTTATAAAAACCATTAATTTTATTAATTTTTTTATATAATTTTTTTATCAAGTGATTCTTTACCTGATAAAAATTATTTTTTAAATTTAATTTATAGTAAATATGAGTAAAAATTTACTTGATAAAAAAATTACATGAAAAAGAATGAGAGAGATGGATATGGAAAATTTTTCCTTTATTTTGGAACGAGGTGTCATCATAATGTATGTGGGAAGGGCGGTTGGAAGTCCATTCGTTCGAAGGATGCGAATTGGTTTGTCTCCAAACGTTGTATTTTTCTTTCGAGCCGATCAAGTCGGTACTCAACAGGGGTGGTTTCGGAGGTGGAAGCAGCGGCCGTGTCATGCGTATCATTAAGACGCGCACGTTTGCACTGCCGGCAAAACATATGGTCCCGTCATTTTTTAATCTGGAAATTTTTCTCGCGTCTTACTTTGCTTCTTGCTGCCATCTTGACCTTATGCGTATGTTATCTGCAAAAGATTAAAAGAGTGGTGGAAAGAAGGAAAAATAAGAGAGTTTATGTGTGAATCTAAAATTAGAGTTCCAAAAGGGCTCTTTTGGTAAAAAAAAAAGTCTAATTAATTTGAAAAGTGACGCCGGTATCTACGTCAAAAATTCAAGCGACAATTTATTTAGCGGAATGTGGGTATGCCTTAATTTGAAAGTGCTTATTAGAAGAAAAAAATATTAAAATGCAAATAACGATATGCCTTTCATGAAACGTCTTTGTTAGTCTCGACTCCTTTATTATTATGCGTCAAGAAATTTTATGATTTTTTGGGTGAATATTTGATATACTGTTAGTGTAATTTTTTTTATATAAGCATGCATATTTTTAAGTTAAAATCTAAAATTTTAACCCTAAAACTCTAACCCAAAACATAAACCATAAACCCTAAATTTTAAATCATACCGCATAAACCCCTAAATAATCTCGTTTATGAAAACTTTATTTTTTTACCACCAGTGTATCACCATAAGTGATTTTAGTCGATGTTGAGTTTATCGTGAGGATTTACACTCTCCTTCTAGCTCTTGCAGTTCTAGTTTCCGTTGATTACCAATTTTGTCTTAAATTACTTGACAACTCAAGTGGAAGATGTACTACAAGTGGTAGGGAAGGACTTCAATTCAAGTTTCAGCTCTCTCCAGCTATCGATTTCAGTTGTTTCAAAGATTTCATGTGTTAAAGGGTCAATGACATTTAAAGCAAAAAAAAAAAAAACATCTCTATGATATCTCGTTGCATCATTTATGTTGAAATTGATAACTTTCTCATCAAACTTTATAACAAGAGTAACATCATGCACATCGGTTATTGCTTTTGCTGTTTCTAAAAACGATACTCCTAACAAAATCAAATTAGGATTACAAGTCTTTTTCTTTCATGTCATTGACAGAGAAATCTACATGAAAAACAATATCTTGAACCAACATATCCTCCACATTAAATCGATTAGTAGGTTGGATAATCGCATCAATTTGATGACCCATTTTATTAGCATAATTAATAAAGCGGGGCATAAGATTAACATATGCTCTTAAATCCAACATGACTTTTTGACATGAAACGGTGAATATACACAAGTCTTCGCATTTTGAGGGAATTTTTTTTGAAGAATTGTAGAAATATTTTCACTTATTCTTACCTTTCATTCCATTGTCGTTAAGTTTTCTCTTGAGAAATTTCGTATATCGAGATATTTGTTTGGTGACATCAAGTAATGGTATGTTTATTTCGATCTTAAAAAAGTTTTAAAAATCTATCTTTCTTACTCATCATTTTCTTGATAGCTTTTGAGGATCACCAACGATTTTGTAGGGTTATTAGTGCTTTTTATTTTATTTTCAGTTTCCCTCAATTCTTTACCACTTCTCAAGGTATTAGAATTTACCCTTTGCTTTGGATTGACAATGATTTGAAACGGTAACCTACCTTAAAATTGATTAATAGACGAGACGAGTTGACTTGCTTGATTTTTTAATATTTATCTTGGTCTTCTGTTGGAATTGTTGTAAATTTGTGACGAGAGAGTGTATTATATCTTTAAAAGGCATGCTTATATCATCTTTTTTATGGAAAGATTAGTTCTTATTAGTTTTTGTATGATGTAGGATTATGTGGCCTCAATATATATTAAAGTTCGGATAATCTTTTCACTATGGTTGTATCATGTATGTGTTCCAATAGAGATTATATATATATTTTTTTCCTGAGATTGGTCATGAGATCTTCTAATAACATTGTGATCCCAATTGTGTTATCTTCAAATGTAGGACACATATCTATCGAATTTTCAATGCTTGTGGAGATGTACAAAATTTTTTGTCATGTTTAGAACATGACACATAAATTATTTTTACATAATGAAAAAATAAATATGCACAAAGCGATGACAAATATATTCTCATTACATTAATATATAATTGTTGGAAGGCTCGTACGATCAACCGAGTAGCCAAGTGGAGGAATTGGATTTTAGGTGTTTGTAGTGGAAGCTTTGAAAAAAAATAGGACACAAGGATTTGCAGCGACTAATTTTTCTGGGCCGCTACGAAGATAATAAATTATATTTAAAAAAGGGATTTTCATGAAAGCTTGTATTTTAATAATAAAAAATTATATTGGGGAAGTGTTTCTCGCTTTTATTTTAAAATTTATAAAAAAGGAAATTTCTTTAAAAATTTTGTATTTTTTAAAAAACTTGGAGTCTCCACCGACCACTTTGGTAGACCGGACACCATTAAAACAAAAACTAGAGATTCTTCTTTTTTTTTTAAAAAAACTTGGGTTCGGGAGTTGGTTACGGATGTGAAGGATTAGCACCCCCACACCGCCCAAAATTGGTACCAAATAATTACCGCTTTATTAAAATCAAATTTTATGGGTTAAAGTGACGATTAAATTAAAACCTAATTATATGTGCAATAAATTTTAAGGGCTCCAATGTTCAAAGGATAAACGAAAACTACCATCTACGTCTTAGACCGGTAGCCAAGTTTACCGTCGAAAAAACGAGCAGCGCATTGACAATTTATATACCGATATGCAACTTAATAAACATGATAAACCATACATAAACATAAATAAAAACATGAACATGGAGAAAGTAAATATATTAAACATGAACAACAAAATCAAACGAGAATTAAACATATTAATGTAGTACGATATCTAGACCATATATTAAACCTAATACAACATGCAAAATATATTTAGAAAACATGTCAATATTAAATAAATACAAAACTATATATCACCCTATTTCTAAATTAAAATAAATACAAAAATAAAGATCAAATTTTACCCCACTGAAAACTCGGACGAAAACTTTAACCGATCCCACCAAGATCTCCGTGCCATCTCGTCATGGCTCAAAAATTAATTCGATCGGATCATAAAAAAAATTCCGATCGAATATTAGATCAAACCAACTGAGGCCGAGAGCACTGCTCTCTTTTGGCTTGCCTTGCTTGGCTCTTACTTGGTTTCCCCCCACCCTTCCATTACCTTTTACAGGCAAATGAAAATAATAAAATAAGGGTGGGGTGGCGTGGCCACTCACCCACCACTTCTTTTTTTTTTAATTTTTTGCTTTGTTTTTTATATAATTTTTTTTGTTTTTTATTACATATATATTACTTTTACTTTTTTTTTGGATTTTTTTATTGATTTTATATTAATAATATTACTATTAAAATAGTAAATAATACTAAAATTCGGACAAAAATGAGTGATCCCCTCTTTGCTTGTTCTTGTGAAATGAGAACAAAGCAAAGATCACAAGCATTTATTTTTGTCCTACTTCCTTGTCCTTAGCTTCGGAATCACAAGTTCTTCTGGAACTTTCTGCTCTTCCTCGGCCAACTCTTCAAGCTTCAGTCTTCTAAATGGAGGATTCGTTGGGGAAGACAAAGTCTTAAAATAAAAAATTTGAGGTCACAAGTTCTTCATATATAGAACTATTCTCTCTTCTTCTGATCGGTTCCTTGTAAAAGCAAATTCTCTCTATAAAGAATTTTAGCTTGTCCTTGGTAAAGTCTTTGGGCTACAAGTCTTTCTTATATAGAACTTTCGTCTTCAACCATCAACGCTGCCTTTTGCGTCTTGGATTCTTCAAACTGAGAGTTCTCCCTATATAGAACTTCTAGTCTTGAAATCCTAAAGCATTAGTTTCTCCTATATAAAACTCTTTACTTCAAAGTCTTTTGAGCTACAAGTTCTTCCTATGTAGAACCTTTCGCTTAGAA
The DNA here is from genome assembly GCA_019671005.1 of Hibiscus mutabilis. Classification (NCBI taxonomy): domain Eukaryota; kingdom Viridiplantae; phylum Streptophyta; class Magnoliopsida; order Malvales; family Malvaceae; genus Hibiscus; species Hibiscus mutabilis. The sequence continues at coordinate 31,830,524 of CM033742.1, forward strand.
TCATGAGTTCCTCATATATGGAACCTCTTACTCTGAAATCTTAGGACTACTAGCTCTTCCTATATAGAACTTTCATCTTGGAATTTTGAAGACGTGGGTTCTTCTTATATAGAACCTTTATCTTTAAACACGGCTCCCCATTTTCTGATGGCTCGAGCACCAATAATTCCTTATTCTTCCCAAAAGGCTAAAAATAGAAGTTCTCGAGATAATGGCCCGATTTTTTTATCATCTTGGCATCAACAACAATGAAATATCATAATTGGGCGAGTACAAAAGACTATTGATTCTTTGTTGGTATATGCTTCCTCACTTTCCTGTTTAGAGATTCAAAACTTCAAGTTCTTCCTATATAGTATTGTTCACTTTTCCTATTTCTAAAACTTTTGAGCTGCAAGTTCTTTCTATATAGAACTTTTAGCTTGACCTTGGCGAATTCTTCAGGCTGTAAGTTTTTCCTATATAGAACTTCTTTACCTTCAAGTTTTAGAGTTACAGGTTCTTCCTATATAGAACCATTGGCTTTCTTTGGGCGAATTCTTCGATGCTCTGATTTCTTGAGAGGGTGCCCCCGATACCAGAAGATTTTCATTGCTTTCCCAAAAGGATGAAGACTGGAAAACCTTGAAATGATGCCTCAATTTCTGATCGTCTTGGCATAAAATGGTATCTCGCTTTGAGACTACCGGAAGATTTTTATTGCTTCCTTAAAAGCTAAAGACTGTAAAACTTTGAAGGATGCCCCAGTTTCTGACCATCTTGACGTCAAAAGGTAAGCTTGACATCATGCCTGAAGGACTTATTGATGGCCCGAAAGTCTTAATAAATGGATTCACGCCAAAATGGCTACCAACATCCCTTATAATGATGCCCTAGTTTCTGTCAGTCTTGACATCAAAATAAGGTTCGCATCATGCTCGAAGGACTTATTGATGGCCCGAAGGTCTTAAGAAATAGATTCACGCCAGCATGGATACTAATGAAAATCTTCAATAGGATCTACTTCTTCAACATGAAGTTGCAGGCCAAATAACATGATTCACACCAACATGGTTACTAATAGAAATCTTCAATAAGATCCACCTTTTCAACATGAAGCTGCAGACCAAATAACTGGATTCACGCTAACATGGCTACCAAAAAAAATCTTCAATAAAATCCACCTCTTCAACATAAAGCTGCAGACCAAATAACTGGATTCATGCCAACATGGCTACCAACAAAAATCTTCAATAAGATCCACCTCTTCAACATGAAGCCGTAGACCAAAATCTTTGGTAATCTTCAAATATCTTTTCTTTCTTTTTTCTTTTTCATTTTTCTTTTCCTTTTTTCTTATTTCCCTTTTTTTCTTCTTCTCTTCTTTTTTTTACTTCCTTTTCTTTTTCTTAAAATCTTGAGCAGCGAGTTTTTCCTATATAAAACTCTTAGTTCTGAAGTCTTTGAGCTATAGGTTCTTCCTATATAGAACCTTTCACCTCGAAGTGCTAGAGTTATGAGTTCTTCCTATACAAAACTCATGACTTTGAATCTTAGAGTTACTAGTTCTTCCTATATAGAACTGTTCACTCTGAAATGGTGGAGCGTTGGTTCTTCCTATATAGAACCTTTTGCTCTGAAATCTTGAAGCTGCGAGCTTTTACTATATAGAACCTTTTGCTTTGAATCTTTTAAGCCACAAGTTCTTCTTATATAGAACTTGAAGAGTTCTTCCTATATAGAACCTTTTACTCTGAAATCTTGAAGTTGTGGGCTCTTCCTATATAGAACATGTTGCTTTGAATCTTTGAGATACAAGTTCTTCCTATATAGAACTTGACGGGTTCTTCCTATATAGAACCTTTTGCTCTAAAATTTTGAAGTTACGGGTTCTTCCTATATAGAACCTTTCACTTGAAAGTCTTGAAAATACGGGTTCTTGTTATATAGAACCTTTATCTTCGAAAATGGCACCACGTTTCCTATGGCGTGAGTACCGAAAAATTTCCACTACTTCTCTGAAAGCTGAAGACTAGAGAACTTTGAAGGTTGCCCCGATTTTTGACCATATTGACATCAAAGAGTAAGCTTGACATCATGCCCAAAGGACTTACTGATGGCCCGAAAGTCTTAAGAAATGGATTTATGCCGAAATGGATTTATGCCAAAATGGCTACCAAAATCCCTTATAATGATGTCCTGGTTTCTACCAGTCTTGACATCAAAATAAGGTTTGCATTATGCCTGAATGACTTATTGATGGCCCGAAGGACTTAAGATCTAGATCCACGCCAACATGGCTACCAATATCCCTTATAATGATGCCCCAATTTCTACCAGTCTTAACATCAAAATAAGGTTCGCATCATGCCCGAAGGACTTACTGATGGCTCGAAAGACTTAAGATCGGGATTCACGCCAAAATGGTTACCAAAATCCCTTATAATGATGCTCCGTTTTCTACTAGTCTTGACATCAAAATAAGGTTTGCATCATGCTCGAAAGACTTACTGATGTCCCGAAGGACTTAAAATCTGGATTTACGCCAATATGGCAACCAATTGGAAATCTTTAATAAGATCTACTTCTTTAACATGAAGCTACAGACCAAATAACTGGATTCACGCCAACATGGCTACCAATTGGAAATTTTCAATAATATCTACCTCTTCAACATGAAGCTGTAGACCAAAATCTTTGGTAATCTTTAAATACCTGTTTAAAATACACAAAATGCTTCTAAATTAGCATGCCCCTAACATAGGGATATCTATATGATGCATGAAATGCAATATTTTTTAGGGATGTTCAAATGTCCAAGTCCCTGAAAGGTCATTCTCGGATTTTTTCACTCCATTTCTTTGCAATATGCTCTTCAATATTCATTTCATCAATTTTCACTTTATCAATTTTCTCTATCTCATATTTGACTCTCGCTTTTAATCCTCTCGCGTGAGTAATTCTCTTCTTTTTATTCTTCTTCAGGGTCTCTCTACCCATTCTACAAATCCTTCTTCTAGTCCCTATACTATCTTCATGTAGGGACTCTCGTCATTTCTTTTGTTTTTTATTGCCCCATTAAATCCTCGGGCTCAACTACCCTACTTATCTCATCATTAGGGTGAGCAAAATGCTTTCACTCCCTGTACTCATCCTTAATCTTCTTGCAGCATCTCGGTAGGAACCAACTCTCGGTCCCTATGCTTTAATTCTCATCAATAATTTTCTTTTAAAAAGTCAGTCATTTTGAAAATAAAACTGAGAGAAAATACCAAACATTTTGAAAACTAGTGTTTGGGAGAAAAAAACTATAGATATCTATCTAAAAAAATCAAGGTTTAGAAAAAAAGCCAAACATTTTTTGAAAATTGATGTTTAGAGGAAATGGTAAGTATTAAAAGAATCAAAATTCAGAGAAAAATGCCAAACATTTTTTAAAATTAATGTTTGGAGTAAATAATAAATATTAAAAGAATTAAAATTCGAAGAAAATGCCAAACATTTTTTAAAACTAATGTTTGGAGGAAATAATTAATATGTAAAAGAATTGAAATTTGGAGAAAAATGCCCAAACATTTTTGAAAACTAATGTTTGGAGGAAATGACAAATATGTAAAAGAATTAAAATTTAGAGAAAATGGCCAAAAAAATTTGAAAACTAATGTTTGGAGGAAATGACAAATAAGTAAAATAATTGAAATTTGAAAAAAAATGCCCAAACATTTTTGAAAACTAATGTTTGGAGGAAATGACAAATATGTAAAATAATTGAAATTTGAAAAAAAAATGCCCAAACATTTTTGAAAACTAATGCTTGGAGAAAATAATTAATATGTAAAAGAATTGAAATTTGAAAAAAATGTCCAAACATTTTTGAAAATTAATGCTTGGAGGAAATAATTAATATGTAAAAGAATTGAAATTTGAAAAAAAAATGTCCAATTTTTTTAATGTTTGATCCTAAAATAACAAATGCACTAGCAAATTTGTATGTTTTAGAAAATCTTGACTATTTTGGCGATACAAGCATATGTATGGTCTCCCCTAGTCCATTAGGCTTTTGAGATGAACACTTCTCATACCTAATTTCTAACCCATTTATGGTGGCTCTCTTAATCTCACCACTCACTATGCCCCCATCCTTCCCTTATTTTAGGTGTCGATTAAGCACTTCGATGTTTGACGTTCCTTGAAGAAAGGTTAACCCTTATAGGCGGGATGTAATCTGAAGACAAACTTATCCAACTCATATATCTACATATGATCGGAATGGTCTTTGTAGGCTTGTAATGTAGGCTATGGTTCACGGCTATGAAAGAAAAGATATATAGGCCCAAATAAGTGTTTAAGGGTGATGAAACCAAGGATCATTTCTTCATGGTGAAATATCTTCTATGCATTTGTTGATTTGAAGGTACTCATATGAAAAAGCTTTCTTTATTTTTTTTGGATCGCTCAATACTGCCTATTTTTGGGTTTTCACCCTAGGGTTCATTTCCTCTTCTCATGTGGCTTGCATCTTGAATGAATGTTGATGCACTTTTTATTCAAATGTGATCAATTCCTCAAGGCTCATGTTATCATTTATTGCGCTTTCTAACTCGGTGCTTTCAATCTTCATTGTTTCAAGCTTCTTGTTGGCAAACTTTCAATTTGGTTCAGCCAGTCCTTTTGAACAAAAATTTCTCTTACAAGCTTATTCTGATGTTTCTTTGGTCTTCGTGTCCAGTACATTGGTTCTCATTTCTTGCACTTATTCATGAAGCAATATCTTTGCAATGTGCTTAAAACTGGATGACTTTAAGGTGCAAACAAAAATCATCGTCCTCTTTGCCCCCCAGTGTAGGGGTGACCCTTGGTTTGGGTTTAAATGAAAAGAAATGATCAGGCTCAAAGGGGACAACAAATAGATATTTTTTATTATTTGTGAAGGGAATTGAAGGAATTTCATTCGTCATCCCATACATGGATATCAAAAGAAAGTCTTCAAGGGAAATAGAAGTTTAGGGTCAACACTCGATTCAAGGATCTTAAACTACAAGTGCTTGAGAATGGAGTCTCTTAAAATGGGATATGCCCATTATCTAAACACTTGTTTTGTTCCTCTGTAGACCTAAATGGACTAGCTGATACTCGCATTCGCAATATCCCCATGGTGTTCAATCTAGATCGAAGGTAATTTTACATTTGGAATTCAATGAAATAATAAAATGGTATGTACCTATGCCTGCTTTTGCATAAATATATGTATATGTGTATGGGAGAACAAAAAACTGCCCCATAACAATTAATGGAATATTTAAAGAATCAAAGAATACAAAAAATGTTTTCTAACTAATAAAATGAAATTTTTATTATGACAAAAATAGCTACACTCTGACATTTGATTTTAAAAAAAAATCTACAGCTTAGCCCATAGATTTCTTTTTCATTTTTCCCAAATGCACAGGGATCGACAGTTTTGATTTGTCTTTACCGGTGGCCGTTTGCTCCGAGCTAGCTGTACCATTCCCCTAGGTACAATCAGTTTATACCAATCATGACATTGGATTTTTCCAAAGGATTTATTTTCTTTTGACCATTCGTAAAAATGGATTTTTGATGGACATTTGGATTATCAATTATCTTAAATTATACCGTGTTTAAGCACGTTACACCAACATTTCTGTCAGACTTGCCAAACCCAACATTTTTATTATGACAAATATCTTTACAAAATATTCCTACTTTTTGGGTTTAAGTAGTAAGGCTCTTCTATGCAATGTTCTCAAAAAAAGAAGCCAAAATATGAGAAATCAAAATAACATATTTTCAAAAATGTGAGAAACCCAAGCATAGGGACTTTCGAGTAATTATCAAGGTGCCAACTCATTCTGCCCTTCTAGATGTGGTGTAAGCTTTCCCCAATTCTTTTGTTCGATCAATTGGTGTTAAATTCCCTTGTTAACCAACCTCTTGATCCTAACGGTCTACACTTCTTTTTAGAATGCCCCGGTGTCTCTTGAAATCCGTTGGAATGACCAAATCATGGACTAAACAAAACTCCTTTGAAAGCATCTACTTTTCCTTTTTCTTTATTTCTTTCTTGAACCTATCTTCTAACTTGTCAAGTCTCGATTTCTTTGTTTGTTCCATTCTTTCTAGTTTTTTTCATGATACATTTCCACTAATGCTCGGGTTACTGCCATCGAACCCCAAAAGATTTTTTTACCACAAAAGGTAAAGTAATGTGGTTAAATATGTAATGAATGCGTAATGCAATGCAATACATGAATGCAATAAGGTATTGATTCTAAAAGTGATCCCCATATAACAACTTTCATTGAGACCAAAAGGTTTCGTTGCATCAGATATTCTTCTCCTAAGCTCCAATTTCAATTGAGTAGTCAATTGTTGTACTAGGTTGACCCCTTGTTCTGAATTCCCATTTTCTAAATTCCAAAAGAGTTTGAACTAGTCACTTGAAGGCGATACAATTCTTGATATCGTGTCCCTGAATTCTGAGATGATACTCGCAATAAGTATTGATGTTCTACCAATCTGGATAAGGTGATTTTAGCTTTCGGCCTTCAGTTATTAGTAGGGAGGCTGTCATCGGGATTTGAACATTGTCATGAGTACTGGTTTTTCTTCGACCTTACCCCTTGGGTGATTGTCGGCTCACTGCAAAATTTGGTCTTTCAGTCTAATATACCCATCTTGATGAGGTCTTCAACTCTACTCTTTAATGCCCCACAATTATCAGTAGTGTGACCCAAACTTCTTGGATGATAACTGTGTTTGGCCCGACTATTGTAATCTTTCAGATTCGGGAGCTCCCTCGGCACAAACTGGATTAGGTTAATTAGGTTCCTTTTGATGAGTATCGGGATTAGTTTGGTGTATTTCACAGGAATAAGATTGTGCTTCTTCATATTTCAAGCTTCTTGGGTTTCTTCTCACCCTACCTCTATTTGAAGTTTTTGGACAAACTCTTGCCTATTGTATCTGATCTAGCTTTAGGACGAAATCTCTAACTTGTATCATTTCTTATCTGATTAGAAAACCTTTTGTCCGTTATGAATGATTTCTAATTTTGGGCGACCACTTGTGAATCAATACCTTTAAAATGATACAAAGTAAATGCAAGAATGAATTCAAGTAAATGCGTCAATTCCATAGGTGATCACTCTAGAACAACTTTCATCGAATATAAAAAGGTTATCAATACAAAAGATAAAACATGTTCTTCTAGAGATAGGCTTCAACTTTAACTCTTAATTTCTCGATCGCTTCAAGCGGGCAGAAGACTTTCGGTCCCTTTTCTGTCTCCGAATTAATTAAATTAAGTAATTAATTTTAAAGAGAATAAGAAAAAATCCTTATGGAAGGATTTAAGTTAAAAATTGATTTTTTTAAATACTCTTACGGAAGGATTAAATTAAGGAGTTGATAAAAATATCCTTATGGAATATATTTTTAAAAAAAACACACATCCTTATAAAATGATCGAGTTAAAACCTCATTTTGTGGAAAACATATCCTTATGAAAGGATTAAAAGCTAAGAACTCTAAGTTTTAAGAAAAATGGTATCTCGCTTTGAGACTACCCGGAATGTTTATATATTGGTTGACATATTCACTGGCTTGGGCATTTCTGGTACCGATGTCAAACCTTCATATTTTCATCTTCTACCTTGAGCACCTTCCATTCATGATGAAAGCTTTCTAATTGAGTGATCAATTTTGAGAACTAACCCTTTATATCATGTCACGTGAATGCAAAAAGATATGCAGAAGAAAAAACAAAACAAAAAAGGGTTAGTAAATTGAATGCAATTAATAAGCAATAAATAAAGCCTAATCATATGTCATCTAATATTCTAGGCTGTCCGTATGGCTCTAGAGGGGTGAGCTTTCTATGTTCTCTACATGCAGTTTTGGTGCTAAAAGGTACCCGAATTGTCCTTGTTGTCCCCTACTAAGGGTAGCATGGCCCCTAGTCATCACCGATTATAGGCTCCTCTCAATAGGGTTCAATTTAGGGGGACCCATTCCTATATGCCTATATGGGGAAACAATATTCTCACGAAAACATAGAGTAGTAGAGCCCCGGAGGTACTTGTTAGGCCCATACGGAGGAACAATATCCCCTCGAAAGCAATAACATTTTGCCCTCACTTAGACAAACGGGTTTATATGTCCAATTTTAAAAGCGTTAAAATAAACTCACATTTATAAACAAATATTAGTTTAATGGTCACTTTAACCCGCAACTTCTGATATTAGTAAAGCGGTAAATTTTTTGGCTTAACTCTTTTTAAAAAAAACAAATCAAGTCCCCAGCAGAGTCGCCATACTGTAGCGACTAATTTTTCCGGGTCGCTACGAAGATAATAAATTATATTTAAAAAAGGGATTTTCATGAAAGCTCTTATTTTAATAATAAAAAACTTATATTGCGGAAGTGTTTCCTGTTTTTATTTAAAATTTTATTAAAAAGGGAATTTCTTTGGAAAATTCGTATTTTTTGAAAAACTTGGAGTCGCCACCGGCCACTTTGGGTAGACCAGACACCATTAAAACAAAAACTAGAGATTCTTCTTTTTTTAAAAAAAAACTTGGGTCCAGGAGTTGGTTATGGATGGGGAAGGATTAGCACCCCCACACCGCCCAAAATTGGTACCAAATAATTACCGCTTTATTAATATCAAACTTTGCAGGTTAAATTGACGATTAAATTAAAATTTGGTTACATGTGCGAATAAATTTTAAGGGATCCTGTGTTCGAAGGATAAACGAAAACTACCAACTACGTCTTAGATTGGTAGCCAAGTTTACCGTCGAAAAAAGGAGCACCGCATTGACAATTTATATACCGATATGCAACTTAATAAACATGATAAATCATACATAAACATAAATAAAAACATGAATATGGCGAAAGTACATTTATTAAACATGAACAACAAAACCAAACGAGAATTAAACATATTAATATATTATGATATCTAGACCATATATTAAATCTAATACAACATGCAAAATATATTTAGAAAAATGCCAATATTAAATAAATACAAAACTATTTATCACCCTATTTCTAAACCAATATTAAAATAAATACAAAAATAAAGATCGAATTTTGCCCCACTAAAAACTCGGATGAAAAACTTTGACCGACCCCACCAAGATCTTCGGGCCATCTCGTCATGGCTCAAAAATTAACTCGATCAGACCACAAAAAGAACCCCCAATCGAATACTAAATCGAACCAGCTGGGGTCGAGAGCACTGCTCTCTTTTGGCTTGCCTTGCTCGGCTCTTGCTTGGTTTCCCCCCACCCTTCTATTGCCTTTTATAGGCAAATAGAAATAATAAAATAAGGGTGGAGTGGCGTGGCCACTCACCCACCACTTCTTTTTTTTAATTTTTGCTTTGCTTTTTTTCTTTTTTATATAAATTATTTTTTTTCTTTTTTTTAATTATTATATATATATATTACTTTTACTATTCTTTCTTTTTTTTATTTTTTTTATTTTATATTAATAATATTACTATTAAAATAATAGTAATAATACTAAAACTCGGACAAAAATGAGTGATTACAGGATTTATAGTGGCTCAAGCTTCTAACCAAGCTCTACATCCTCTACCTTAGCTTCCCACTAAGGATTTTCCCAAATTCACTATGAATTTCTTCCCTTTTTCTAGGCTCAAGAGGAAACCTTTACAACCTTAAAGCTTATACCCCAATGCTTTGAGAAAACCCTCTTTTACAAAGAGAAAAAACAAATAGCAAACAAGAAAACCTTCACAAAGCTGTGTGTTTGCAAATTAACCCCTCACCCAAATCCTAACACTTGACCATATATAAAAATTAAGCTCACAAGTGTGTTCTACAAAGAAATTGACAATTAAAGAACTAAAATACTTTCTATATACATTGAATATTGGCAAGTTATTTTTTTTGTTGTTCCATGGATGCTTGGAGGTGTCTTTTAAACCCTCTAATGGCTTCATGATCGTTGCTAGCCATTGGGGGTTGTTAAAAGCCGCTGAGGACTTTATTTCCAGCCATAAATAGAATTCTGGGCTCGTCGGTATTGGTACGCAGGGTGTAACCCCCTTAACCCGGCCTAGTCAAAACTAAGTTAAAAGGGTTACATTAGGTTTACCGAAGCAAACCCAAACTAATAACCTAAATCGGGTCCATTTTTTCTTTTATCTTATCTAAATGCATTGATTTAGATCCTAAGGTGAACATGCAACAACGGATACGACAACAAGCGATTAGATTTCAAAATAGGGTTCAATTGCCCAAACATACGCTTCGAGGTCCAAAATGTAATTTTCATAAATTACAAGGACTTAACCAAGTTACCAATCCTTCATTAATCAGTTTTCATGCTCGCATGTCAATTTTCAGCTTAAAACAAGTATCCGAACTCATATAATTGCATACATAACATTTATGGACTAAAACGTACAATTCAAACTTCAGCATGCAAGAAACTACAGAAAACACCATTACGTACCGATGCGGACAAGACTGTATTGATACTGCCTAACTAACAAAATAAATCTGTGTACCGATACTTGCATACCCGTATAGATACGGTGTATAGGACAAACTCGTACCGATATGGTGCCACCCCCGTACCGATCCTTTAAGAAATATTTTCGAAACACAAATTCTAGTGGAAAAAGAGCGTGCCAATACAGTGGTTAGGCGTATCGATACCCTTTGTATATTTTTACAGCCCTGAGCCTCACCAGACCCCGCGTACCGAAACCAAGGTACACGTACTAGTACGAGAAGGCCTGTAATGACCTCCAGGTCCATCATATGACACTTTGGCTCACTCTAAACATGTCCAAACCTTACATAGACATCATACATCATCAATGGCATAATAACACAGTTATACAAGAATTTAAAGCTTCTCCATCAAGCATGACTCAATTCTCCACAACATTTATAGGAATGCTTCCTACACAACATTCAAAATATGGTTTTAAGCCATTCACAAGCATATAAAACCTCATACAAATCCAAAGCAACATTTAAAATTTGTACAAATATGGAGTTTAGCAAAACAACCCTCCTAATCATCAATTAACCACGTTGTGTTTATTACTACAAGTCTATTGCAAAACCATACTTGAAGATGAGTAAGTCCTTGGAATCCCCCTTTGCTTGCTCGCTACCTCCAATGCTTAATTCTCTGCATTGATGGAAAAAGAGAGCGTAAGCACACAAGGCTTAGTAAGGAGTGCTCTAAAATAAACCACTATCAATGCATTTAAAACCGGTTATTCAAACCACTTTGAAAACTCTATTTAAAACATCTTTCAAAACATCATGCCTTACAAAACTATGCACATAACATTTCCAAAACATGCATATTAAACCATATGCAACATGTATCATGGATTAACAGCAAAAATTCCTTTTGCAACACTCAATTTAAGCTTTCTCATGCATTACAACCCATATTCAAGGCTTAAAGAGTAAAACATGTATAAACCAACATTATACAACATAATCCATCAACATGATACATCATTAATTAGATTGGCTTATAAGTGATCATCAACCAATTTCCACTTTACAAAATATTACATTGGACACACGGATTCAACAAGTATCCTATCAACACTTCATGCAATCTCAACCGAAATTCAAGGTACAATCACAATCGGGTACAATCACAACCCAACCATTGGTTAGATGCATAATCCACTAACGAGAATTTTTGGTACGATATAACCCCTCAACCGTTAGGGTACTTGGATGGATTTTTTGGTACACATAAACCCCTCAACATCCAAGGCGACTTTTTATAGTGCACTATCATTCCTATGGCCGGACAACTATATCTGATAATATTTTAAACCACATCACTTGCTAATATAATTCATTTTAACCATGTACCTCACTATTTTTATATACATCAACAAAACCATTTACAATGCATCAACCATGTATTAACAAGTATATCATAATACTTTATGAACCATTTTCCAAATGCATCCATCATCATATATGATCAAAAATATTATAAAACATACTTCAAACCATGCATAAACAGTAGGTACCATGTAATTAAAAAACAAGAGCATAAAACCAACTTCGCCAACTGAAAACTAGAGATAATTCCTTTCATACTTACTTCTGAGTTTAAACCAGAGTTTCAAGATTAATTTAAACTCCCATAACAACCTTTAAACCAATTCAAAGCTGAATTCCACATTCCCACTCACCGACAATGCAAAGCTTTATTCGCCGATGCGAATTACTCCTCCAAAGCTTCTGAAACCCTTCCACAAGCTTGAGTATCAACTTCCCTTATTTTAACCACAACATAACAGAGGATTTAATGCATCTAAATGCATCCATAAATCCAACAACAACAATTCACACAAATCCTCATCAAACTCTAACCAATTTCCCTCCACAACAACCGAAAACAACATCAAACACCTTCCAAACTTAACCCAGCCAAAACCTAAAGGTTTAATCCAACAATTATCATCAATTAACATCCAAAAACACATTACAACATCCTTATACCTCCAGCATTCATTAAACATCCACAACTCCTCAAAAACTCATAACTAACAACCTAGAAAATTAGAGATTCACTTAGTTTTGGGATTCTAATGTTAAAACCAACTTTTTAACATTATAAAATATCACAATCATGTTCTAATACAATCAAGAACTCAACAAAATAGAACCATTTCGAGATTTCTTCATTTCTCAATTAAACTTCAATTAAAGCAATTTGCCTCATTATAACATTAAAACTTATTAGAAAACACGTATAAATGATCAATAACTTGAGAATTTCAGTAAAGAACCATTCATTAGAGGAGAAGAACGAAGCTCACCTCTAATGTTGAATTTCCCCCTTAATTGGATTGATTTACATGAGAAAACAAGATTAAAACAATAAGGTTTTGATAGGAAATCATAGGAAACTTATTTGAAATCAAAAGATTGAAGAAATCAAAATGTTACCTAGAGATTTTGAAGAAGAAAAGTGTGTTTGGCTGAAGAGAATTTGAGAGAAAACCTTTAGAGAAAAGTTAGTTACGTAAAGTTTGTTTTAGGCAATTAATTATAAAATTAATTCTCCAAGCCTCTTTATACTCTTCTTAAACCTTTTAAAATAGCCAATTAAGGATTAAAGTATGATATTAGACTTTGGGAAAAATAGCTCCTTAAAGATTCAAAGTTTTGACCCTTTACAATTTAGTCACTAGAAAACAGATTTTCTATTTTTACCTTTTGATCACCTATCCAAAATGTCACTTTTCCAAAATTCATTTTCCAAAATTGATTCCACCAAAATCTTGTATATAATAAATAAAGATTTTACCATATTTTTTCATATTTTTATCCCTTTTAAAATTATTTATTTCGAATTAATCCTGAAACCGACTAGAATCCTCTAATTCGATCCACCGGACCGTCTATCCGACCTAGCTAACACCTAGACCCAAAACTAAGATGTTACATAAGGACCAGTATCGGTACCTATTCTTCAAAAAAATAGTCGTTGGAGCATTTATTATATAGGGGTATCGGTACGCTATATAAGCGTATCGGTATGACCCAAAGGGTATCGATACGGCTGAGGCCATATCGGTATACAATTTGGCTACTGGAATTTGCCAAAAATACAGGGACAAAGGGGCATATCGGTAAGCGGAAATTCATATCGGTACGGGCACTATGAGTATTGGTACGAGGACATGCATATCGGTACTCATAGCCTATTTTTAACACTTTGGCTATTTAAATCATTTAAAACATGTCAAAACCCCTTTGAAAACATTTCAAACATATTTTTTAAGTTTATGGACTTCTGAAATATTTTTCCAAATTAGTTTAAGTCCAAAAACATTTTTCTTTAAGTTATATCAAAATCAAATGTCTCAACAATCTCTCCTTTTTGATATAATGAAACCACTTGAAAATTTATTTTTGTGAAAACTCCTCCTTAGAAAAATAATCTTAGAAAAAGATAATGTTTTTAGAAAATATTTAAAGCTCCCCATTTTTCTTTTAAAAATTGAATTTTTCAAACTTATCTCTCCCCTTTTTGTTATATCAAAAATAATTTAAAAATTAAGTTTAAAATCACATTTAAGTTCAAAACACCAAAAGTTGAAAGGTTAAAATCAATCATTGGAAGTTAAGTATCAATTGATAGGGTATACCAATTGTTGGTGTAAAATAGAGAAAAGATATTTACAAAGAGTTTTATTATGAAAGAAAAAAATGGCTCCCTCTTACTCAAGCATCAAGTAGATTGTTAGTCCGACAATTCAAGAGAAATAAAAATTGAATTTCAAATTAAGTAAATTAAATCAACACATAAAATTTAATTAAAACATGCCATTTATGAAATTAAACCAATAGGCATTCAAGACATGGCAAAAAGGAGACAAAATAGTCTTTTTTTTACTATGCGTACCGGTACGGTATAGGCCGTATTGGTACCGGTTGATGGCCGTATTGGTACGGTATGGGTGGTACCGATACCGAATGCACGAAATTGGTGAAATGTGCAGCAAAATCAGCTTTATAGGCCTTACAACTTAGTTATAGTTCATACAAAGGCTCTATCAAGTCATAGATATACATATTGATCATTTTTGCCACAAAACAATAACATGCTTCTAAAAAATAACACATTTAGACAACAAAAGCATGGATTTCACCAAAATCAACAAAACATTACAAGTTTAAGCCCAAAAACATAAATATGAGCATACAAGGCCAAAAACATGTTACTCATGCAATTTGAGACCCCCTAACTATCTGCAATTGTGCACAACATGGAGTGTAACACCCCTTTTCCTGTATCCGTACACTGGGTACGAGTCGGAAATGTTACGACTTCTTTAATCCAAAAATCAAGGTAATTTAAAATTTTCAGAAAACTTCCCGATGGTCACCCATCCTAAAATTTCTCTAGCCCAAGCACGCTTAACTTTATTTAAAATTGACTTGAATTATTTGTTGAAGTTCTAATCATAAATCAATTATCTTAGCATGCTACTCATCACTTAAGGTTATTCTTTACCTTGAATTTTTCCAAAAACGCCAATTATCTTGAAACCATAACGAACTTTAAAGGCCAATCACACTCAAATAGGTTAAACAAGTATACATGCCTCTATAAAAATCAAACCTTAATTAGGATGTCATTACTGTGATTACCTATTGAGCTTTCCCATATTGATGCAATGCTCTTCTCACTCTCAACTTGATTTACCTACGTGTATACAATTAACACACGCTAAGTACGAACTTAGTGAGGCATAAGATGAGAACATATATAAAATACTTTATAATGCATGATACTTTCAAAAGCATGATAATCATTAAATCATATAATCTGTAATGCAGGAATATCTGTATATAAGATCATATAGTTGTATTGTGTAATCATATAGCCCAAAGTAAATATCAAGTGACTAATAAACGAGTCGCATACTTTAAAAGTACTATCATTTTCTGTAAACTGTGGACACATTTAAGTGTCAGATAATTGTATGACACAATGAAGTTTCAGATAACTGTAGGACACAATGAAGTGTTAGATAACTATAGGACACAATGAAGTGTTATATAACTGTAAGACTCTAATGGTATACCACATTATTGTCCAACTTAATATTATACTACTAAGGGCTAACTTAAAACAATTCTTGCAAAATGGCAAGCAACCCAATAACAATTTATATCATGTAAAACATATTCATACTGGAGCAGTTCATACTCCAATATGTTCTATATAATCCATGGTATACATGCCATTTAAAAACTATATAAGTAGCTTGTCATATATATCATGCTATAAACCATTTGTAAGCATAAAGATATTTCATGATCTTTAAATCAGTAAAATAATGTATCATGCAAAACATATTATGCTATATAAAAATATTTACCTTTTAGGTTGACTTATCACAAGTCTCCCTATAAAAATATTTACCTTTTAGCTTGTCATATATATCATGCTATAAACCCTAAACAACATACATTTAAATACATGTATGCACTCACCTGGGCCATTTGTTAGCACGCCTCACTAAATTCTACTCAATCCTTTTCTTTATAAAACCTCGAACCTTCTTTGATTCGGCCTTGACTTCATTAATCACATGAATAAGATAAAATATTTGTTAGATTCAAATCTAACAATACCTTAAACATGTTGTCTAATATAATCATTTGAATATAAAATTTCTAAATATTTTTCCTTTCTTCCTTGTATTGTTCAAAAACTCATTATGGTCCATAGTGACCAATTTGAACTTCCAATAATTCTTCCGAGCTTGCTAACTCACATTTAAATACAAAATGTTCCAAATTCCATTTTCTGACAGCTTGCGCTACCTTCAAAGATTTGCTTATACCGGGTATAATATATACCAGATCTTAATTTCCTTTATACTGGAAAAACTAGATTCGATAACGGCTATAACGATATAAGCCACATAAATTAATAAAATCTAAAAAATTATGAAAATTCTTCAAACTCCCGTCACAGTGTTGTTTTGACAGAAACTGCTCTGTAAATTTTCTGACCTTCATTCGATTAAAAATTCATATCTTTTAACTCGAAATCAGTTTTCGTTTGTTGGAAACGAAACTAGACGAACACATCTTTACAACGGTATAATTCATTATCTAACCATTTTTGTAGAATTTATGGTGAATTTTAAAAGTTACTGCCAAAATTCAATCTTCTTCATAGCTTTCCATAATAAACTTCTAATTTCTACTAACTTCTTCTCAATTTTCTACTTATCAATTTAGTCCCATCACTTGCTTCAAACCACTAATTCATCATCTTCTTCATCAAATAATTATTCAAAATAATTCCCTTTAGTTTTCTTTTTTTTGCCCAAAATAGTTACTAAAATGCAAAGGTAAGGATTCAAACTTCTTAACTTTGCAAATTAGTCCTCAAATCAACACTACTACCTTAATTCGATTATTTTAACTAAAAATCAGATTTAATCCCCATCCAAGAATTCATTTCCTATTTGGTCACTTGATTTTGACATTTTGTCAAAGTGGTCCATAATTCAATTCAACATCGGTTTAGCATTCTAACATCAATTTCACATCTCCAACATCATTAATTACATAAATACACTCCAAATTCATAAAATTCAGATTCAGTCCCTTAACTTTGAAGCTTGCCGAATTGGTCCCTATAAGTTTTAACTTAGGGTTTTACTTCTAAACAACAAATCAAGTTTACTAGATCATTAATCCAACATCACAAACCCTAAGTTAGACTTAAATCCATAAACCCTAATCTTCTCCATAGAAACCAAAATATGTAGGGTTTAAATCCTAACTCAATAACATGATTTTAACATCATATAAGCTTGATTCCAACCTAAATTCAACCATGGAATCATACAATTTCAAAAGCCCCAATTTTGTTCATAAACCCTAATTTCCTTCTCATGTAAAATTTCCATCAATCAAGCATGTATTTAATGAATTAAATACATCAAAAGATAGAGTTTCAAGAGTATAACAACTTTGCAGATCGAAAGATTACCTGAAAATCGAGTTTCGGGGCTTGAATTGAGCTTGGAAAATTTTCTCCCTTTTTCCCCATATTTTTGAAAATATGAAAGATGAAGAAGGCTTCATATTTTGGCCTTTTTATTTTGAATTCCTCCAATTATGCCACTTGTATTCTATAAATAAATTTTAAATTCATTCAAATAGAGAAATTACAAAAGTGCCCTTTTATCCAACGATTGAGATTGATTTTATCATCAATCAAGGGCCAAGATTTAATCTTTAATTTTCTTCTTCCAAAAATAGCCCTTGTAACTTCAAATATTTTAAAATTGCCATCCCTGCCAAATGACCAATTTGCCCTCCAACTAGTCTTTATTTACTAGTTTGTTTCAAAATTGCCAATCCATTATAATCTAACTAAATTAGTCCCTCCTCAACCGGCCACTATTCCATAAATATCCTTTTATAATTTTCCATGGCTTATGGAACAGCCTCTGAAATTTCAATTCAATCTGATTTCCTGATACTCACAAAATATTTCTACTACGATTTCACCTCTACCGAGCTATCGGGTCTATTCTGAAAATTCTATATTTCCATAATATTCCTCATATCATCATCCTTAATCCACTGACCTGGATTTAATCTTGAGTTAGTAGTTTACCAACTTTGCCCTTATGATTTTCTAACATTACGATCTTGCCATTTTTCATCCAACAGCTCATATTCAACATGGAAATAAACTTAAATCCAAGGATTCACATTCTTCCAACACAAAGAAAATATCTTAGACATGTAAAATGACATAGTCAACCTTGGCTTATCATCCTTCAAAATATCCTGGATATTCGATTCAATCTGATTATCCGAATATTTTTTGAACTTTATCGCTTTATAGTCATTAATACAAACTCTGTACGAAAAATTTGAGTAACACGAAAACGTCATTATTTGGGGGTAAACTATTCATTTACCGGGTTAAAATACACAACTTTTGAAAATTACACTTTGGTCCCTAAACTTTTCCAAAGTTTACACTTTAACCCCTAAACTTTGAAAATTTACATTTTGGTCACTAGCCAAAAACTGGGATATTACATGGATTCCTAAAAAACATGCTTAGATCAACATCAAAATTAGACATGGAAAACACATGATCAAGCAATTGCATGAAATTTAAATTTACCACTTGAACCAAGGTAGGATGTTAAACATTCCTCCTCCAAGTGTCCTTCCTCCTTTGTGTGTCATGAGCTTCCAAAATTTGACTTTGCTCATCAATGGTTCAAGCACACCTACAAAATACAATCAAGTAATTTTTGGCATCCAAATTGCTTTGGATCCAATAGCGTTAGTCCCAAAAACTTTTGTCCCCTTAGGAATATATTTTTCAATTTCATCATTTTTCTTTGAAACAATGAGTCCTTTTGGGACCCAAATGTTTTAACACATTTTCCATTCAAAAATCTAGGGGAACTAGATTGTCTTTGATAAAAATTTGTTTTATCAAAATTTGATTTGGAGCTACCTCCAAATTCACACTTTTGAACATTTTTGTTAAACAAATCTTTTTGAGATCATCAATTTCCCTTTGATGATCCTCTTGAACTTTTAGAAACAAGTTTTGTAAATCCAAATTCTTTTTCTCAAAAGCTTCAAACATTGCTTCAAGTTCGAGATTGGTTTTAAAAAGTAATTTATTTTTTATTTTCAACTTTGAGATCAACTTTTTGTTTTTAGAAAATGAAGCCTTGAATTCCAAAACCAACTCATCATAGGCTTCTTGTAACTCATCAAAAGTATACGAATTTAAATTAGATGAGTTAGAAGTTACCTCTTCATCTTGGATGGCCATGAAACATAGGTGGGCTACCTCATTTTCGATGGAGTCCTCTTCATCACTCCATGTAGCCATAAATGAATTCTTCTTATGGCTTAATCTCTTCTTGTTGAAAAGAGGGCAATCGTACTTGGTATGCCTCAGCTTTTTGCACTCGAAGCATATAACAGGATCCCTCTTCTTCATCCTTGATTATCGTCTTGATTCTTCCATTTTTTCTCCATGAATCGGATGGACTTATTGAAGAGCTTGGTCATCTCTTCTTCTTCATCTTCACTTGATTCTTCTTGAATTCTTGATGAGGACTTGAGAGTAACAACGTTCAAGTCTTCAATGTCTTGCTTTATAATCTTCTTCTTCCCCTTGGACATCATCATCTCATAGGTGAGCAAAGATCTCATAAGCTCATCAAGCTTGAGCTTCTTTAAATTCTTTGCTTCTATGATGACGGTCTTCTTGGAATCCCATGAGTCGAGAAATGGGTAAATCAACTTCCTCACAAGCTTGTCCTCTGAAATCACTTCTCCATATCCTTTGAGTCCATTTACAATACTAGAGAATCAATAAGATATAGCTATTATGTTTTCTTCTGGGTCTATCTTGAAGTTCTCATACTCAAGGTTGAGAAGACCAAACTTGGTCTCCTTTACTTTATTTGTTCCTTCATGAGTGACTTCAAGCTTGTCCCAAATCTCCTTGGCACTTTTGCAAGGGGATACTTTGGCATATTCTTCAGGGCCAAGTGCACAAAAGAGAATGTGCAAGGCCTTTGCGTTTAACTCTATCTTTTTACGATCATCCGCACTCCATTCTGCCTTACTTTTTTGTGGAACGAATGGGTCATCAAGAACAATGTCCAAAATACGATAATCTTTGGCTCTCATGAAGTACATCATCATATTCTTCCAATAGGAGTAGTTGGTCTCGTGGAAGTAAGGTGGCTTATCGATGGATTACGCCATGAACTCTAGTCGATGTAGAAGTATTGAACACCTCAAGGATCAACTCTAGAATGTTAATCCGGCATACAGATGAAGCTTTAATACCAATTGTTGGGAGGCTCGTACGATCAACCGAGTAGCCAAGAAGGGGTGAATTAGATTTTAGGTGTTTGTAGTGGAAGCTTTGAAAAAAATAGGGCACAAGGATTTATAGTGGTTCAAGCTTCTAACCAAGCTCTACATCCATTACCTTAGCTTCCCACTAAGGATTTTCCCAAATCCACTATGATATTCTTCCCTTTTTCTAGGCTCAGGAGGAAACCTTTACAACCTTAAAGCTTATACCCCAAAGCTTTGAGAAAACCCTCTTTTACAAAGAGAAAAACAAATAGCAAACAAGAAAACCCTTACAAGGTTGTGTGTTTGCAAATTAAGCCCTCACCCAAATCCTAACACTTGACCATATATAATAATTAAGCTCACAAGTGTGTTCTACAAAGAAATTGACAATTAAAGCACTAAAATGCTTTCTCTATACATTGAATGTTGGCAAGTTGTTTTCTTGTTGTTTCATGGATGCTTGGAGGTGTCTTTTAAACCCTCTAATGGCTTCATGACCGTTGCTAGCCGTTGAGGGTTGTTAAGAGTCGTTGGGGACTTTATTTCCAGCCATAAATGCAATTTTGGGTTCGTCAGTATCGGTACGCGAGGATCGATATCGGTACATGTTCTTCAAAAAAATAGCTGTTGGAGCATTTATTACACAGGGGTATCGGTAAGCTATATAAGCGTTTCAGCATGACCCAAAGGGTATCAATACAACTGAGGCCATACCGGTACGCAATTTGGCTATTGGAATTTGCCAAAACAGGGGGACAAAAGGGCCTATCAGTACGCGAAAATTCGTACCGGTACGAACACTATGAGTATCGGTACGGGGATATGCGTATCAGTACTCATGGCCTGTTTCTGACACTTTGGCTATTTAAATCATTTAAAAATATGTCAAAAACCCTTCGAAAACATTTCAAACATATTTTTCAAGTTTATGGACTTTTGAAATATTTTTGCAAATTAGTTTAAGTCCAAAAACATTTTTCTTTAAGTTATATCAAAATCAAATGTCTCAACAATAATATTTTTTATTATATGATTCAATTATATAATTAATTCTAAGCCTCTATTAATTTTTTTGAATTGAAATCTGCTAGTTTTATTGAACCAGGATATATCTGAAATTACAATAAAAGTTCACAACTTAGTAAGCAAAACACCTAATCCAGAAATATCTCTAGTAAACAAAGCTAGCGTCTCGAGATCATAAGAGGACCATACAAGGAAAAGGTAAAAACCCAACCCAAAGACTCGAAATACAAACATCACCAAAGATCGGCGATGAAAGGTAAAACCATCAACAAACAACATAAAAATGCATATTACAATAAGGCACATTGACAACAAGGTCATCACCACAACTCAATCGCGAACAAGGAAATGTGAGTGTGGCTGCGTATCCAAATTCAGTTCGAGGGCTCGAGACAGGAGATCAGCAGGATAACGAAAAGAGCGCCATCTTGATCAGTTGTGGTGATGTCAAATCCAACCCTGATAGAAAATCAAATGAAAGAAACGGCCAAACGACCGATAAGGAAGAGAAAAACGTGCCAAAAGATAAAAAAAAAGTACCAAAAGGTAGAGTAAATCGTGCCACAAGAGCAGAATTATTTATTGAAAACTAAAAATAAAAGAAAAATAAAATAAATGATAAAAAATACGAAAACAAAAGAAACGATAAATCCTGGTGGTCGGCGACCAGCGTCAAAACTGGTGCCGCCACCGACAAATTAAAAAATAAAAGGGTTAAATTTATTGAATTAGGACTAAATTGATACAATACATGAGTTTCAAGGACTAAAACGGTCATTATACCAATCCTTCTTAGATATCAGTTTGAATTTTAACGGAAGAGTGACCGCTTGTAACTAAGTTTTAATTGTGTGATTCAATTGTAAGTTTTAATAATTGATTGACCTATTTGTAACTTCACTAATAATTGAGTGACCTCCAATGTATTTCTCGGTGACAACATTTTATCGTATGTTTGCATTAAACGACAAAGTGACCCAATTGTAACTAGAATATTAATTGACTGACATAATTATAATTTTTAATAATTAGATGACCTAAATGTAATTTTACTAATAATTTGATTGACTTCTAATGTAGTTTACCCATTGTTAAATTAAATTTTTTAAAAAATTGCCTCCAATATTCAAATGCACCAAGTCGCACTTGTCCGTCCCTACAAAAATTCAAATTTTAACGTTTAAGAAACCAAAAAACCTAATAGAAAATCCGTAGCCGTCTGGTAGTGTATATTCTCCTATCAAATTAGTGTTTTCTCTTCATAATTTTCTGTTTCAGATTTTATGCATTTGATTTGAATGATTCGAAAGATGTTTTAATGGTTTCATTTCCATTTTAACAGTTAGGGTTTTGAGGAATCCCTTGCAGATTTGGATCGCATTGCATTGGTGATGGAGAACTCAGAATCCGTTAGGGTCGCCGTTAATATTCGTCCGTTGATTATTACCGAGCTTCTCAATGGATGTACAGATTGCATCACCGTCGTTCCCGGCGAACCTCAGGTATTTCCGTTCAATAAAATCTTCCGGAGTTTTGATTTTTGAAATGAATATAAGGATTTGGTCAGGGAAGGAGAGTGGTGTGTTTTATTTCTGGGTGTGCTGTTGATAGATGGGAGTATTTTACGGGAGTAAAGTTGTTGTATCTGGTGTTGTTGTGCAGTTTAGTTTCCATTTTTCTGTGGGTGATAAATATGCGGATGATGTAGTTCCGACAATGGATTGGTACTGGCAATATGTTACAGGCTGTAGTTTTGTTTTTTGGGTGGATTCGTAGGCTGTAATATGTTACAGGCTGTAGTTTTGTTTTTTGGGTGTGGTAGGCTGTAGTCTTCAGGGTCTGTTGTTTTCGCGTTTCTTATGCATTTTTAGGTGATAGATGGGGGTTGAGTGCCGGTTTGCCCAGATTGCTAGGTATGGATAAAGGGTGGTGGGGTAGCTGGTTTTTTAGTTTACTTGTTCTTGTGGTGCTGTACGGGTAATTATTTTGTTGTAATGTTTAAAGCTTGTTACTGGGTCCTTGCTGTTCTTAAATTGAAATCTAAGGTCCGGAATTGGTTATGGCCTAATGGAGTAAAATTCTAATAGATTGGTCCTGTTTGCTAGTTTGGTTTTGTTACCTTGGAGGAGTAAGTTTTGGCGTTTGTTTTTGTTGGTGTTGTTGTTTTGTCCAGGTGCCTTCTGCTAGTTGTATCTCCTTTCAACTCCTGTTTTCGGAGGTTGTTCATTATGATTCTAATAAAAATAATTTTGTTGAGCAAAAAAAAGTTGAAATATTAGCTTAATTGTGATTCACATTTATTTTTACATAGGTTCAAATTGGGTCACATGCCTTTACCTATGATTATGTTTATGGGGAGCTGGCTTGCCGTCTTCAACAATTTATGATGATTGCGTTGCTCCTCTTGTGGATGCACTTTTTCATGGTTATAATGCTACTGTACTTGCATATGGTCAGGTTAGTTTCATTTTATTCTAATGAAGGTTTTCTAATTATTATTATTTTCATAAAAAAATTATAGTTTACTAACAATGATATTGCATTTCTGTGTTTTAGACGGGTTCTGGTAAAACATATACTATGGGAACCAACTACAAAATAGATGGAAGTAATGTTGGGATTATACCTAAAGTTATGGAAGCTATATTTGAAAGAGCAGAGGCAACAAAACACTCAACTGAATATTTGATAAGAGTATCATTTATTGAGGTAGTTGGCTAATAATGATACTTCTACTTTTTTTTACTGGTTAAGTAATATGCTTATTTGTATGATTTTTGAATTTGACAGATATTTAAAGAAGAAGTGTTTGACATACTTGACTCAAATCCGACCCTTCATCGAAAGTTGAAGGGATCTCTCTTGTGAAGCCTGCAGCTCCTGGAAAACTGCCTATTCAAATTAGGGAAACAGTGAATGGGGGGATAACACTGGCTGGAGTGACTGAGGCAGAAGTCCGGACAAAAGAAGAGATGGCATTGTACTTGTCACGAGGTTCTCTATGTCGTGCTACAGGGAGTACCAATATGAATAGCCTATCAAGGTGAGCGTATGCTTTTTTCATCTTTGCCTTTTGTCTAAATTGATATGGTACTCTTTTATTTAAAACACCATGTTCATTTGTTTACAAATAATTTATCTTGACTTTAGAATAGATAAATTCTTTTGTTTACAAATAATTTATCACGCAGAACTAGTATATTTTGTAAATTTGTGTTTATTTCAAGTGCAATGTTCATTACATGTTTCCAGTCGCTCACATGCCATCTTTACAATAACCATTGAGCAAAAGAAGATTGCTAGCTGCTCAAATGAGGTAAATAATGATATTGGTGATGATATCTTATGTGCAAAGCTCCATTTAGTGGACCTTGCTGGCTCAGAACGAGCAAAGAGAACGGGTGCTGATGGCATGCGCTTTAAAGAAGGTGATTCTGTTTTTCTTTTTGCCAAAGCCTTATATTTTAAAAGTAAGCTATAATCCACAACAAGAAACTTTGTGCTAAATGTTAGCTAAAATTTCTATACTTTGTTGTTGCAGGTGTTCATATCAATAAAGGTTTACTAGCTCTAGGGAATGTGATTAGTGCATTGGGAGATGAGAAGAAGAGGAAAGAAGGGGGGCATGTCCCATATCGTGATAGCAAGTTGACACGCTTGTTATAGGCATGTTTTTATCTTTTATTCTGATTTCTTCAATTTTTTTAAAGTGGTATATATCTGGATATCCATGCGGAATCATCTTAATCAGTTGTTTAAATTGAATGCTTTCACTGTACTGGAGTAGATTGTTCATTCTGAAAATTTAAAAAGCATAAATCAAATTGCCACTGGTTAGTAATAAACAATCAGTGCATTATGCATAGACTATTTGCTAATCACCAAATCAATCGGAAGTGAACCAATTATTATCATCACATTTCTTATTGTAGAGTTTTAAAACATTAATGGCTACAAAATGGATGTTCTTTCATCAAGCCAAAGGAAACATGTTTAGTTTTCTTTATAAGACTTTTACTTGGATGTATGTGGTAGTATTGATGCATATTTTGTTCTGGAATGTGATCCCGTTTAATTTTATTGGCTATACTAATATTTGTTTTGGAATTAAATTTATTCAATGTAAATGTCCCTTGATGAAACTTTAATCCACAAAGAGGTTTTACATTTTTTATTGTAAGTTTGAATTCTCAGGATTCCCTTGGAGGAAACAGCAAAACAACAATGATTGGTATGCTTCTGTATATTTTAGAGCATTAAATTGTTGTTACTATTGTTCTATTTGCATGCATAATTATCATCTTCTATTTTTTTGATTGTAGCTTGTGTTAGTCCGGCTGACACTAATGCTGAGGAAACCCTAAACACATTGAAGTATGCTAATCGAGCTCGAAACATTCAGAACAAGGCAGTTGTAAGATACTTGTACAACATATTTATAAGAAGAAAATTCTTTTTGATGGTTATTATAATCCTCATCTAACCATTTCATCTCTTATAATTGATTAGATAAACCGTGATCCAACGGCAGCTCAATTGCAGAGAATGCAGAGCCAAATTGAACAATTGCAAGCTGAGCTTTTGTTTTATCGCGGTGATGGCAATGCATCATTTGATGAACTTCAGGTTATTTTTTAATTATAAAATGGCACTCTTCTCTTTACTTTCTTAACCTGGTTGCTAATTTTTATTTTTTGTTTTTTAGATTCTCAAGCACAAAGTTTCTTTACTTGAAGCAAAAAACACAGAGCTACAACAAGAGCTTCAAGAACGCAGGCTCACTAGTGAACAATTAGCTCAACGCGCACTTGATGCTCAGGTGTTTTTCCATTCATTTTTGTCTTTAGTTGTTTAGGTTGTTGTTCTAAGATTCCCTTTTGCATCCCCTGCTTGTGTAGCTGGTCAAAGGCACTGTGGAATCTCTTATGTTTTCAATATTTCAGGTTGAGAAAGACAAACTGATAATGCAAATTGAATCAGCACGTAATAGTAAATCATGGGATGAGATTGACTCTAATACAAATCAGGTAAAGTTTGTGCTAGTTATTGAATCTAATAGATGATGAACGTAGTCTTTGGTTGACATGTTCTTTTGCATTATTGTAGGATTTTGATTTGACAAAAACTTATGTCTTGAAAATTCAAGAGTTAGAAGGAGAATTGATACGCTTGAAAAGCTTAAACAACTCAAAGCGTAGCCGGTTGTCTGATTGTGTTGATTCTGGTGATGATGGAAACTCAAAAAATTTGTTATTTTCTTCTGGAAATGATTATTTATCTTCAGGTAAATTAGTAATACTGACCTTCCTCATTTTGTCTCACTTGTACATCTCATGTACGGTTATGATTGAACTGTAGTTGAAATGCAAATCTATCTTCATCCCCGGAATGTAAAGTTTTATTGATTTGCACACCTGCCAACTATAACAAGCCTTATTAAGGATTAAATTTGATGATTTTGATTCCTATATGTGTATATCATAATATCAAAATTCCAATGATTTTTTTTTTATTTGGGTGTGTAACAGTCTGCAAACTTAATCTCTGATACGAGGCATCTTCATTTAAGCCTTTCACATTTATATAATTTCATTGCTATGGCTCTTCCATCCTCTATCCAACTTTTTAAGACCTTGAAACTAATTTAGATAAGAGTTATTCTTCCTTCATGAACAGATGAGATTGAGGATAATGAGAAAGAGCTAGAACATTCATCTCTCCAAGAAAAAATGGACATGGAACTTAAGGAGTTGGACAAAAGACTTGAACAGAAAGAGGTATATGTTGCTTTTTTCATTAAGTGAAGATTTTAATTCGGCCCTCCACTTTCTTTTTCATTTTACATTATGCTAGTAAGACATGGATATATTCAAGAATATGTCATTGAAATGTTTACCTTTATGGTTCCAGAGCCATCAGATGTTTGATAGTTATTGCTAAAATGTTTTTGAATTACTTGTTGAGATGTTTATGTTATCATGCTAATGTAAAATCCTTGCCTTTTCTTTCTCGTTGTTATTTTCCTAATTGCTTTTTATTTGTTTATTAAGGCTGAAATGAAGTTTTTTACAAGTTCTGACACCTCAGTTCTTAAACAACATTACGAAAAGAAAGTTAATGAGTTGGAAAAGAAAGTTAATGAGTTGGAAAAATAAAGTTTTTGTGGTGTTTTG
Organism: Hibiscus mutabilis; assembly: GCA_019671005.1. Lineage (NCBI taxonomy): Eukaryota > Viridiplantae > Streptophyta > Magnoliopsida > Malvales > Malvaceae > Hibiscus > Hibiscus mutabilis. Next base: position 31,858,153 of record CM033742.1, read on the forward strand.
TGCTTAGTGTCATCGTATAATATTAATTCCTTTCCATTTTATTTTTCACTTGACAGAAAGAAATTGAGGATCTGAGACATAACCTTGCCAGTATTTCTTCTACTTCTGATGCTGGTGCTCAAAAGTTAAAGGAGGAATACCTTCAGAAGCTGAATGTCCTTGAGGCACAGGTGAGTTTTGAATTTTCTTTCACCAGTCAACAGCAGTTATCAGCTTGTAGATTAATTTTCTGCTTGTCAGGTTGTGGAGTTGAAGAAGAAGCAAGACTCTCAAACTCAAGTTTTGAGGCAAAAACAAAAAAGTGATGAAGCTGCAAAGAGACTTCAGGATGAGATTCAGAGAATCAAATCTCAGAAGGTGAATCTAAATCTTAAATCTGAAAATGTTTTTGCAAGATAGGGAAGAGATTCTTGCTATGACCGTTACAAATGTCTATTTTTTTTAGGTTCAACTGCAACATAAGATCAAGCAAGAATCGGAGCAGTTTAGGTTATGGAAAGCATCGCGAGAGAAAGAGGTTCTTCAGGTAAATTCAATTATGAGTTTAATTAAATGCATGTTCAAATCATGTATCTGTTACATGATACATATTTGCTATTTGCAATACCTCTATAGGCTACACAAGCTATATTAATAATGTTTTGGCATTTACATGGGTGCCAGTGTACGTAGAGGATCCTTGGATGTAATATCCCATTATCCATGTGTTGGATATGAGTGTCAGACATGGGTACTTCAAGAAAAATAAAGAGTTTGAGCAACATGGAACTTGCATACTATATAAATATTGATTATTTAATAATTGATAATGGGTGATATGTTTTGGTGTGATTGTGATACCTAAATTATGCTCCACTTTAGTTTCAATTTTCTTTGTGTTAGTAACCTGCAAATAAGTCATATTAGTTTGAAATCAAGAATATCACTTTGCTTGCTCACTCCTCTTGTACCGAAAGTTTTTTTAATAAGAGTAGCTGCTTCCGATGAAAGTGTTTTTATTACTTGTTTCTATGACTTAAGATTAGTACTAAGAATAAATTTGGTGTTGTTACTCTCTAAATATAAAGATAGAAATGCAAATTCAAATGTTATGTGATTCTTTTCCTTTTCTTTCCAAATTTCAAGAGTTGTACAGTTTCGATAATTCTAGCAAAACGTTTTTTTGTTGATATATAATTATTGTTCTTTTTGTTGCCAACTAGCTTAAGAAAGAGGGAAGAAGGAATGAGTATGAGATGCACAAGCTCTTAGCTCTGAATCAGAGGCAAAAAATGGTAACATTCATTTTCACGGACTTTTTAATTTGAAGGATCTGTTCTCACTCTCTGCATATGCATGTTAGGTTTTGCAAAGAAAGACTGAAGAAGCTGCTATGGCTACAAAAAGGCTAAAGGAGCTTCTAGAATCTCGAAAGGCTTCGTCACGTGAAGCTTCCAGTTAGTACAATTTCTGTGGGCAGTGTGTTCTTTGTTTTTTTAATGACTACTCAAAATGATAATATTATCTTTGATATGCAGGCACTGGAAATGGCAATGGTCCTGGAATTCAGGTATTGACAAACAGATAGAGCAGCTTGTTTTGGAGTTTCTTAGACCTATTAGTTTTGATCTAACATATCCGATTGAATTCCCATGAGAGGGGTTATATTTTCATTTTTTTTCTTTTCATACTTTTGGATTTTGATGCATGTTCCAAGTGGCTCTCCTTTTTTGATACAATATATCTTTCTTCTTTTGAAGGCAATAATGCAAACAATTGAGCATGAACTTGAGGTCACAGTACGGGTTCATGAAGTACGCTCTGAATATGAACGGCAAATGGAAGAGTGAGTCCTCTTTATTTATTTCATGTGCAGCTCTGCGGGAAATGTTTGCTATGGCTACAAAAATTGAGATTTTGTGTGCAAACACTAGTTTGTGCATTGACTAGGGATGCTGATGTGCTTCTATCCCCAATGGGACAAAAAAGAAAAAACGGACTATAATTGTTTAAGTGTAGACCATTTTTCATGATGCTTTTCGTGTTAAGAAATTTCTTTGGTTTTGTTTAATTGCCCCATCTTCCCTCTAGCTCTTTGCTTTTATGGAGGATGCCAGAGAAAGCTTTCTTATGCTGCTTTTGTTTAATGTTCTCTGTGTACAATAGGAGGGCCAAGATGGCCAAGGAGGTTGCAAGACTGAAGGAAGAAGCTGAGATACTTCGACACCGTGACTTAAGGTTAAAACCTTGCTTTCTATATGCTCTTTTCGTCATTTGAATCGTTTCTCATTTTAATATTGTTATGTAAACCAATGATCAAATGCTTTTCCTTAAATGCTGCCAAATGCAGAGATTGTCCTGAGACAATGTCTCCTGGTGCAAGAAACTCCAGGATTTTCGCTCTAGAAAACATGCTTGCTGCTACTTCTAGCACTCTGGTTGCTATGGCCTCACAACTGTCTGAAGCTGAAGAGCGTGAACGTGTTTTTAGTGGAAGAGGACGTTGGAACCAAGTTCGGTCTCTTGCTGATGCAAAAAATACTATGAATTATCTATTCAATTTAGCATCATCCTCAAGGTAATGTATATTTCTGAATAAAAATTTCATTTGCTAATCTTTCCATTTCCATTTTATACCAACTTATTTTCTGCAGCCTTTTGCTTTTGTTATCATGGTCGTTAACATCATGGGTCTTCGTTCCTATTTGATTCAATTTAATAATTTGCTGTCCCTTTTCAAGGTGCTCATTGCGAGATAAGGAATTTAGTTGCAGAGAAAAGGATGCAGAAATAAGAGATCTGAAGGACAAGGTGGTGAAACTTAGTACTTTGGCTAGACAACTAGAGGTACAAAAGGCAGATCTTCTTCATCAAGTGAAAATGAAGGTTAGTTACAGATCGTTACCGGTTCTTTCGAATTCTCCATTGATGCATGTTGAGTTAGGAATCGTGATTCTGATTTTATATATCTGAAATTTGTTACAGAATATGATGGAGGGCGTAAATGAAAGGAAACATAAGAATGAAAAGCGGAAGCAGGTAGGTGCCACTCGGTCCTTTTTACTTCTCTTTTTATTGCATTTACTTGTTGCTTTAAGTAGAATGGTTTTAAATGATTACTTGTGAAAACATTGTCATAGGAACACCAAAGGTCCGTTACCTATATAGAGGACATGGATACATTTGAGTCGGAATATTCAGACACGGATGCAAGTGATGATGATGACGATGATGATTGGGTGCAGTCTGAGAAAAAGCCAATAAGGAGAAGAGCTTCTAGAGATAGAGCTTCAATTGTGGGAATTCCTAATTCAGATACCAATGACTTGGGAAACCGATGCAGAGTCGAGGTTACAGGGAAAATTGAGAGGTTATGCTGCACTTGCACTAAGAAATCTTGGTGCAAAACACCGAAATGTCAATGTAGAGCAAATGGAAATTCTTGTGGACAATCATGTGGCTGTTCTTCACTCAAATGTTCCAACAGAGAAGCCGAAGCCAACGTGTCAAATGATGCTGGCACTAACGAAGAAGAGAACCTTGTTGCTCAAGGTGCAGCACTACTCCAAAATGCATTCGATAGTGAGAAGGCTGCTGAAACGAACAACGGTGGTGCTACTAAGAGAAAAGCACTAAGTGACATTGGAAACACATTGGTATCGTTTCTCTTTTTATATGATAAAAAGATGCATCGGGTATCATAATCCTCTCAGTTTCATTTTCATTTTCTAAGCTTGTGATATATTTAACAGGCTAAACCCAATGTACCAAGGCCTGATCAGAGAAAGAAACGGAGAAAACCGGCGATTCAGCTGGTTTCGGTAGATCCACCAGTTTTACAGCAAGATAATTATGAAGCACCCGGAAATTCGAAAAATGTTGATCCTCAGAAAAACCAGATAAATGCCGCCGATAACTTGGGTGACAATGTTCCTTAACCATTCATTGACAAATTAAGCCACTACCAGACTGTCAAAAACCAGCTTTGTCAATGCACAAGAAAGGATCCAAAATGAGAAGTTGGAATTCCTTTTGATGTTGTTTTATTACAGTTCAAGACAAGCTTTGTCCTGATTTACTCTTAATTTCCGAATACAGGAAATTGTTTTTTTTTTCTGATGCAACAATTCGGCTTGAGTTATTATTTAAATAAAAAATATTGAACTTTAATTATGAAAATATGTACTAATATAAAAGAAATGCGTTTTTAATAGTTTGAGCAAGGACCGTTTGAGTTGGATCGTCCCTAAGCAAGGTTGTTTTCTACTTAATTGCAAAATTCACCCTCATTGTTTTTATTTTTTTAATTTGGTGCTGAGATAATTGTATGTTGACTAATGGTCAGCAAAATATGTGTTAAGCCATCATTAATTTTTTAAAAGTAATTTTAAAAAAAAAATTAAATAATTCAAATAGTTTAAAAAGTTAAGAAAAGTTTAAAATTACCAACAAAATAATAAAACTCGACTCGAATAGTCAAGTACCTGATGGAGTTGGGGGAAATCAAAGCCTGTTAGAGAATTGGAAATATATATATATATATATATATATATGTAAATGTTGGGGTTGGGTCGAGTTAGTTTTAGGCTTGGTATATTTTTGGGTTTGAGATTAATTTTTAGGTTAAATCATTTTAGGTTTAGGTCATTTTGAGTTATGGCTATTTTATATTCAATTATTCGAGCTTAATTTAACGTATAAATTATTTTGAGTCGGATAATATTAAATTCAAAATTTTTACTCATATTTTTACTTTGACCGCTAAAGTTATTTAAATCAAATCATATTTTCTACACATGAATTATTATGATTTAGTAACGTATAAATAGCTATTCTACACGAAACAAATGATCCCATTACAATACGATAGTGAAAAATAAATTATATGTAATATTTATGATTCTATTATATGTATATAAATTTTATAAAGGGAAAATTGCACCAATATAGCAGGGGAATTTCCCCCCCCCCCAAATATGGCATCTTTATTTTTATTTCCAAATATATAGCATTTGTTACAGTAAAAGTAAAATCGGTAGAAATACAATTCGACTTTACTGTGCATCTTTTTTTAATTAAAAAATATTGAAGACGGTAGGCCTACAACCCAACTTCAGTGTAAAACATTGTTTAAAGACGGTGTGTGTTCCTTTTGACTTTAATTTTTTAATTGAAAAAAGTCGTTCACTATTCAAAAACGGTGGGTGTTCCTTCAGTCTTCACTTTCACTATAGAAAGTGGTATATTTCTGGAAATAAAAAAGCAAAAATCACATTTTTGAAAGAAAAAAAGAAGCAAGAACCATATTTGTGTAAAGATTCCATAAAACATTGAATTATTATATATTATACATACAAGCTTATATTTTAATATTCATATTTTATAATTAATTGAAAATCCACTAACAACTAACAATAGTAAGAAAAGTCCATTGCAATTGATTTAACGAATTGAATTGAATTCATTTGGTCAAATTGCTCTACTCTTAAAAATGTACATGTTTTTTGTTCAAAAAATGTACAAGTAAAAAATTGCATGTTTTATGTTAAGAATGATAATTACATTTTACAAGTTACCACTTAAATTATATTTTAAAACCATACTTAATTTGAGGTTGAGTGATTTTAAGTTACTTGTTCAGGCCCATTCGAATTAAGTTAGTTGTTCAGGCCACTTTGAATTAGGATAGTTTTAAGTTTGGGTTAGTTTTAAGTCGAATCAATTTCGAGTCAAGTTAATCTCATGTTGGGTCAACTTCAAATTTGAGTCAAATCAATTTCGAGTAGGATTAATCTTATGTTTGGTCAGTTTCAAGTTCGGATTTGATGAATTCTACTTTTAATTTTTCATAATTAGATTGAATCGAATTTGTGTTTGAATCAATCGGATCAATTTTCAAGCTCGTATCAAAATGAAGTCGAGATTGTGAATTATGGGGTACGAGAATGGTAGAGGGGAAACTAAAGGTTTTGAAGTTTGAAGCCTAATGCAAAAACAAGATGAGTTGGTTCTTGGAGCTGTTACAATTAGTCCTTGAAAATAGTTTTGAGTCCGAAATTAAACATTTTGTCGTTGAAAATAACAAAATGGTAATCAAAACCATTAACTGCGTTATTGAACTGATATAAACCCCTTACAACACAGAGTCATTTGACTGAGATTTTTACTCACTAATAGCATTTAACATTTTCATTCTTCTTTTCCGAAGCCGATAACATCATATATCCATGATCATTATTGCAAAGCTGAAATAACTCATGTCCAGCACATCCATCAGTGAGTTCATCATTTCTTGATTTCGAGCTTGGCAACCCAGTAGTCGAGTTGATCAGCAACACATGCCAAACCAGTTGAACCGTACGAACTGAATTTCTTGACTGCATTTTCCACCCCAAGAAACTCATATACTTCATCATCGAATACAGGACTTAGCTTTTTCATGTCCTCTAGACTCAAGTCTTGAAGCTGGCAATTCTTGGAAACGCATAATGCGACCGCCCGTCCGACTATATCGTGAGAAGTTCTAAAGGGAATCCCCTGCAGAAGTAAAAAAAAAAAGTTATTGATTTCATTGTTCACGGAGAAGAACAAGAAGCACAACGGAAAATGGAAAGAAATAGAAAAGAAAGTAAACGTATTAATTAAGCTAGCAAATCAAACAAAATCCTAAAGAAAAATAACAAATACACAATAACTTGCCTTTTGAACTAAATAATCAGCAAGTGTTGTGGCATCAAGATAGCCTGCAGGTAAAGCCTTCCGTATTCTTTCATCACTGAAAGTAATATTCTGAGCAAACTCAGCTGACACTTCAAGCATGCCTATGATGGTCTTGACGCTATCAAATGTTGGTTCCTTATCTTCCTATTTCAGCAGGAAAAGAGAATGACTCTGTAATTACTCTAAAGATATAAAGAAAATACACGAAAAGAAGCTCAAATAGATAAGGATTCAAAAATGGCTTTAGTAACAATATTAAATTAAACAACATAAAACCAACACAATGTAAGGTCGTGTGTCCGTGAGTCCATGAAATAGATATACCGAAACAACCACAACATCTAGTGCAAAATATAGCTTCTACCTGCAAATCACGATTATAAGCAAGAGGAAGTCCTTTGCACAATGTGAGAAGGGTAACTAAGTCTCCGATCACTCTAGCAGACTTTCCTCGAACAAGTTCCATTGGATCAGGATTTTTCTTTTGAGGCATTATGCTACTTCCAGTGGACACAGAATCACTTGGTGTGATGAATCCAAACTCCTCTGAAGCCCACAATACCCATTCTTCACCAATTCGAGAAAGATGAACCGCAATGATGGAATTAGCAGAAAGAAACTCTAGGACAAAATCTCGATCTGAAACTGCATCAATGCTGTTTAAAAATAGAAAATGTGACTATGTCAACAGAAGACTGATATCTGTATCAAATGAAACATACATACAATGGTCATGTGTGACATTCCAGAAACTGAAATACGATGATTGTTTCAACACAAACCTGTTCCTCATGGGAGCAGTGAAACCCAAAGCATTGGAAGTCATAAACCTATCAATAGGTAGGCCAGTACCAGCTAGTGCACATGCACCTAGGGGATTGAAATTCAACCTAGCTTTACAATCTAATAAACGGCCTGCATCGCGGTCAAGCTAAAACCAAAAAGCCAAAGAAAAGGGTAAGACACCATCATGAAAATATACAGAAAGTTGAATTAACCACCTGCAATTTTTCTCAATTAGCATATATAATGATCACTTTTTCTTTCTTTTAAGAAAAAGAACCGGTCTTCCCAACAATATAACCATAATTGATTTGTTCAGAAGTTGATGACAACCAACCATTTACAATTACAATCTATACGCTTATCAAGTCCCCTACATTTCTCTATTTTATTTACCCTTTGAGAATCAAGCTGCATATCATGAATGTGTTTTGGTTTCAAAGGTAGTCTTTTTTCTCTTATAAATGTTCAATTAGAACAAATAAAGCAACCACTTCATTTTTCCATATATATGTATATGTATGTATGTATGTATGTATGTATGTAAATATATGGATGTTCAATTTCATCTACACTAGCATATGAATGAGAAGATTCAAACCTGCTCAACATAAGCCAGAAGAAGATGTTGAAGTAAAACAGGTTGCGCCCTCTGTAAATGTGTATATCCAGGAATGATGAGACCCTCATTATTCAGAGCCAATTTCACCAGAGCAACTTGGAGATTTCTAATGCTAGCAACAATCCTGTCTATAGCATCACGGCACCACAAGCGAAAATCGGTCAGAACTTGATCGTTTCGGCTTCGAGCGGTGTGGAGCTTCTTGGCAGGCTCACCTACCATATCAGTTAATGCAGCTTCAATGTTCATGTGGACATCTTCCCGGTCAGTTCTCCACACAAATTCACCAGCTTCAATGCTTCTATCTATATCATCTAGACCTTTCAAAATACTATCCCTTTCACTTACACTAATCAACCCCTACAATTCAAAAAACAAAAATCACAACCATTCAAATTAGCTAGAACAAATTAGCAGATTAAAATTGGGTTTTGCATGTCCAGTAAAATCTCTCAAAATCATTCTAACAAAAAAGAAAAGGAACCTGTTGAGCAAGCATAGAAGCATGGGCTTTACTTCCCATAATATCATGCTTATACAACTGCTTATCAAACGAGATAGACTCAGTAAACTTTTCAACGATATCCGTCACGCTCTCTTCGAATCTCCCACCCCAGAGCTTGGCCTCCTTTGGGTTAGTGTCGGCCTCAGATGAGTGGCTCATGGTGCAAAACAATGGCCGGAACCTCGAGTTGGCTTTGTGAAGCAATGTGAATATGGGTCTTGAGTTGAGCAGAGATTTATGGAAGAGGAAGGTGGATTGGGAGGGAAAAGCTGGGGTTTGCAATGAACAAGAATACAGCAAGGACTCCATTAAGCAAAGGTTGAATATTGGAAGGAGAACAATTATAATGCGCCTGGGAATCTTTACTTTAGCAGACAGGGTTTACGGTAGCAAAGCCAGGAATGGAGCCCAAAATCCAAATGGGATGGAATTCATTCCTCTAAGTTGATGGCCCAATGTGCATACAAAAATTTCGAATAATGTGATATACATTCTTTAACGTATTGTGCTAGTTTACCTATTTGATATTTAAGGTTTTAAGTTATGTGATAGGTTTCTCGGATACCTAGTTTTTCTCTCAAACTCAGTGAGCACCGCAACTTTTTTTTCATTTACTTCTTTGGCTAGCGGTGGGTAATTAATTTTAGTATTAATTATCGATCATTAAGTTTGTTATTTTTTCTCTTGACTTTTTATATTTTGATAAGAATTTTTATTTTTATGGCATGTGTTCGCTCTGCCCTTATGACACGCTTTTTATTTTATTTTTGTACTTCGTTTTATCTGTTGTTTTTGGTATGATTTTGATATATTTTGGTGGTCGTTTGGTACTCGTACAAATATTTTCACGACACTAATCTCTGATTATGATTCTGTCGGTGGTCATAGAAAGATAGATCTCCACTCGGTTGATGGTTGTTTGCTGATGTAATCAGACTTGGGTAGTGGAACAATTTGCCTGATAGTTTGGTTCGCTCACTACTCCCTTTTCACCCTGTAAAGGTCTCATTTGGATAGAGACAAAAAAAATTATGAAGGCTTCTGAATTTTGACGGTATGCTAAATCTCTATGGGAGTAATTACTTTTATTTGTACCTTTGGGTTTTTGTATGAGATTTTGATGGATTAGTCTCATTATTCTCTCTTCTGAATGCGTTGTATTTGTGATATCTTCTATGATTTTTAATAAAATTCGATTGCCATAGTAAAGAAAATCTATTTAATATTTAAAACATTTAATAAATGAGTAATTATTCCATGCACAAGCGTTTTTGTTTCCACATGTATCTTAGTTGTAGGGCTTAAGGATTTTGTTTAGGGTCTAATGTTTAGAGGTTTTAGCGGACGAGTTTTGAATTTAGGGGGTGTGATTAGAATTTAAGGGTTTGCCTTAAAATTTAAGGTTTATAGGTTAAAACCTAAATTCCTAACTATATTACCCTAAAACCAAATTCTATTACATAGCCAGTGCATGAGATTATTTCCCTTAATAAATTAATATTATATTATTATTACAATAATAGATTATTTATGATATAATTTTGAAACTCCATAATAATATACCGTGACATAATTCAATATTATTTGTTGAGTTATTTAAAAATTTAAATAAAATAATAATCTAAGTATTTTTCCGAAAAGACATGTCTGATAGGATGTGCAACGTCACCATATTTATATCCCAAGACCTCTCTTTTCCTTTCCGATGTGAGATTAATGACCCCGCCTCTTCTCAGGCGTGACATTCTCTCTCACTCAACCTCGTGACGCCCTCGTCACGAGCTTCCGCTCTCGTGATGGGCCACCTTGTCACAGTTGTCCACCCTGCCTACCCCACTCATAGGCGCTCGGCGTGAAATCGGGCAGTCAAAGGGTCGCTCTGATACCACTTGTCACGGGGCCATTACCCTCTTTCCAAAAGACATGTCTGATAGGATGTGCAACGCCACCGTATTTATATCCCAAGACCTCCCTTTTCTTTTCTGATGTGGGATTAATGACTCCGCCTTTTCTCGTGACAATATATATTAAAAATACATTTTAAAATGCATTACAATTGTACATTTTAAATATGATTATTTTGAAATCATTTTTTTTACAAAAATGTGATATAAAGTAAATAGAATATTTATCATCAAATAATCAAATTCCTATTTATATTTTTTTATTAAATTCAGTGTTTAATGGTCGAAATGAAATAGTAGTTAAGTTTGCAAATGTGATAGCCACCCATGGGAATAATTAATCAAATTCAAAAGTCAAAATTGAAGATTTACAAAGGATGCATGTCTTCTATTCAACCTATTCTTCTTAAGAGATGATTGATAATTACCAATTTAATCTACCAAATTCACTATATAAGGTTACTTGAACGACAATCACACGTTCTTTGCTTCTGTTTTTCTGGTCAAATCCACCGCCACGTCACCTCATATCTGACCTGGCAACCAAATTCCGCCATCAACTGTCGTTAATCCACCAATCGCAAGTGAAAATCACTGCTTACTCCTAATCAAACTCTCTTCTCTTGGAGGAGTCTTATCTCTCTGTTTAAAAAAAAAAACAAAACTCATTCTTGCAAGTGAAGTGAAGGGTGAAATTAAAAAAATGAAAGAAAGAAAATTGGTGGGATTTCGATTTCATCACCGTATCTGAAATTTTGGGTGTTTTGCCTTTTTTGTTGAGAAAGCTTTTAAGGTACTCCATGTGTTGATTTTTTGTTATTTAAAGTTTCCAATGGATCTTCTTCTTTATTGAAACACCAAGGAATGAAGTTTGGGTTTTTCCCCCCTCTTCTTTGTTTTGCTTAGCATCCATCGAAGAAGGAAGCTTTTATCTTCAACGTGTCCACCTTTTTTACGGGCTTTAAATGGTTTATTTTTAGATTCTGTTTGTAATTCATTGAGAAATGTGAATGGAATTTGAAAAAAAGAAAGTAAATGGAAAAAAAAGTTTTTAGTTTTATGGTTATTTTATTGCCAAATTTGAAATCTATTTTTAGCAGGAAAAGAAAGATCTCTTATTTTTTTTCTCTGTTTTTGTGATGGGACCGGTTTATCTCTTATTGTCCAAGGTTGTATTTGTTGTTGCCTCTAAAGGAAAATTTGTTTAATGTTTATCACAAAGATGAACACATTGTGATATGAAGCCAATGGAAATATAGGATTTTTAAAGTTCAGTTTAATGGTTTGTTTTTGCTGCATCTAATTCCTTCTGTGAATTCTGGGCTGAATGCAGTTTGTTAAGCATGTGATTTGTTTTAATTGCAGAAAATTCTGATCAAATTTCTTATATTCTGATTCAGATTCTTCTGGGGGCTGGATATTAGCTATATTTGTGTTTCAGATTACAAACTCTTTTTTGTGCCAAAAGATTGGAAAGACTCGTTGCTTTGGTTAATTATACATATGGCTTTGGCCTTTACTCATCATTCATTGTGGTTATGGAGTGAGAAACATCAAGAGCCTAGAACTGCCAATGGATTGTCTTTAAGTTCTTCACCTGATTCAGGGTTATGGGAAACAGATAACCTGAAGTTTCCTTGGATTAAGAGGGCTAACATGACTTCTTCACCGAGAAGAGTTAAGAGGAAATGGCCTAGTCGGGAGGAAAGAAAGATCGATAGGGAATATGATGTAGTTATTGTGCCATCTGATGGAGGGTGTGTTTCGGGGTCTGAGTCTGATGGATCTGATTACTCCATCGGATGGTTGGAGCCTCATGGACCTGGATTCCAGAGTGATGATGATTTGGATAACAGTTTTGCAGTGTTGGTTCCGTGTTACGGGCACAGTCAGGATAATGTGGTGGCAGATTCAAACAATATTCTGGGTGCCATTGTGAAAATTCCTGACAATTATTCAGCTGGTAAGAACCATTTCTCACACGTATTCTAATGTTAAGAATGTGTATTAACATTCAATTCCGTTGTCTTCATTTCTTTAGCTTCGGTATTTGTGAATTAAAGCATATTAAACACCGTTGGGCATTAACCTAGATGCACTTCTTTATGTTTTGAACTTGTTCACAGATATTGTTGAATTGCTTGAATTGTTCAAAGTATTGAAAAAATGTTCAAGATTGCATTAGGAAAAGTATTTGCAGACTAACAATGTTCTAGGTTTGACATTAACTAGTTACAAGGCATTTCTCGTTGATTTCAATTCTCTAATAGTGATCTGGAAACAAGGAGAAAAGTGAGTTTTAGTTACTTGTGAGATTTATGCATTGAACTGTGAAAATTCCATTGAAATTCTTAATATATGTTGAACTGTGAAAAGTTCCATTGGAATTTTTATAGACATTGAACTGTGAAAAGTTTGACATTTAACTTGTTATTCTTTCTTCTGATTGTCGCATCGTTCTCTTAATTTCTCATTCCCTGCATACTCTGCTACGTAATTGTTGTATGAGTGTACTTATTGGAAATAGAGCCTATTAGATTATTTTTGCCGATCTTCTATTGAAGATGATGTTTTTCAAGTTTTATGCTATCTATTAGCGTAAGGATTCTCAGCATAAAAGGCCATTTACTTGGCTCTAAGGTTGAAATGCTTGGTCGTTCCAGCTTGGAAGCCGCTGTTCAGCCATTCTTTTAATTTGTTATTTTTACCGACTACTCTCTTTGTTCGACCCTTTTAAAACCAAGTCTCACATTGGTGGCATCTCTTTATATGTTTAGGTTATACGTAGTTCATACTGAAGTTTATTTTCTTTTAACTCATCCATAGTTATCATAACTTGCCTTCTGTTAGACTTAAGCAATCGTTGGGAAGACATGTGCTTTAAGTTTCCAATCATGGTCATCTTCTGTAAGCTTTACAGAACTTGCTGAAGCACATGCATTGTTCTTAATCCTTTTCTTTGTGATCTTCGATTTGCAGAAAGCAAAAAGTACGTGGAACAGTGGCTTTCTTCCCTGCAGAGTAACTGATACCATGCTCTGTTGAAGATTGCATATGAATGCCCGTCTGCTGGAAGAACATGGTCCGGTGTTTATAAATATTGTATAAAGATATTGTAGATAGTGTAAAAAATGTAAAAATATGAGAGAACGGAGGTGGACGAATGGCTTGCTTCTTTGATTTGTTGGTGCAAATAGAAGAGAATCTGAACTGATATTAACTGATGAGCAGCAGAAACAACAGCAAAGGGACCAATATGGTGTGAATATCAGACAAGACATGTCCTTTTTTCTGCTGTTTCCTTGAGAGAAAGAATCCGAAAATAAGTCTTCCTTACGTGCTGTTCAGATGAAGGAGATTAATGTTCATTTGTGAGAGAGAGAGAGATTTTTTGGGAGATTTGGGCAAGAACATAAATGGAGAAAGTTGTGTGTGCATCGTATTCTCTGCTGTAAATATCAATGTACATACAAAAAGCTGAAGAAGATTTATGTTTTCCTTTTATTACTGTAAATCATATATGAGTAGCTTGTGAGTATTCTGTATATGACAGAAAGTTTCTTTCTCCGAACACTATCGTCTCGGAAAACATGATTGCTTGTTGTACATTTGCGGTTTTCCTTTGTCGATTTCTTTATCGAATTTGGCAGTGGAGGACAAAATGATTTTGTTTGTTTTCAATTATTTTATGAATGTGTTTTACTCCACAATGGTGTTTTTTGTTTGCTAGAAAAATGACATTCAGAACATGAATGGTTAGGCCTCAAAAGGGTTGACCAGTTTGATGGAAAACAAAAACTTCTTCCACCGTCATTAATCATTTTGACAGAGAAAGAGGTAAAAAGAAAGTTGTACGATTCTCGTAAGAAGAAAAAAATCAGAACTGAAAACTGCAACATTAACTGAATTAATCAACCTGGAATAGCTAAAAACATGTTTTTATTCATTAAACACCCATTTAGTTTTTCTTTTCTTTTCTTTTCTTTGGTGGATAAGAACCTTAAAATATCATTAAAATTAAAGGATTGTTCGGGACACAGTCCCCATTAGCATCAGCGGCTATGAGAGGGGATAAAACGAAAGGGGGAGAGAAGCAAATACATAACAGTTCATGAAAGTAGAAAAACATACGATGGAGACAGTTTGAAAATGGCTCCTAAACGCACCAATGCATCCTTGCAGCAGTTTGGCTTTGTTAACAGAAGCTGCTCCATAGTGACCGAGAACATCCTGCATTCATGGTTATCTCTATATTCGAATTTGTTCCGTTATAATTTATGAGCCAGTGATGTGTTTCATGATTATCTGTAGGCCGGAACGGCTAATGAAGCCGCACAACTAGTCTTTCCTACGCCTCCCTTGCCTCCTAGCATGCAATGCAATACTTGGGTTGCATTGCATTGCATTGCATCGTGGAAACCATTTCATGGAACCCTGCAACATCTTCTGCAGCCACCGATCTCATTGCCAGAGTTGCTATTCAAAACTTATGGAGATTGGAAAATGCCATCTTTTTCTTATTTGTTTCCCCTCTTTTATTCACAATTCCAAACAAGGCAATGGAAGAAAAATAGCCATGTAAAAAGAGCAAAACATCCGGCTTTATATTAGAAAAAAACTTTGATACACAGGCCGTGTAAACTTTAGTTTACACGTGCATTTTAGTTTTAGGTGTTAGGATTTTAGCTTAGGGTTTAAGGGTTTAAAATTTAAGGCTAGTGTTTAAAATTTAGGGTTTAGAGTTTAGAGTGTCAGGTTTAATTTTTTAGGGTTAAGGTTAGGAATTTAGGATTTGGGTTTTATAGTGTAAATACACATGCTTGTGTAAAATTAATTTTACACAGCATGTGTATCAAAGTTTTACCCTTTATATTACTACACTTTTTATTTTTTTTATTTATTTAATTTCAACATGACCATGACCAACCCAAATAACCTAGAAACAGCATTCACTATGTTTTGACACCCCTTTCTCAATTTTGGATGAATGCAGGGGAAGTCTAAAAACATACTTTCCTTCTATTCCTAGTATTATCTGAGTTTACAAAGAAAAAAAAGGTAGATTAACATCTACAACTGACTCCTACCACCGGATGAAACCGGGTTTTGTTTCGGGTATCATACTACCGACTGCTTTTACTCCGGATGGGTAGAGATGATGCAGTGAAAGACGCTAGAGCTAGAAAATATAAACCTAACCCGCCACCATATTTGACATGGATGTTTCAAAGAACCGCTTAGGAAATGAAAATGGTCATCATCACCAGACATCTCTAAGATAACGTCCTTCCATCTGGAGTTTCTTCACCATAGATTCCGCCTTTGATGAGTCCACCTTTGCCTGAAATTCATAGACAAGTTTCCAGATTAATGTTGCTACCAATCGAGAATTTCTTCTTGAACAGTGGACACCGAGTTTTATAAATAGAAATGCCAACTCCCTGGACGTGGTGATAGACATGGTGAAAAACTATTACCGTTTCAAGCATACATGAAAAACTTTTAAGTTTATCTGAATAGAGAACGAAGAAAATAGAAACCAATGATAATCAATACCTGCTCTTGAACAATGGTGTGCAAAGTGCGATGAACATCTCTAGCCATACCCTTGGCATCGCCGCATACATAAAGATATCCTCCCTTACAAATTAAGCTCCATATATATGCTGCCTGTATGTGGGAAACAGATGTTACAACTTATAAAATGCTCCATTTTATATCATTAATAGCAATACTGTTGTTTCCTACTACTACTTACTTTCTCCATCATCTTATGTTGAACATACTCCTTCTGTGGGCCCTCTCGTGAGAATGCAATGCTGAGCTCAGATAGAGCATCTTGCTCCACAAAGTTGTTGAGCTCATCCTCGTAAATGAAATCCTAAAAGAGTTGCCAGAAAAATAAATAAAAAAAATCCTACAAATGAATATCAACATTGGGTTGAAAGAAAATGAGACATGCTAATAATGCTGCTAGAAGATCATTATTATCAGAATCAGATCCGAACCATTCGCCGATTCCTACATCCAAAAAAGAGTAGAGAAGGACCAAGTTCTGCACCATCTTCTTTAAGGACCGCTCTTTCCTGTAAATAAGAGTTAGCTTAAGATATTTTCTTCTTCTTTTGTTTTTCAAAATAAAAGAAAATGTAAAGCAGAGTACTCAACCTGTAGAAAACCTCGGAAAGGTGCAAATCCAGTCCCAGGTCCTACCATGATAATTGGAATTGAAGGATCTGCTGGTAGTTTAAAATTAGATTGCCTGATAAAAATAGGAGCCCAGCTACAATCATTGTTTTTCTCCAGAGGAACTGCATTCTGAATTTTCAATACAGTTAGATGTTAGATGTCATTAGAGTCTGAGTAATGTCTGCCGGGTACATGTAACATGAACACAATAGGTACATAATCAAGTAAAAAATCAGAAGAGCTACAGAAGAGAGTTAATCATTACCTTCATCCAGGTTGAACACACGCCCCGGTGAATTCTTCCGGTTGGAGTTGGACCATGAACTAAAGCACAGGTTACATGAATTCTACCGGGTACAAACCTGCTCAAAGCAACCAATCTTCTTATTAATCTGAAGTTCTGAAGTGTAAGGTAATGCTGCATTGATATGCAGATCGAATAAATTTACTCACCTAGGGGAGGATGAGATAGAATAATAACGAGGCTGTAAATGAGGGGCTATAGCAGCAAAAAATACACCAAGCGGAGGTTTTGCAGATGGGAACTCAGCCATAACCTCGAGAAGGCTTCTATGATTTCCGACAACCCATTGTGAGTACTCATCCTGTGCAAAAGGAAGAAGAGCACATAATCATTAGGAAAATATAATAACAAACATGAACAAATGAGAGGGAGAGAAACGAAAGCAACACTAAGCATCTCATCAACCTTCCCTTGCGGTGATGATAAGAACTTGAGTTTTTCTGCTTCACTGGGTTCAGTTGCATGAGCAGCCAAGGCAATCAAAGAAGCCTGACAAAATAATAGTTCCGATACAAAGAAAAATGTTATTTAAGCAACAAAAAGGGACTACAAGATAAGGCAGAAATCAGCTGGACTTTTTTGCTTCTTTCCGAGAAATTTTGTGGGTGGTGGAGGGGGGTGTTGTTTTACCTTTCGTGGAGGGTTTAAGAGATCTGCATATCGAGCCAACGCTGTTCGGAGTGTACATGGACTGCTGAAAGGAGGTGGCAATGAGTTTCCACGGGATGTGCCATCCTCATTGTCAGTATGTATAGAAAACAACATATCCAGAGGCTGACCCAACAATCTTGCTGCTTCCTCAACAGTCTCAATGCTATTCTCAGCATAAACACCGACATGATCTCCACTTTCATATCTGCGACAATTCAACTTATTAATTGCATGAGTATACGATCGATCATAAATCAGAAAGAGATGTTATCTATCTTTTTGAAACCAAATCTATCATGTCAAAAGCACTTAAACACAGCAAAATTGGAATACTACTTTCACATATATTGATTCCAGGAAATCAATTTTATAGAGTACCAAACATTGGAAAGCTGTGAAAACTTACGTTATACCAGTCCCTGATATGTTGAATTCCAGATGTACACAAGAACGATCAGATTCAGGCTTGTGGAGCTCTCTCTGAACGGCAACATTAACTCTGTGCAAATCATTGAACAGTGATCTCAAAATGGAAAATAGAAGTGGAATGGGGATAGAATCAAAACAAACACACATCCGTAGTTACCTGTATGGATGGTGGATGTCATGTGAAGCATTCCCATTTGCAATATTTGAGTAGTTATCCTCAATGTGCATCACAGAAGGATCATGAATCACTACTCTATATTCAGGAATAGCAGCTGTATATGGGGTAGACACGGTATTTTTGTCATCTTCGCCTCTAAGAAGTTGATCTAACTCTGGCCATAGCAATTCTCTCCTAAGGAGCAAAAAAAAAAAAAGATTTACAGTGAAGCTAGCAGAGCAAAATATTGAAGTGGTGTCCCAAGAGAAGCTCCAGAGTCACCATGCAGGTATGACTGAAATAGGATTGCCTACCATGCAGCGAAATCATCTTCAATACATTGATCATCATCACCATGACCAACTTCGATAAGACGTTTGGCACCTTTTTTCACACAAGAAAAAGTCATACACTTAGAAGAATCTCATCAATTAGATCAGAAGGGTGGAATCTCAAAATAAGTAAAATAGAAAAATACCTTGTTCAGAAAGTTTCTCATCAAGAACCTTTGCTATCTATTTATATATAAAAAAATCATAAGATCATATAACACAAATGCAAAGGAGAAAGTGATTCTGTGGGTGAATCCAGAGTATCTGTGTCAATGTTACCTTATTAAAATGTTCATACTGACGGTTACCCAGACCAAAAACACCATAAGTGAGTTGTTGAAGCCATGGCTCCCTTTCATTCCCCTGAAGTTGAATAAAACCATGCAATTGTGAGTGTTAATTAACAAAAAAAGATGGATGATGGCATAAAAGAAGTCCAATTTTTTTTAATAGAAAAGAAGTCCAAATTTGAATGTTCTTTCAAGGAACCAACCTCAGTAAACCATTTGTAAAATCTAGCAGAGTTATCGGTTGGCTCCCCGTCTCCATAACTACAATGTCAGGCCCAATTACATTAAATATCCCATACTTTATATAACACCGAAACAAATGCAAAGAATAACGTCAGTAGAAGTGAGAATCTACTAACGTGGACACCATGAAAAAAGCCAGAGTCTCCTTTTTAAGCTTCTCTTCATATTGTTCATCATCGGCAGCATAATCATCCTAAGATTAGACGTAGAAAATTTGATGGACATGATCGTAAAAAAAAAAAAAAAACTAGAAGAAAAAGAAAAATCTGAAGTAAGAAAACAAGGTAATGAGTACATACCAGGTCAATAACTTTGACTGCTGCTTTCTCATATCTTGCCTTGATCTCTTCACCTAAAGCCTGCAGCAGGAAATCCTCACATCAGCACGTGAACCGTTAAATAAAACAGACATCTTTTCCGATCATGCAGCGCCACGTTCCAAGCACACATCGAATTCGGCTGTGTAACGGCAAGTAACAGAAGAAAAGAAGCTCCCCATGTAGCTAAATTATCCGCCATTGACAACAAAACAATTAATAGCAAAAGATCTACTAACAATAACTATTGTCGCTGCGTTTCAATCTATATTTATGTCCTGATTTCTTTGAGCTTGGAATGACGAAAGCTACGGAGTACGGACATAAAAACTTAGCAAATCAACAATGCAAGTAAATCTCCACAGAATAAACAATTTATTAAAAGTAAATTTATAGCTAGATTATCCGAATCTCAGAAAGCGCTTGAAAGGTGCGTTGAACTTCAAATATTGCCTAAAGCTCTAAAATTTTCATGAAATGTGTGAACATTCCCTTCATCTCCTTGCAAGTTGCAACTTCTTAATCTTGATCTGTGTCATGTACTTATTATACCAGCAACACAAATTGCCAGTTACTGAAAAAGCAAACTTGATTAGCAATGTTAACATTATTTTTTCTTCCAGATTCCATCATTAAAAAATGTTTCATCTCAGTCAAGCAGTGAACACGCATGTCATACATTTTTCAAAATAACAATCAAATCATCATAGTAAGCAATTGAAATCAAAACCAAAACATCAAAGTTTCTTCTGTTTTTTACCTTAGCGAATCCCTCGGCGGTTCCCGTCTGGGTGCCGAAGAAAACGACTACTTTCGTTTTACCGGCGGCGACGTCATCATCATCTCTATCAGCCTTGAGTGAAACAGGGTTAGGAGCAAGTAAAGGCTTAACATCACGGCTTCGTTCAGTGGCTGATTTTTTCCAGAGAAAAAACAAAAGCCCCAGAACCACCGCCAACGACGTCATTGCCATCATAATCATAGAGTCCGTTACCGAACCACCTAACGAGACTCCCATTACCGACTCAACGAAACTCACCAAATCGGAGCTCGAACTCATCCTTAACCCCCAAAGGAAACGAAAAGGAACAAAAGCAAACGCAATTTAGAATGAGAATTCTACTAAAAAAGTTACAAGCTTTGATAGTGATCGGAGCTAAAGAAGCTTGAGTTTAAACAGTGCAAAAGAGACAGGCCGCTTGACCAGAAATTTAGAGGGATATATAAAGAGGGTCCCCGACCGTTACATTTTCCTCACTTTTATACCTGGATTCCTCGGGGAGAGAAATTTGTTCTCCTAAAATAAAATTGACATTTTTTTTTCGAAAATTTATTTAAATTCAATATTTATAAATTCGAAAATAAGTAGTGGCATGTTTTATTCAACTATATATATCAAATAAACACGTTAAGAACACAAAACGTACATACGATAAAACAATGCATTACAACACATTTATTATTCAAATCATATGTGATTATTTTAATTAAGTTGCCTTAATTAATTAGCAAATTTCCAATCATTTTCAACTATACTCTTCAGCTTTTCAATTTGATCCTCGGGAAGAATCATCGTCACCATCTTCCCATTGCCACCATCTTTTCCATTGCTCGGAAAAATCAGGACCGTTCCTTCATCGCCAACTCCATTAACCATATAATTCACAAACAATGGTTTCAGTCCCTTGAGTTCTAGTCCATAAAGGTTCGCTCCCTCCAAGTTTACAAATGTCAAATTCGCTCCGTAAACTATAAAATCCGATTTTTCTTCATTCCCAGATATCGAATCTTCGATCAAACCATTCTCGGGCTTCTTTTTATCGGCGATCAACTTCGCTAGTTCGGCTATTTCGACCTTCGAAACACAGAAATCAACTTCGACCGTGCTCAATATCATACCATTAATCGGCAATGTCATCTTTTCATCATCTCGAACGAGAGGATTGTTGGAACAAATAGTAACGGTTCTCGGACCCGAATCGGCCCTAACTTTCGACATTGATTGCCATATTATAGCCGAAACGATTTCAAAATCGGAGATCTTATCGGTTCGGGCCGGATCATGAACAGAACTTGTTGTCGTGTGATGATGAAGTTGTTTCCCAGTGATGTGAAAAGAGTTAGTTACCATTTTACAGCTATTGGCGGTAAACCAACGGTCACCAACCGGGTCAACTTTTTTCAAGGAAAATGGTTTTCCGGAAACAAAAGTTGGGAAGTTAGATTTCACGGCAGGATTGTTCACCTTTGATGGAATTTGTTTTCCCGCCGCGATTTTCCCCCATGAATTGATGAAATCTGAGGCTGAAAATGCATCCCCTAATACATGAGCCCAGCTGAGCCCTACCGATATGCCTCCACATTTGAACCATGTGAACTGAAAAAAGAAATGTTTAATATTGTTAAAAATTAAATAAATAAATTAGAGTTAATAAATTGGAGAAAAAACTATCATGTACTATTAACAATCTCATTTTAGATTAAATTTTAAAAACTAAGTATACAATAAAAGTACTTATTTTGTCAGTTAGATCTTAATTCGATTGATTTTACTGTTAATACAATAAGCCGAAAGTTGTAGGTTTAAAGGTTGTGGTAGTTTAAGCATTCTATCAAAATAAACTCAACAAGTGATCTTAGTGGAAAAACGGATGATGTTCATCCTAGGAGACCTAAGTTTAAATCACTTTGTCTGCAATTTGCATGCGTATTATTAAAAGAATAAGAATATGTATGAATAAATATTATATTATAATCACTTTAAGACGATTCAAAAAAGAGAGTATTGTATCAAATGAATAATAATGCATTAATAGTATTTAATTTTTAAATTCTTTCAACCAATACATTAAATGCGGATTATATTTCTCTAAAACTATAAGTATTTACTATTAAAATTTGTAATCTTCTTTAAGGTTAATTCATGAATAAAGGGGAGCTTAGATAAATGTGTATACAGGGAAGGGATTAGTGCAAATTTATTACTAACATTTATGGATATTTGGAGTATAGTGACCAATTCGAAAATGTAACAAATTCCCCCCCCCCTAAAAAATAAAGGGGCAAAATGGTAAATCCATGCTCACCTAACATTTTCTCCGTGACAACTCAGAAAGAATCTGCATTTATCGTTTTTACCTCAGCATTATTTAAGACATCGCTTGGACAGATTTGCCTAAACGACGGTTACAAATTACAACTCCATTACCTTTAATAATGGCTGATTCTTCTTCTGGATTTTTTTAATGATTTATTTTTTTTAGTTTTTTTAATATAATAAAATACTCATTTCTTTTATATAACTACTGATTTTAATTTAAATTAAATATTGAAAAATCTTATTTTAAGAGACATCCTCACAATTCAGTATACTCTATTCATAACACTAAAATTTGAATATTTATGAATTTAAAATATATATTAATCTAATAGTTTAAAAGATTATTATGCAAAGTTAATATGTTTAGGGTTTAAAGTTTATAGTTTAGGGTTTAAAGTTTTGAGTTTTATTTTTTTAAATTGACTAAGACTGAAAATAATTTTAAACAATCTTTAAAAATATCACGTGGTCGTGTCATGTCATTGTATAATACCAATAATTCAATAGTATTTGATATAGTTTACCCTAATATGTATTAAAGAAAATTTTTTATGGAGTAGTTATTAATATAGGTTTAATCAACGTCAATAAACATGGAGTAGTTATTAATATTAGAAATATTATTAAAGAAAATTGTTATCATTTTTAGGTAAAAAAAAAGTTTTCAATTATTTTTATGGATTTGATCCAACAAGAGGGGTATACTCTTATTAATTAGCCTAAGTTCTTTGGACTGGGCCCTAAATCTTAACCAAACTAAATGAGCCCTTAGCTAGCTATAAGATTAAAATTAAAAAAAGGAGCATATTTTTCACATCATCATCTTTAAAATTAGTGATTGATCCAAATTATTAATAAAAAATACTCCGTCCCATTAAAATTTTTCTTTATTATTTTATTGCTCAATTTTTTTTACTTCGACTCATTTTTTAAAACTTATTATTGATAAGAATATAAAAAAATATATATTTTAAAACATTTCAATGATATAATTTTTAATATATTTTATAAAATTTAATTATTTAAAATAATTATAGTCAAAATTTAAAAATTTTAACTTTTTAAAAGTTAATAAAGGATAATTTTAGTAAGGAGAAAAATTACTATGAATGACTCCTCTGTTTGCGGAGAAATTATATCATAGACCCGGCTCGCCACATCATCTATGGTCCTAACCAATAAAAATTATTTATTTCATTAATTTTTTAATGTCATATTTTTATTAAGAATTTGTACTTGATAAAAATTATTTTTTAATTTAATTTATAATAAATATAATCGAAGACTCACTTCGTGGAGAACATAAATAATGAAGAAAGTGGAGAAAGCTATTTATAGGCCTAGCAAAACAGTTAAGAAGATAGAAGCATGCCAGTCAAATTCTTTAAATTGGGTAAATACCGTAAACTTTCATCGCTGTCACTAAAAATGTTTTGTAAAATAAAAAAATATGTTTAAAGATTCATTAATTGACCGAGTGGTTAAAAATACTCATGTTGTCCTTATCTTGGAAGTTATTATAAAGAATCAACAATATTAAAAAAATTCAATTATAATAGTCTGCTTGAGATAAGACAACACTAACAACATAAAGAGTTATCTTATTACGTTCTTGTTCGATTCAACATTAAAGAAAATATGCTCATGTTGCTCAGGGACGGTTCAAAGATTTTGAGGCCCTATGAAAATTATAAAATGTAACCTTTAATTTATAATCGATAAGAGATATAAATTTTTTTCTTCCAAAAAATTACCTTAATAGAAAAAATATTGTTATATTATCCTCTTGAGCAACAAAAACTTGACTTATAAACATCTAAAAATTAAAATTTTTTACTTAAAAGGTATCATTCTTTTTGTATGTTTAAAGTTTTAAATAATTATTATATATATACACATAATTATATATACAAATTTATAATTTTTTACAACTATGGCCCCCCTCTCTCTCCGAGGTCCTGTGCGGTCGCTCCTATCGCACCTGTCCAAAACCCCACTGATGTTGCCCCTTCGTTGGATCCAACAAAATCATAATAAGATGGTTTTTTACCTTGTTAATGTTATCTTATTTTAATGTTATTATGAGAAATTTACTCTTATTGAGTCTAGAACCTACAATCTAAAGAAGAGAAGAGGTGTCAATTGAGAGCTTTTTTAACCACTTACTCTAGAAGTTGTTGACAAAAAATATATTTTTTAATATCTTTAATTCTTTATAATAACTTAAGTTTAAGTGTATTGAATACCGAATTGGATGTAGCAATTTTTTTAAAATAATTTTTAAATTTCAATATATATCCTAACCCATATATATTCACGCTTCCGATTTTTTGACTTAAAAATTTACTAATTTTCTTTGTTTTCCATTTTTCACTAAAAATATAATTAATAATATTGATAAAGGCTCTTTCAATTATAGAACAAATTGTCAGTACCATTGGGTTTTTTTGGCTTTTAATAAAACTATATATTTTCACATAAAAAATACCTGGCCATTCAATAAGCAGCCGCACAAATTGATGAACCATAAATAACGACCTCAATCTTAAACCTCATTTTTTCTTCTATAATCTTCTAAAAAGTTTAGGAATCATTATTTGGACGCCCATTTATATAGAAAATACCTAACCGTGCCAACATATACACGTTCACTACCACGCTAACTGTTCCAAAACTAATCCATATTATTCATATTTTATAATAAGGTTTGAGATTAACGTAATAATTCAAAAAATGGTCCTAATAAAAAAATGATAATATTTAAATTTAAATAATTTTATCTGTACAATATACGTGAAGTTTATGGCTTAAAAACCGATATTGTCATAAGACATTATTAAAAAATACTAAAAAACAAAGATGTTAGGTATTCATAAAAAGTACTTTTATTTAGTTTCGTCACTGAGATAAATGAATTCTTAAAACTATACTTAAGTTTATAATTTTTATTATCGTAATAATAATGGTGTTGATTAAATTAAAAATTCAATTAACAGCTGTAAAGTTTACAACATCATGCTTGAATCGTGATGCATGTACTTAACAAATTTTAAAAGCCGGTAGCAAAAGCAATATTTAAATGCATGAAACAGTTCACATGACAAAAAGTTATGCCCATGAAATTGCACTAAAAGGAGTAAATTAGACCCAAAGTCATTCATCTATAATGCTAATAAATATGTAATTTTTCTTTAAAAATTATAAATAAATCATTAGATTAAAATATTATTGAGCAAGCGTTGATGACCGGTTGGTTAAAGCTGTTCACCTGCTCCCATCCCCTTCCCTTAAGTCTCGGGTTCAAGACCCAGCAGGAGCATCCATTCCCCTAGAGTCTCCCCCTTCCCCCTCTAGGTAGAATTAGAAGTAGTATTTGTCAAAAAATATTATTACACGTAGATTTATTTGTTTTTAAAATGAAAAAAGACGTCTATCGATATGATACAATTAAATTTTTAGATATGAATAATTAAATTTATTAAATTATTAATTTTGACGATCAGAACTATTATTATATCGGATTAATATAATTATAATAATATTTTAATGGATGGCATTATTAACTTTTAAAAGAAAAATAATTTATTTGTTATAAAAAATTATAATTAAAAAACTTGTAATATAGTTTAACCTAAAAATAGAGTATAGAAAACAAGTACCTGGACAAAAACCAAAGGCGAGAATCCCAAATCAGGGCCGAGAACTTGATCGTAAGCAAGTGAATGATCACTGTTTCTAGCCATAGCCAGCCATTCATCCACGGTCTTATCGCATCGAGCTTCGACGATTCGAACGCCGCCGTCGTTGCATTTGATAAACGGTCGGCCAGTTTCCGATCTCCGAATCCTCCCCGAGGCGGTGAAGTAGTGTTCCAGACACTTAAACATCGGACCTTTCAAATCATGAACGGACAAGCCTTGAGCCGCTTCGGATTGGAAGAAATAAACACCTTTGATGTAATGGAGTTTCATTGCTAAACCCAAGTTTGTCAGCTCGAAATCCTTGTTTCCGCCGGTTACTTTGGCGGGAACCACCGATGAGAGCATATGGCCCCAAACGGGGGTTTCCAAAGAAGCCAATACCATTGTGAATAAAAATAAAAACAGAGAGAAAAGTTACCCGAAAAAGAGAGGGAAAAAGATGGCAACCAACGACCGACAAACAGAAGAAGAGTGGTGGCTTTTAATAACAGTGGGAGAGGGAAGGTGAGGGAACTTAACAGGGACTACACATTAATGGCATGCGATGGCATAAAAAAAAACATTTCCTATATATATATATATATAACACACCTAATATTTAAATGAATAGTCATTTTGACCTATATTCTTTTTTAATCAATTTAACCTATCGTTTTATTAGGGACCATTTTCCAACTATGAGGATCTTGCGCTATTTGTGTTGAATTTCTACAAGAGGTTGTTCACTCGCTCTTTAGCTGTTGGTTATAGTTACGGGAAAGGTGCTTCTAGTATACTGGATCGACTTGGGGTTCCTGTATTGAATGAGGAGATTCATCATGCTTTATTCGATATGGGACCTTTCATGGCGCCTGGAGTGGATGGTTTACACACAGCATTTTACTAGCGTAATTGGAGTATTGTTGGGGACTCAGTATGTGATCTCATACGCTTGATGTTCGAGAGTGGGGTTGTGACGTGTGATATTAATCGTACTCTTCTTGTCCTCTTGCCAAAGATGGACAATCCAGAATCTATGATTCAATTTCGACCTATTAGTCTGTATATCGTGATTTATAAGGTCATTACGAAGGTTATAGTGAATCATTTGAAACCTCTTCTTCCTACTTGGGTTTCGGATAACCAAATGAGTTTTGTACTATGATGATCGATAACTAACAACATTATTATTACTCAAGATGTGATACTCTATGCTAAAGAAGAAAGGTCTGAAAGGTTGGATGGCAATCAAGATTGACTTGGAGAAAGCCTATGATAGACTAAAGTGGGATTTTATAGATGATACTTTGGCTGATATAGGTATACCTGATGGTTTGCGCAAGCTTATTATGAATTGTGTCTCATCGGCCTCTACTCAGGTTCTTTGGAATGGTTCTATGTTCGAGGCTTTTCACCCTTCTAGAGGTATTCTTCAAGGGGATCTATTGTCACCTTATTTGTTTATATTGTGTATGGAACGTTTGGCTCAAGCGATCTAGAGAGAAACTGGTCAAGGTTCGTGATTGCCTTTCCGCACCTCTATGCTCAGTCCTATAATTTCTCATTTGTTCTTCACGGATGATATGATATTGTTTACCGAAGCCAATATGGAACTAATGGATGTCATTCGAAGGGTTTTATATGATTTTTACAGTGCCTTCAGACATAAGTTTAGTAAAGCTAAAACCAATATCTTCTTTTTTTAGAACATTGCAGAGGACATGCGCTGGAATATTAGCTCGACGTTTGGCTTTATGGAGGTGGCGGATCTGGAAAAGTACTTGGGTGTACCTTTCTTCATCACCGTGTCACTTTAACCTCTTATAATTATTTGATTCAGTCTGTTCAGAGGAAGTTGAGCGGTTAGAAGGAAAAAAATGTTATCTCTTTCCAGACGTATCACATTATCTAAATTAGTTCTCGCTACCATCCCGTCGTATACAATGCAAACTGCAGTCTTGCTGAAGCGGGTTTGCACAAAGCTCGAAAGATTGATACGTCATTTTGTATAGGGTATAACCTCGGAGGGGTTCATTTGGTTAAATGGGATGAAGTCTGATGTTCTACTACAAGTGGGGGCCTGGGATTCTGGAAGCGTCATGCGACGAATGAGGCCTTTCTTATGAAGTTGCTGTTTTATTTATCATCACGTACGGATGCTTTGTGGGTACGCTTCCTCCGAGCAAAGTACAAGTGCAAGGATTTGGTGTCAAATGCTTTGCGCTTGATGAATTGTTCCCGGCTTTAGAAGGGTCTTAGTGTTGTTTAGAATGACGTCAAACAGAATATAAAGTGGAATATTGGCGATAGAAAGATGGTGGATTTTTGGTTTGATGCATGGGGTGATTGGTGAATAAACATCGCACGAACGGTGCAAGTGTACATTACCGATGCAAGTATAGTTAACAGATAAATCGTGTTAGATATCGATCCCATGAGGATAGGTATTTAGTTATATACTTCTGTCACTGTAAGCAATTCTAAAAATCATAGGATTGCAGGTGCTATTGTGACTGTAAAAGAAGAATAAAATGATTGATTATAAGATCGATCGTGGAAGCAAAATGAATAAATCAACAAAGGTAAAAGATATATCAAATTAAAGATCTGGATCCCCTCAGCTCAACTTGGCAGAATATCATGTGCAACAAGGAAATAGCATACATTGGTTTATGTGACAAATAAAATAATAATCTTGCTTATTGGTTTTCATTCAACTCTCAATTGATAACTCAAATATGTACATTAACCATAAATCTCGTTGTTCATCAAAACTACACATCCTTGAACAAGTGGATCAACTCTCTTTGTAATGGCTTGTTGATCTGAACTGTCACTGCATCTCTCAACGTCAGTGATAATGCTAAACACTCTCGTGCAAACAAAGCTCAAATCTAACAATTGAAATAAGAAAGCTAATAAGATTGCATTGAGCTTAAAATCATAGTTTAAACAAGTTCATAACATAGCTCAAGAGAAAAATAAACCATCGTCAATTAAATACAAGAAATATAATTAAACTTTGATAAACATCTATCTCCAAAAAGATTTAAAAGAAGAAAAACATATTCCTCATTGTTTCAGCACATGAGTCCTCGTTTCCTCAAATTTTTTTGCCTTGTTTCCCTTGGTTCACCAGAATGAAGATTTAAGCCGCCATTAAAGGAGCTCGGAGGTTGAAGATGTTGAAAAAGAAAATGAATATCGCGTGAGTGCTCTCTCTCCTCCCAAACTTATCATTTTATGGGCTGCTAAGGAAATGACACATGTCCTTCAGGTGCTTTGGATGACAGGTGTTAAGTGTTCAAAAGTACTATTTTTATTACCCTTTTTATTCATATTATTGCTAGACTTAGGCTCATATTAGTTGCATTATTAGCCATTCATGCATGTTTGCAATATTTTCTTGGTGGACAAGCTTGATTTCATATTTTGCTTAATTTTGTGGAAAAAGATACTGTTTTGGTGTGTTTTTGTGTGTGTGCAGAATCACTTGCCAAAGCAAGGCTGGAACCAGTTGCCAGGGCAATGCATGAAGGAGATGCCGAGCTAGTTGCCAGGGCAATTTTCGATGAGGGATAAGATGATATGGTAGTCGAAATTGATGACTAGATAAGCCCAAGATGACGTGGAGCAAAGTTAAATCCCAAAGGAGTTTTATTTCCATGAAGAGGTTAAAGAGAAATTAAATCCCAAGAAGATATGAGAAGTTCTAGAAGAAATTTAAATATAATAAAGAATTATATTCTTTAAAGATATTTAATTCCAACTTAACTTCCTCCTCAAAAAAAGACTTTGACCTAGCCCTATAAATTGAGGACTAAGCCGTCAACTCCAAAGGGACAGAGGAGAGAAATTTCGACAAAGAGAGAAGGGAGATTTCGACAAGAGCAATGAGAGATTTCGACAAGGCTTCAACCATTCTTCATCTTTTTCTTTCTTGTTCAATTAGGTTTATGCTAGGAATTCTTTGTCTTGTGTTTCTTTGGAAGCTAGCCATGAACTAAATCTATTTGGCTAAGGTTATTGTGTTTTGTGGTTGTGAGAAACAATTGGATTTTGTTTAGGTAATAAGAGTTTGCATTTTCAATTCAAGGTTTACTCATTCTTGGTTTTTATTCTTGTTTGCGAGTGAATTGTGAGAGGATCTCGTAACTTCATCTATTTATCTAATATAGGGAGAGTTAGATTCAAGAAATGAATGAGTATGGTCTTTATTCAATCTATTAATGGTGAAGATTAATCCGGTCTAGGAATAAGTTAAGGATTTCAACGGCTAAGAGGAGCGCAAGATTGGTTGTTGTTCACCCTTGATTCACGCAGGGATGTATTGTCAAGGCATGCATAATTAGCTAGAGTTTTGACTTAGGGATAAGAAGAAACCATTGAAGAACGCTCCGCTGAACCTTGAAGTTACTGCCCAGCCACCCAAGTAGTTGCCCAGCTAGTTGCCCAGGCAATCGTCGATTAGTTGCCAAGGCAACCCCGCTGCGCAAGTTGCCACGACAACTGAGTTGCCCTTGCACTCTTTTAACAAGACGATCCAATCGGCTATCACACCTCAACTCACGATAACCTGACCTATTCTCTCATTTGATTACATCTTCTTTTACTTTATTGCTTTCTAGTTTAGTTGTTAGTTAAACTCCTACAATATTCTACTTGTGTTCTTTTACTTTTTACAGTGCAAGAGATTAGATTCTTGAAGTGGCACCAATCCCTGTGGAGACGATATCTTTTATACTATAACTTGCGACGTGTACACTTGCACAATTGCGGAGCACTTATTACGCGCAACAAGTTTTTGGCGCCGTTGCCGGTGATTGGCAATAACAACTTTGTTTTTATTTTCTTGCACTTTTTATTTTTCTTGTTTAAGATTCAAAGGGCTAACAAACTTTGGTTTTGCATTGGTATATGACCAGGGCGAGACCGATTACACCAAAATATCCCTTTGATCCAGAAATCGAACGAACCTTGCAAAGACTCAGACGAAGGTTAAGAATAACAATGGCTAATCAAGACGACAATATGAATCAGGATGTTCCAGCAAGAGGAGTGATTCTTGCACGAAACAGAACTATCCGAGACTATCTTGAAGAAGATCTTGAAGGACTTAATCTAGGAATTGTCACACCTGAAATTGAAGTCAACCACTTTGAGTTGAAACCAGTGATGTTCAATATGATCAACACAATTGGTCAATTTGGCGGCTCAGCAACTGAAGATGAACGAAAACATCTTAAATCTTTCCTCGAGATTTGCAATTCATTCAAAATACAAGGAGTTACCCCTGATGTTTTACGACTAAGATTAGTCCCCTATTCACTGAGGGATAGGGCGAAAGCATGGTTGAATAGTATTCATGCTGGATCAATATGATCTTGGACCGATCTTTGTCATAATTTCCTTGATCGATTTAAATCCTACAAATTTGACTGATAAGCTTCGTAATGAAATTACTTCTTTTCGGCAGGCAGATGATGAATCCATCTACGAGGCTTGGGAGCGATATAGAGAACTTCTACACAAATGCCCCTACACGGATTCCCAATGTGGACACAAGTAATAATGTTTTACAACGCTGTGAATACACCAACAAGGATGATGCTAGATGCCTCGGCAAACGACATACTCCTAGATAAGTCGCCGGAGGAAGCAATGCAAATTCTAAATAGGCTTGCCAAGAATGATTATCAATTCCCATCTGCTAGAAGAGGAAGAGTTAAACGCCAAGCCACAATACATGAACTGGGATCATCAGACTCAATTTCGGCACAATTGGCCACTCTAACTAAGATGGTCTAGAACATGCAGAAACTAAACAACACACAGGAGGTCAAGGTAATGAATTCCTTTTGTGAGTTATGTGGTGGTAACCATGATTCTTCTGAATGTATGCAGAATCCAGAATCCAGCTTTTATGTGGGGAATTACAACGGGAACAACAATGTGATGTCCAATACATACAATCTAGCTTGGAAGAAGCACCCGAATTTTTCATGGAGTAATCCCAACAATGCTCTAAACCAGAACAATCAGAATGCACAAGCATCAGGATTCCAGCAGAATATGCCACGGCAACAGTTGCCGCAGCAACAACCGACAACATCTAGTTCTTTGGAAAATTCTCTCAATGCTTTTATGTTGAAAATTGAATCTTATATGGCTGAGAATAGTAACTTCATAAAAAGAACTGATGCTTTTATTAATAGGACCGAGATGAGATTGCAAAACCAAGAGGCGGCAATTAAATCATTGGAAAATCAAGTCAGACAATTTGCTCAAAACCTGAATACTAGACCGCAAAGAGGTTTACCTAGCGATACTGAAGTCGCAAGAGGAACTGGCCATGAGCAATGTAAGGCGATCACCACTAGAAGTGGCCAACAACTTAAAGAGGTTCAAGCTCGCTCATCAAACAAAACTCCACAAAAAGAACTAGACGAACTTAGAGGCAAAGCCTCAGATGCTAAACCAGGAATTGCCGCGGCAATCGGCGATAAGCATGCCTCGACAACCAGCAGTAAGGATGCTGCGGTAGCCAACGATAGGCACGCCACGACAACCCCAGTTGACAATTCCTTGGCAACTCCAGTTGCCTCGACAATGCCGTCAATCAGGTTCTAGACCAATGAAAGGATCGAAGATATCTGATTTCCACCATCATTCCCACAAAGGTTGAAGCGACAAAAGTAAGAATATCAATTCAAGAAGTTTCTTGATATCCTAAAGCAAGTCCACATCAACTTGCCATTGGTTGAGGCGATTGAACAAATGCCAAACTATGCCAAGTTTCTGAAAGACATTGTGTCCAAGAGAACAAGGCTAGGAGAGTTTGAAACAGTTGCCGCAACAGAGGGATGCATGGCCATGTTGCACAATCGCATGCCACCCAAGTTGAAGGATCCCGAAAGTTTTACAATACCTTGTTCCATCGAAAACTACTATATCGGGAAAGCATTATGTGACCTTGGAGCAAGCATAAACTTGATGCCTAAATCGGTTTTCCAGAAACTAGGAATCGGGAAGGCAAGACCTACAACAGTTATGCTACAGCTAGCCGACAGATCCTATATGCATCCAGAGGAAAAAATCGAAGACATACTGGTAAAAGTTGATAAATTTATTTTTCCCGCTAACTTTATTGTTTTGGATTGTGAAGCAGATGAGCATGCACCTATCATTCTCGGGATACCCTTCCTAGCAACAAGAAGAACATTGATCCATGTTGAAAATGGAGAACTCATAATGAGGGTGAATGACCAACAAGTTAAACTAAATGTGTTCCAAACACTAAGGCATGCCAATGATCCGGAAGAACGCCAACTTCTTCATGCCACTGCAGAGTTTGACTTCGACGAGAAATTTAGTTGCCTCGTCAACTACATTGCCGATCAAGAGGAACCTGGGGAGTATGAAGAACCGATCGATGAGGAACAACAAGAAGAAGCAAATTGGTTAGTTAATCGAACAGGTACATACTTTGATCCACTGGATTACTCAAGTAAGGAAGGTAAACTCGAAAAGCCCTCAATTGAACAACCACCGATTCTTGAGTTGAAACAATTGCAGGACAATTAAAATATACTTACTTGGGAACCGATAATACATTGCCTGTAATTATTTCCTCTAAGTTACAACCTGAGCAGGAAAAGAAGCTGATCAAAATGTTGATGCTACACAAGAAGGCAATAGGGTAGACAATTTCTGACTTGAAGGGAATTAGCTCGGCAGTGTGCATGCACAAGATTTTGTTAGAAGATGATCACAAACCTTTGATTGAGGCCTAGAGGAGGCTGAATCATGCCATGAAAGGGGTTGTAATGAAAGAAATCATCAAGTGGCTTGACGCCGACATCATATACCCTATCTCGGATAGTACATGGGTAAGTCCGGTACAATGTGTACCGAAAAAAGGAGGTATAATGGTGGTAAGTAATGAAAACAATAAACTCATTCCAACCAGGACTGTGACCGGTTGGAGGGTTTGTATGGATTATCGAAAGCTAAACAAAGCCACTAGGAAAGATCACTTCCTATTACCCTTTATTGATCAAATGCTTGACCTTCTTGTAGGTAAACCCTTTTATTGTTTTCTTGATGGTTATTCAGGTTACAATCAAATTGCCATAGCACCAGAAGATCAAGAAAAGACAACCTTCACATGCCCATACGGTACTTATGATTTTTGAAGGATGCCGTTCGGATTGTGTAATGCCCCGGCAACCTTCCAAAGATGCACGATGGCACTCTTTTCAGACATGGTCAAAGATTTTCTTGAGATCTTCATGGATGATTTTTTCATTTTTGGTAATGACTTCGACAGTTGCCTCGGCAATTTAGAGAAAGTGTTGGTAAGATGTGAAGAAACCGATTTAGTCCTTAATTGGGAGAAGTGCCATTTTATGGTAGATGAAGGAATAGTTCTTGGCCACAAGATTTCATCAAAGGGAATTGAAGTAGACAAAACCAAGGTGGACGTGATCGAGAGATTACCCCCACCAAGTTTGGTTAAAGGAATCCGAAGCTTTCTTAGACATGTAGGTTTTTACAGGAGGTTCATTCATAATTTTTCTAAAATTACTAAACCCTTGTGCAATTTGCTTGAACAGGATAAAGTCTTCAATTTTGATGATTATTGCGCCCAAGCATTCAAAACCCTAAAGGAAAAGCTTGCCTCGGCACCCATTGTCATTCCACCATATTAGACGCTACATTTTGAGCTCATGTGTGATGCAAGTGATTTCACGGTAGGAGCAGTCCTAGGCCAACGCACAGGTAAGACCTTTCATGTGATATACTACGCTAGTAAAACTCTTAATAGTGCTTAATTGAATTACACAACAATGGAGAAAGAGTTACTACCCGTATTTTTCGTATTTGACAAGTTCCGATCCTATTTGATTGGTACAAAGGTAATTGTCCATACAGACCATTCGGCAATTAAGTATCTATTTGCTAAAAAGGATGCCAAACCTCGTTTGATTCATTGGATATTGCTTTTACAAGAGTTTGACATTAAAATTAAGGACATAAAAGGAACAGAAAATCAAGTGGCCGATCACTTATCACGCTTAGAACGCAATAGGGAGGAGGACGCGGTTTTAGAGATATACGATGCATTCCCGGATGAGCAACTATTAGTTGCCTCGGCAACCATGGACGCACATGCCTCGGCAGCCCTTGACGCACATGTCTCGGCAACCATGGATGCGCATGCCTCGGGAACCCTTGACGCACATGCCTCGGCAACCATGAATGCGCATGCCTCAGCAACCCTTGACGCACATGCCTCGGTAACCCTTGACGCGCACACCTCGGCAACCCCATACGCATATGCCTTGGCAACCCTTGACGCGCATGCCTCGGCAACCCTTGACGCGTATACCGCAACGACTCTAGACGCGCACGCCTCGGCAACCATGGAAGTAGTTGCCACGGTAACACATGCCTCGGCAATACCCTGATACGAGAATTTAGTTAATTTCCTTGTTTGTGGTATTTTACCTTATGACCTTACTCACCAAGGGAAGAAGCGGTTCCGCCATGATGCTAAGCATTACTTCTGGGACGAGCCTCTTTTGTTTAAACAATGTGCATATCCGGTTATACGCCGATGTATCCCTGAAGAGGAGCAGCAGAATATACTCCGGCAATGCCATTCTTCACCCTATGGAGGACATTTTGGAGGAACACGTACCGCGGCCAAAGTTTTACAATCTGGTTTTGTATTGGCCAACACTGTACGAAGATGCCCAAGAGTTTTACAAGCAATGTGATCGTTGCCAGAGGACGGGCAATATCTCTAGACGACATAAGATGCTGCTCCAAAACATCATCGAGGTAGAATTGTTCGATGTATGTGAGATCGATTTTATGAGACCTTTACCATCTTTATTCGGCAACCTCTACATTCTACTTGCTGTCGACTACGTGTCTAAATGGGTTGAGGCAGCTGCAGTTCCCACCAACGATTCCAAGGCCGTGTAACGATTCTTGCAGAAAAATATATTTACACGGTTTGGGATGCCGAGAGCAATTATCAGTGATGAAGGTAAGCACTTCGACAACTAACTCATCGCCAAGATGTTACAATGCTTTGATGTATCTCACAAGATTGCCACGATATATCACCTACAAACCAATGGGCAAGCAGAAATTTCCAACCAGGAATTGAAGGGTATACTCGAGAAAGTTGTAAATCCCTCTAGGAAGGATTGGTCAGTAAGACTAGATGACGCACTTTGGGCATATCGCACTGCATTCAAAACACCCTTAGGTATGTCTCCCTTCCGACTTGTCTATTGCAAAACATGCCATCTACCGGTGGAAATCGAACACAAGGCATATTGGGCAATCAAGACCGTGAATATGGATTGGGAAAGTATCGAGCAAAAGCGTTTGTTGGACCTCAACGAGATAGAAGAATTACGTGCACTCGCCTATAACAATGCACAAATCTACAAGGAGAAAACAAAGCAATGGCATGACAAGAAACTATTATCGCGACAATTCATGCCAGGGCAACTAGTTCTCTTATTCAATTCTACGCTAAAACTTTTCCCGGGAAAACTAAAATCAAGATGGTCGGGACCATTCGAAGTTGTCAAACCGTTTTCCCATGGTACCGTGATAATCAAGTTCATCACTGACGAACATGAATTCAAAGTTAACGGACAAAGATTGAAGCACTAAAATGATGCCCATGTGGAACGTAACAAAGAAGTGGTCACCTTAGGAGATGCATGAGCATGCTCTTATTTCGACATTTTCTTTTTATTTCTATTTTTTATTTTTATTTTTATTTATTAATTCCGGTTATTTTTCTTTTTAGGATAGATTTATTTATTTTCTTTAAGATTAAGACTACATCTTTCTTTCATATTTATCTAATTGTTTTTAAATTTTAAGCTTAAGAATTTCTTTGCATATCTTTATTTATTTTTTTATTAGTTTATCTTTAATTTTAATCCTTATTTTATTTGTTTTTGAATTGTAGGAAAAGAGTTCAAGATAAAGAGGAATTTGATTCAAGAAGGAAACTTCTTCAACAAGGAAATTAATAGGCTAAATCTAAGGCTTATATTAAGCCTCCAACTTACCCTAAATAAACCCTACATAGCCGGCCAAACATTTCCTCTTCCCCAAATCCCCTAGCCGTCATCTTCCCCCAAATCAAAACCCATGTTTTCTTTCTTTCCAATTAAACCCACCCACCATATTTACTACCTATCTTTTCTATTTAACCCATCACCATTAACTTCCAAGAAACCTATTCCTACTTTTCATCTTGCAACTCTTTAGTTTCTTTTGTTTCCTTTTCTTTGTTTTTACCAAACTCACAGCCAAGATCATCTATGGCATCCAAAATCAAAATTTTGGTTCATCCAAGTTCCTCCAAAGAACAAGGCTTTGAATACTCCAGCTCTCATCAAGATTTCGGCCTTGAACCATTCATCTTTGAAAGGATTACACATCAAAAGTGGCAAATCTTTTGCCATCAATCGGAACTGGGTAACATCTCATGGGTAAGAGAATTCTATGCTCACTCACCTAACCCGGATAATCCTTATGTTTTTGTTTGTGACAAGGCTATACTCATAAGCCCCAAAAACATCAACACTTTTTACGAGCTCTACATTGAGAAGGACGAGCATTAAGCCTTTGTTGATCAACTCATGCCCAAGCAACTCGACAAGGTGCTTCAAGAACTCACTCTACCGGGAACTCATTGGAATGACGGTAAATACAAGGGCACGATAAATCGCCTTCGGCTTAAACCCAAGGTAAAATTGGAATAAGTTCTCTTTTCTTCCCTTGTTTAATTTCTAATCTTTGCAAGGAGATGTATGTCCCAAGTGAGTCCACTAATGAAAAGGCCCTACCAAAGTCCGGTTGGAATCAAGCACAAATCTGAAAGCTAATGGGAGAGGCACCGGTAAAATCCCTAACGCCTTCAATTGCCGCGGCAACTCCTACCGCCTCGGCAACCCCTAATGCCAAAGCAACTAATGCCCGATCAACTCAGCCATCAACCCAGAGACAACTTGAAGCACTCTTACAACCGCTGGCGAACCTCCTTAGGCAAATTGAAGATGGGCAACTAATGTTCATGCGGTACATGAAGGATCACAACAAAGCCATCACCCAAGTCATCCTGGAAAAGTACCCGGACAGTCGCATGTCGTTCCCCATCTTTCCTACCGAAATTCTTGCAACGACAATCAATGAAGCAGTCACCACGGTAACCGCAACAGATGATGCCGCGACAACCTACTCTGCGCCTGCCCAAGCAGTTTCCACGACAACCAACACTGAAGATGTCGCGGCAACCAAAGCTAAAGACGCCCTGGCAACCATTGCAAAAGCCAAAGGTAAAGCATCTATGCCCAAATCAACTCGTACTGAATCATTGTCTGATTTTTCAGATTCGGACGAGTCCTCTATTGCACCAACAAAAATCGCACCAATCGAATCCTCCAAGCCCAAGCGAAAAGCCAATGACATTGATGAAGAGGATGATGAGGACAACCTTGTACGAGGATCGATTCCACCATCGGCAACAAGGAAGCAACTATCGCGTTCAAGCAAAAGAATCAAGACACCGACCAAAAGGAAACTAATCATCCACGACGACGAACTCTCAGAGTAAGTTACCATGCATTGGGGACAATGCCTCACTCGAGTTTGGGGGGGGATTGTTATTAGTTAGTTACCATGTTTAGTTGCATTCATCTTAAGTATTGCATTTAGGATACATAAATTGCTTGCCATGCCTTTAGTTGGAACAAGAATTGCCTAGATTTGATGAATATCCGATGATGACTTTGCCAATGTACTTAATTGATAGAACTTTTTATTCTAGGATAAACATGGAAACACTTAGAATCGTACTATGATGCTAAACTTGATGAAACACTGTGTGGTTTGATTGATTTAAGGAATTCTAGCGAACTTAGGTTGATAGTTAAAAAATTGGGGGATTAGAATAAAAATTGGATAAATGCTAGAGGTGCCCGAAATTGGCTTTAGTATGTGCTAAAAAATTGATCGCTAAAGGTGCCCAAAATTGGCTCTAGTATGTGCTAAAAATTGATCGCTAGAGGTGCTCTAGTCGAATAAATTAATTAACTTAAGAAAACTAAAAACAAAACACTAGAGGTGCCCAAAACCAGCTCTAGTTAAAACATGTTAAAAGAACCCAATGAAGTAATTTGAAAACCTCTTGTTTGTATAGAATCCGAAAAATCAACTTGCACACAACTCCGCACACACTCACAAGCATTATAGTTTGATTCCGAGTAACTCCTAAGTTTTTTGAAAAATGAAAAGCCAATCATACTTTGTGCCACGGTTCTGAGAATTGAAATCAAGTTCAAAGCTAAGTTTGTGAAAATTGAAGTCTTGGCGGGTTATTATTAGTTTGCAGTGCTTGAGGACAAGGAATAGTTCGAGTTTGGGGGTGTGTTAAGTGTTCAAAAGTACTATTTTTATTACCCTTTTTTATTCATATTATTGCTAGACTTAGGCTCATATTAGTTGCATTATTAGCCATTCATGCATGTTTGCATTGTTTCCTTGGTGGACAAGCTTGATTTCATATTTTGCTTAATTTTGTGGAAAAAGATACTGCTTTGGTGTGTTTTTGTGTGTGTGCAGAATCACTTGCCAAAGCAAGGCTGGAACCAGTTGCCAGGGCAATGCATGAAGGAGATGCCGAGCTAGTTGCCAGGGCAATTTTCGATAAGGGATAAGATGATATGGTAGTCAAAATTGATGACTAGATAAGCCCAAGATGACGTGGAGCAAAGTTAAATCCCAAAGGAGTTTGATTTCCATGAAGAGGTTAAAGAGAAATTAAATCCCAAGAAGATATGAGAAGTTCTAGAAGGAATTTAAATATAATAAAGAATTATATTCTTTAAAGATATTTAATTCCAACTTAACTTCCTCCTCAAAAAAAGACTTTGACCTAGCCCTATAAATTGAGGACCAAGCCGTCAACTCCAAAGGGAGAGAGGAGAGAAATTTCGACAAAGAGAGGAGGGAGATTTTGACAAGAGCAAGGAGAGATTTCGACAAGGCTTCAACCATTCTTCATATTTTTCTTTCTTGTTCAATTAGGTTTATGCTAGGAATTCTTTGTCTTGTGTTTCTTTTGAACCTAGCCATGAACTAAATCTATTTGGCTAAGGTTATTGTGTTTTGTGGTTGTGAGAAACAATTGGATTTTGTTTAGGTAATAAAAGTTTGCACTTTCAATTCAAGGTTTACTCATTCTTGGTTTTTATTCTTGTTTGCGAGTGAATTGGGAGAGGATCTCGTAACTTCATCTATTTATCTAATATCGGGAGAGTTAGATTCAAGAAACGAATGAGTATGGTCTTTATTCAATCTATTAATGGTGAAGATTAATCCGGTCTAGGAATAAGTTAAGGAATTCAACGGCTAAGAGGAGCGCAAGATTGGTTGTTGTTCACCCTTGATTCACGTAGGGATGTATTGTCAAGGCATGCACAATTAGCTAGAGTTTCGACTTAGGGATAAGAAGAAACCATTGAAGAACGCTCCGCCGAACCTTAAAGTTGCTGCCCAGCCACCCAAGTAGTTGCCCAGGCAACCGTTGATTAGTTGCCAAGGCAACCCCGTTGCGCAAGTTGCCACGACAACTGAGTTTCCCTTGCACTCTTTTACCAAGATGGTCCAATCGGCTATCACACCTCAACTCACGATAACCTGGCCTATTCTCTCTCATTTGATTACATCTTCTTTTACTTTATTGCTTTCTAGCTTAGTTGTTAGTTAAACTCCTACAATCTTCTACTTGTGTTCTTTTACTTTTTACAGTGCAAGAGATTAGATTCTTGAAGTGGCACCAATCCCTGTGTAGACGATATCTTTTATACTATAACTTGCGACGTGTACACTTGCACAATTGCGGAGCACTTATTACGCGCAACAATAGGCTATCGTACAAATTTTGTTATAACAAATAATCCAGCTGGCAAAGTCATCCTTATTTTTGGCAGTCTGGACAACTGGCCACTGTAGTGTCAAATCTGGCTGCAGTGATGAGACATCCTTTGCAAGGAAATTAGAAATACACCGACAATGCAAAAAAAGGCCGAACAAGAGCAATTATGACATAAGTTGGACAAAATACAAATAATAAACAGAAAATATAGATATAAATGAATAAAATGCTGATGTGGGGACAATTTAATCTATAAATAAAAAGGAAAAACATGCTCTTTAAAGAGCTATCAATGGGTTGATGAAACTGGTCCCCTTGCTGAGTA
Source organism: Hibiscus mutabilis (assembly GCA_019671005.1). Classification (NCBI taxonomy): domain Eukaryota; kingdom Viridiplantae; phylum Streptophyta; class Magnoliopsida; order Malvales; family Malvaceae; genus Hibiscus; species Hibiscus mutabilis. The sequence continues at coordinate 31,899,660 of CM033742.1, forward strand.
CGTGCACCCAATCATTGTCGCGACTCTTTCTTATATCCCAGTTGCGTCTATGTCTTGCGGGGATGGGAGTTGGGATTGGCCGTTGTTTCAAGACTTGCTGTGTTATGCCATCCTCCTACGTATTGCGGCTATCCTAGGGCCTATTCTGAATGCAAAGAGTAGTTCGGTTGGCTGGGATAAGAGTGCAAATGCGCAGTTCATGGTTAAATATACGTATTTGATCCATATGGGTGGTTCTGATGTGGTTCAAGATGATGTTTGGCAGTGCGTTCACAAGTATAGAGGCCTACAGAGGATCCGTATATTTCTTTGGTTGGTGTGTAAGGAGAAGTTTATGATTAATGTAGAAAGGGTGTGACATCATTTTGCAACAGATGCTCGCTGTCCCATTTGCCAATTGGCTGATGAAGACGTTGATCACATCCTACGGTTGTGTCCTTTGGCTATGTTGACTTGGACTGTGTTGATTAGACGAGACCGTCTAAACGAGTTCCTTACAATAGGGTTACATGAGTGTATCAAAATTAATTTGAAATGCCTTGAGTATTTTGTATATGATGTTTCGAATTGGGATTTGCTTTTCGGGGCGATCATGTGGAATTTGTGGAAACATCATAACTTGATAGCTTTTGATACTCCTATAGAGGGTTGGGGTTCAGTGTTGGGGCAAAGTCGGTACATGCAGCAGTTGGCCGTTAGTGCTTGGATGTTGTTCTGTATCGAGTGAGTTTTTCGTTATCCTTTCCCAGGGGTCCTGATCGTTGGGGTCCACCAGTGGTCGGATGGGTTAAGCTCAATACGGATGGTGCTCGAAAAAATTTGGAGAGGACAGCTTCTTGCGGTGGTGTGCTTTGCGATTCAGCAGGTAATTGGATTTGTGGCTTTTCTAAATTCATTGGTGTTTGTTCGGTGTTAGATGTAGGGTTGTGGGGAACGTATCTTGGCTTTTTATGTGCGTGAGATAACAACTTTCACCAAGTCATTCTATAGCTCGACGGTATGGAGGCGTTGAGGGTGCTTCGATCGGATGGCATGGTTCGGGGAACTTCCTCCCTGGTCACTCATCTCTATAAGTTGCGGAGTAGGGAATGGGTGGTCCGAATTCAACATGTAATGCGGAGTGGGAATAAGGTTGCGGATGTATTGCTAAAGTTGCTTCATCGCTGCATTTTGATTGTACTAAATTTGTTCACCTCCGGTAGAGGTGCTTTCTTTACTTCATGAGGATGGCGTAGTTATTTGATTGTAGTTATTATCATGTGTACTTTTTTTCTCCGACTAAGTTTAGGGGTTTTTAACGAGACACATGGTAATATTCCATTTTTATCTAAAAAAGAAATAGTTATATCAGAGCCTACATTTATTGTAAATATTAGTGTAAGGGCAGTCATTCATGAAATTCATAAATTAAAGTAAATTTCTAGAATCTTGGATTGTTAAATATGGTTGTTGGAGGTTGGTAGTTTACACTAATTACACTACCTGCGTAGCCCTGAAGGATCTCATTATTGAAATTGAAAGCCCACTTTTTCGGATACCAATAATAAATAAAAGTAATCACTAAACTCATAACAATAAATATTTTGAGAAACCAGAAAAAAATAACAATTAGGTTGTTGAATACTTACTATATATAAAGTTTTGAATCGATCTTCTCTATTATATTGATATTTACTATTATTTCTTGGTATTTTTTAATTATTGAAAAACTTTTTATGTTTTATTAAGTAGAGAGATAATACATTTGCAATACAATGAATATTTAGATTTCAATTGTTTTTTATAGTTTAAATTAAAATAAAAGTATATTCGACGTGTAAGTATATGATAGGTTAGATGTTATAGTTTAAGTTAAAATGAAATTAATGAGTAATTTGACAAAAAAAAGATTTCCTTATGCCTATTTGAAAATTAAAATTGGTTGGAATCGAGTAACAACAACATTTTTTGTCGATGAGTTTTGAATTCAAATTCTTGGTTCGAATCACATCATGCGTAAATCCAGAGACGGAATTATGTGGGGGTTGGGGAGGGACAATCGCCCCCTACCTTTAAAGAAATATTTTTTTCACCTTTGTTCATCTATTTAAATTTCTTTAAAAATTAGTTTATTTATGCATTTGTCTCTCACTTTCAAACATTTATAGTTTACCCCAACTTTAAATCCTGACTCTGTTCTTGCGTAAATCATATATAATTTATTAATTAATTATAATTTGAGTTGAATTTAGTTTAAATTACATTAATTGTTGATTTTGATTTGTAACTATCGATATAATTGTCATTAAATTGTTAGCTCAATTTTTCGTATATTTTTTTATTTACGTAGTCAAACAAAATTATTGATAAGAGTGGAATCATATTGTGACCACGAGTTTATGATAAGTTAGAACGTGATATATTATTTAATCATGGCTTTCAATGAATTGCAGGAAACAGTTACATTTAATTATCTTGCCACCTTGCTTCTCCCGTCCAACCATCCCCAAAACACGTTTCTTTTCACTTCACTATCACAATCATTTTTAATCAATAAAAAATACGTCTAACGTTTAACTGAAAAATTATTTTAGTTTACATTTATTAAAGTAATTTAATTTTCAACATTTTATTTTGAGTAGAAATGAGTTATATGTAGATGGCAACTGTTAGTCAACTAACGGTAAATAGTTAAAAATGACGTGACAAAACTACATGACAGTGTACTCTGACATGACAATGTCATATAAACAAAGATGTTGACTTAAAAAAATATTACATCAGTCAAAAAATAATTTTATAAAATTATATAAAATATAAAATTATTGTTGCTTTTGACGTGTCATTCTGTCAAGTAATTTCAAGTTGTTTATTGTTTGTTGACTAACAATTTTTATCCGCAAATAAGTCAATTTGACCCAAAATAAAACATTGAGAGTAAATTGCTTAAAAAAATAGAGGCTAAAGTGACTATTTAGTCAAATATTAGGTGTATTTTTTAGCACCGTGCCATTTATCTTTTTTATTAATTATATATACTTAAAATAATATATACGATTTTTTAGGGAAATAATGCATTGGAGAAAATTTTAGAATTTTACGGTTGTTTGGAGATTAATTTGCAATCTACTACAAAATTGCTACAGTATATATATGAAACTTGTTGTGTGGTCGTGACGAGTTTTCCTAAATATAATTTTTATTCAAAAAATTTTAAAAATTTGAAAATTTCAAAATAGTCTTTCAATCCTTAAATCCTTAAATTCTTAAGTCTCAAATTCCGATTCTAGTCGTTGCTGGCGTCAATTATCGACGACGTGCTCATCACTTATATTTTCGGATCCCAACGATGATTTACCCTACCCTCACATGGCCGAAAGTTGGCGGACAACGCGCCTAATGTCGAAAGAATATCAAACTCACAAAAAGATTAAAAAAAATGATGACCTGCAAACAGTGGCCGACCGAAAGACGAATATGTGCAGGTTTTGCGAGGAAAGAAAGAGGCTTTATACCGTCGCCAACAACATGATGAACGATGGCGATAGTGGCCGAATTTAGGGATTTGAGTGTTATTTTGTGGAATTTGTGGAATTTAGTTTTTTTTTAAATTAATTTAAAAAAATCAAAGAGAAATTAAAATCAAAGTTACATGTCATGTTTTGATTGAAAAATATATTTTTCTAAACAATCTTCAACGGTCAAACACCTAAAATTAACGAAATAAAACGTAGATACATATTTTTACCAAAAAAACTTTAGGCACCTAAAATTCAAAAAATATAATTTAAACACTTATTTTATATTAAGCTATTTTATTATTATAACTTTCCGAAAATTAATAATATTATTATTTATTTTTTTCATATATATTAATAAAATTATTCAAAATATTACATTTAAATATTTTTCCTATACTGACCTTAATAATTATACCACCACTAATATTAAACTAAAAAATTGTTATGCATTTAAATTAATTCCTCAAATAATCTCAACTATAGCAATTCAACTAAATTAACATAGCATCTAAAAAATACACAATGAATAAAAAACTTAAACACAAAATATAAATATAATTCTTTCAAACCTACTTCAAACTTTTCTAAAAAAATTCAAAAAAATCCGCCTCCAATAGATTTGCTTCAACCTCAAACCTACAAAAAATCAACTATTACACAAAATATAACATAATTCTAAAAAAAAATTAATCACATAATTATCGAAAACAAAAAATATTATCTCAACAATTCTGTAGATTTGCTTCAAAATTTTATCTGCTAAACCATTCTTTTCCCTCAAAAAATTCTCTATATTTTTCAACTCTATTTTTTACTCAAACCCTAATCCCCAATCTATCTATTTATACACAAAAACAGGCTGCCCAAAAGGCCCAACGGTCACCAAGCAGCTGCCTGTACTCCAACGTTCGAATATCTCCGACGGTCACCAGGAAACCTATCAGACCCACACGACGAGATTTTATTAAATATTATTAAAAAATATTATTCGGAAAACACGTCAGGACTACATAACGAGTTCGCCTATCTTATTTAAAAAATATTATTTTTCGGGAACTTGTTAAGAGCACAGGAAGAGTTCCCCCTAGGTCATTAAAATATTTATATGTAAGAGAATCGCAGCAAATACAGTAGATTGTAAATTAATCTGTAACTCACCCTACTTCCCTAAATTTTCTTTCCGCTGCATTATTTTCCTAAAAAACCCATAATATGTACATCTTTAAAGTTTTATATTTAATATATTATATATACATAAATTTGTATATTATCATTTGGTTAAATATAAAATCTCTTTAAATTTCATAAAGTTTGTAAAACAGTTTCGATGATTTTAAAAATAAGTTTTGTATCGATCTAATAAGTGTTTTTTCTTATTGTTTGCTCTAAATTTTACGACACAAGCATATTCCCACTTGAATATTATCAAATAACAAGAGCCATATTTTCTATTATTTTAATTTTGGGTTCTATTTTTATATAGTTCATGAGTTTGCTTCATTTAAGTAGGATGCAATCGGGGTTCTATCTTAGTCGAGAACTAGATGCTTTTAATATATTTTAATTTTGGGTTATAATAATAGTAATTAACATAAAAATTATAATCGTAATTTGTGAACAATATTCTTTTAATAGATTTTATCATGGTTCGGCACCCACATGACCAAAGAAAAGGTCAATAAAATAGCATGCAAAGTAACAATATATTAAAATCTATACAACACAAAAAATTGGTAAACTATCTCCATAGTTACTCAATTATAGGGAAATTTTATTTTGACCATTAATCTTTTAATTTTAAATCAGACCACTTAACTATTTAAATGAAATCAACCATACCACTAACTATTAAAGGATAACAAAAATGCTAAATTGACAGTTAAATAAATTTGTGCTCATTACTTACACATTCTATCAATCTAGTTCTTCTGACACTAGGGGTGTAAATGAACTGAGTTGGAATGAACAAGGCTCTATTCGTGCTCATTTGTTTATTTTTGAAGGTGTTCATGTCTGTTTATTTAGCGTCCGCGGACATGTCCATTTAAAGTTCACGAGCATGTTCGTTCAACGTTCGCGAGCATGTTTGTTTATATGTCCGCAGTGGTGGAACTTTGGGTAAGAGTTTCAGGGGCCAACTTAAATTTTTTAGAAAATCGGAGGCTTAAACTAAAATTTTCAAAAATTTTGAGGGTTTAACTAAAATTTTTAATAATTTTGAAAGATTTAATATGAACTTTTAAGAATTATGAGATGTGATTTAATTAAAAATATTTAAAATTTTAAAGCTTAATATGAATTTTTAAAAATCTTGACGGGCCAAATAAAAAAACAAATAAAACTCATGGGTTTTTTGACAAATTTTCAAAATTTAGGTGGGCGTGGCCCTACTGGTCATGCTATGTCCCACCACTGTATGTCTGCCAAAATGTTTGTTTATTTGTCAACCAACATGCTCGTTTATATATTCGCCAAAATGGTAAAATTACGACACTAGTCCTTAAGCTTTTAATACCCTTAAAACTGGGTTAGTAGTTAATTGAATCTCCGATAATCAATAATTTTTTATAAATAAATTAGTCATTGAATTATTTGGTTCGATTAATTTTTAGTTTAGACAAGTTTAAATTATTTGAAATATTGTCTAATTACCGAAAATAAACCAAATTGTAAGCTTTGTAAAATTCGTTGCTAAGGACCTTTTCGAAAGAATGGAGAAGTTTTATCTTTGCATGGTAATTGTGCCATTTAATTTATGAATGGTGAGTCATCACATTATGTGTCACCATCTTGTAATTTGGTGTATTTTTGTAATTAATGAAAATACCAAAATTTGTTTCAAATTGGGGCAAACCCCGCGAATTAAAAAAATATTATATTTGTGGTATCAGAGCTAGAGTTTAGTCGATTCTAAGATTAAACCAAAGCTTATTGAATGCTTGCATTTTGCATATGCCACATATGAGTTTAAATTGTACGATATCTATAACTTACAACTGATACGATTTTATTCTTTCTAATTAACTTCCAAGATGTTGATTTAAATCTTAGAGTTATTCTATTGATCCTTGTTGAAAAAAAAGTTATCACAAGCAACTTGATAAACGAGTAAATCCTAATTTGAATTCAAAATCTTCCTTTGATAAACTTTGTAAGTTCTGTTTGAGATATGTATAATTGGTTACGAGGTTTATATGAGTAGGAATTTCATATTTTCTTTTGTTAATTAAAAATAAGAGGAAACAATCTTTAGATTCTGAATTTCTTTGAAAGGCTCATGAAAAGATTATTCTTACTTATGATAAGTTTAAGTCTCTCTGTACAAGAAAATACTTTGGCTTAAACAAAAAAAAGAAACTCAGTATTGAATAATTTATCGTCCGAACACAGTTAAATTCATAATGTGTCATATGATTACATACTTCGTAAATATCAATTTGATCCGTCTAATGAGACCGAATCAAGTTGATTAAAGTTTAAGCTTAATTTGACCTAAAATATCAGTGAACCCATTTTCTTACTTTCGAAGAAAATTCGAGAACGAATTTTTTTAAAGGGGGAGAATTATAATACCCCTAAAACCGAGTTAGTAGTTAATTGAATCTCCGGTAATCAGTATTTTTTTTAATTAAATTAGTCATCGAATTATTTGGTTCGATTAATTTTTAGTTTAGACAAGTTTAAATTATTTAAAATATTGTCTAATTACCAAAAAAAAAAAACAAATTGTAAGCTTTGTAAAATTCGTTGCTAAAGACCTTTTTGAAAGAATGGAGAAGTTTTATCTTTGCACGGCAATTGTGCCATTTAAACTATGAATGACGAGTCTATGAACGAGCTTTCAAGCAAGTTTGTTTGTGAACATAAACAAACCACACACCCCTGTACGTGTTAGTTCATTTATTAAATGAACATAAAATTTTGTTCATAAAATTTTGTTAATACTCATTTATTTAGCTCAATAAATGAACATAAAAAGTTTTATATGAACGATCCATGAACAATTTAATACATATATATTATTATATATTTTTTGACAAATCCCAATTCTAATCTACCTAGAGGGGAGGGGAAAGGAAGACTCTAAGAAAAAGAAGGGGTGCTCCTAATGGATCTAGAACCCATGACATAAGAAAAATAAGGGAATAAAGATGAGTAGCTTAACCAACCATCCAAATGTACTTGCTCATATATATTATTATATTAAAACATATTAACTACAATTTAATATATATAATATGTTGCCCTTTTATCAAGTGATAGCCTTGGCTTAGTGATTAATTATTCTTCTTGTCTCCCATTAAATTTGGGTTTGAATCCTCTCACTCCATTTTTTCCCTCATTAATTTTCACCAAAATGTAATATTTAATAAATGATGTTATCAATTCTTTCAATCTTTCTCATTCATTTTCACCGATCAAATGGTTATTAAATTAAGTAAATTAAAATTAAGAAAAAAATTATTGAATTAAATTAAAAGTAAAACCAAGTTATTAGAATTCCTAGGGAGAACAAAATACACAATTATGCGAATTTACTTAATTTTTATGTTATCATTCTTGTCAAAAGTTGACGATTAATGACTTGATTGAAATCATTTTAAAAGTTTAGTAGTCAAATTGATAACATTCATAATTTAATGATTAAAATAGAACCTGACTAATACTTTAATGTCCTTGGAGGTAGTTTACCCTTTTATTTTAAATCTTGCATTAACTATAATTAAAAATATATATGCACCAATAAGTGTTGAGTGAATTGATAAGGCACATTGCACTCACAATGAGAGGATACGCGTTCAAACTTTAGAGACGATATTGTTGGAAGGGGCAGCCTCGCACCCCAAACATGGACCATAAGACGGACATGCATATTACCAAAAAATATATATGCATAAGTACCTAAAAATACTTTGACGAAAAAATACTTTAGGGACCTAGATAAAAAAGGTAGTATACTTTGAGTACTTAGTACCTACTTTGACAAAAAAATATTTTAACTACCTAAATGGAAAAATTAATATGTTTTAGATACATATAAGCCACTATAAATCAATTAGTTATTTTGGTGCAGTTGTTTAGGCACACCCTACTCTCTAAAATGCTTAGATTCGAGTCCTATTGCTCTCTTTTATTTCCTTTTCCCCCTTGCATTAACTAAAGTTAACATATATAAAACCATGTTGTAAATTATAATCAAGTATAAAGTTTAGGGCCATTTTAGCATTGCTTTTGAAAAGTGCCGTATTTAGACACTCATTTTTGTTCGGATATGTTAATATATTATAATACTATTAAGTGTGTTGATATGTCATTATGTGAATGTATGTTTTTATTAATATATGCAGATATGTGTATCGTATATATTTTCATTATATATGGCTATTGTATGTGTATGTACATATATGTACGTCTAACTTATATGTATTGTGTGTTATTCTTATTATTAATATTAATTATCAATAATTAGCTATACGAATATAATATATATGTGTTGCATGTGGCTAAGGTATGTCGTATATATACGTAGTTATGAGTTCGTAAGTATATATGTACATATTATTATTAGTTATTACTATTAGTATTGGGTTAGTAATATTCAAAACGGATCCAATCCAAATTGAAAACTCAATTAAATTCAAATGTCCAGTCCAATTACAAATTTAAATGCCCATTACATAACACAGGCCCGTGTGGCCCAAAACCCTAATTCATATAAGATAATTAAACCCTAATTATCTTTTTTTCCTTGCATAATCCAATCTGGGCCGTTGGATCAGATCTTGATTCAACGGCTCCAGATCGATCAAGACCTTCCAGCTGGCCGCGAGTGTGATGCACGCGCAGACCAATCTTCATCCACGCGCGATTAAGGAGCACGCGCTGACAGTTTGTATACCATGCGCCACGTGGCAAGATCTCGTGCAGCATCGCCTTTCGCCCAGATCAGATCTTGGCCGTCGTCCATCCCCCGAACAATCTCACCCGTTAGATCAGATCTGATCCAACGGCTGAGGTTGAATCTGCCCGAAATGACTTTTGGCCTCTCTCTTATCCCGATAGCAGCCACTCCGCCGTACCGCCAGCTCCTCAACCACCGAGCATGCGAACAGAAAAAAAGAACGAATGTCAGTTGCCATTATCATCAACAGGATAACCATTGATGGTTACTTATCCATGTAAACAAAGGCCGGATATAAAAGGGAAAAAAACAATATCTGTAACACAATTTTTCAAAGGAAATCGAAAAGACAAAAAAGGACGAGTTTTTCACTAGTAACTCCCCCTCATATTTTTCTCTTGCATGCATCCATAAAGATAAACAAAAAGTATAAAAAAGGAGGTTTAAAGTTTACCTAGAGTTTCGACCCCTCCCATCGCTGGTAACAAACTTTCGGTCTCCGATCGAGTCTGGTGAACCGGCGAGAGTCAAATGGCTCTGTAAACGGGGTGAGGTTTTGTTTTGAGTCCTAAAACAGATTTCAAATGTTGTAGGATTTTTTGGTTTGTTTCTGTTGCTGGTAAGCGGAGGTCGAGGAAAGTTCGAGGTGACCGGTACGGCCTAGCCTCACCGAGATCGGACGGCAAAAGGGTGGTTGCTGGGTAGGCTTTATCCTCTTAAGGTTTCGGTTTGATTTAAGAACAGAGAAAAGGGGAGACGTTTTAAAAAAAATTGAGCTGAAAATTTTAAAACCAGGGTTGGGGTTTATTTATAGATTTTAAATTTTTTTAATTGGTATAATACCTATTTTAATCCTTCGGCCCTAGTCAAATAACACAAACGTGGCTTCCGCATGGGCAAATTACATTTTAGGTCCCTGGATGTTTTCAAATATTTGTAATTTAGTCCTGAAATTAATCTTAATCAGATTGGTAAAGGGGAAATTGCTGCCGTAGTCCCTCCGCCCTTTTGTCATTTTTAAATCTTCACTGCCGCAAGGTCTAATTACACGATTAGTCCCCCTTAGTTTTCAACTATTTTTAATTTCATCATTGAATTTGTTTCAATTGCTAAGAAGGATAAATCATAGTTCAGTCCCTTTTTTTTACTGTTTTACAATTTGGTCTTTTTTTCTCCCGATTTTAAGCTTGTTTTTGTTTCTTTTCGGCCCTTGTCTTTAATTTATTTAATTCTAGTCCCTCATTGTATATACACGTTTAATTGCTCATTGTATATTCGGATATTGTTTAAGTTTATATATGTTTGTTCACATGTTTATTATTTGTTATTCGATATTCATTATGGGTGTTGTTCTACATGTTTAACATAATGTTGTTCGTATCGTGTTTCGTTATTATTGTTGTACTCGTTTTTAATTAGTATTTGATATATGTTTTATTAGTTATTAATTGTAGCTTATAATATGTATTATATGCTTATATAGGAATATATACATATATTTAATACCTTTGAACATTTTATATACTTATGTTACGTATTACATATTATTATATAAAATTAATTTGATAATGTTTTTATTTAATAAATATTCTTATATATATGAGTATTATGTTATACTTTATATGTATATATATATATATATATATATATATATATATACCATATAGTATATATCATACCATAAAGTATTATATATTTTGCTTACGTATAGTTGCTCGTTTCTACTTATCTTCATTTGTGCCATTTATTTTTGTTAATATATACATATATATATATATTCATGTACTTTTTTATCTTGTTTGATTAAGACTGCATATTTGATATAACTTGCCAATGCGGTGCTCCTTTTTTCGACGGTAAACTTGGCTACCAGTCTAAGACGTAGATGTTAGTTTTCGTTTATCCTTCGAACATTGGAGCCCTTAAAATATACTCGCATATATAACCAAATTTTAATTTGATCGTCACTTTAACCCGTAAAATATGATATTAATAAAGCGGTAATTATTTGGTACCAATTTTGGGCGGTGTGAGAGTGCTAATCCTTCCCCATCCGTAATCAACTCTCAAACCCAAGTTAAAAAAAGGAATCTCTGGTTTTCTGTTTTAATGGTGTCCGGTCTATCAAAGTGGCAGGTGGCGACTCCCAATTTTTTTCAAAAATACGAGTTTTCGCTAAATTCCCTTTCTTAATCAATTTTCAAATAAAAGCGGGGCCCTCCCATTTAATATAATTTTATAAATTAATTATTTTCATAGAGGCCTTCGACACCAATAGTCGTTACAGCATGACGACTCCGCTAGGGACATGATTTTGTTTTTTACAAAAAAGAATTAAGCCAAAAAGTTTAGCGCTTTACTAATATCAGATGTTGTGGGTTAAAGTGACGATTAAACTAATATTTTTTTATAAACACGAGTTTATTTTAACGCATTTAAAATTGAACATATAAACCAATTTGTTTAAGTAAGGGGAAAATGCTATTGCTTTCGAGGGGATATTATTCCTCTGTATGGGCCTAGCAAGTACCTTTGGGGCTCTACTACTTTATGTTTTCGTGGGAATATCATTTCCCCATATGGACATAAAGGAATGGGTCCCCTCGAATTGAACCCGGTTGAAAGGAGCTTATAATGGGTGATGACCGGGGGCCTTGCTACTCTTAGTAGGGGACATCAAAGACAGTTTGAGTAACTTTTAGCACCCAAACTGTATGTAGAGAATACAGAAAGCTCACCCCTCTTAGAGCCATACAAATGACCTAGGTGTTCCAGGTGATAAATAGAGTGTTTTATTCCCCATTCTATTTCCTCATATGCTTTATTTGTTATTTTATATTTCCGTTTATTTTATCTGATACTAATTTATCTTCTTTTTGTTTTTATTTTTTGGGCATTCTTCATTTGCATCTACATCACGTATCATAAATGTGTTGATTTGAAGATTGGTCGCCACGATTAGAAATCTTTCATGATGAAATGAAGGTATCTCAAGAAGGAAGATGAATTTATGAACGTACGACATTGGTCCGAGCTCAAGCAACGAGAAACTGGGGATAGTCTACCTAGTAAGCGTGTCTTGACCGGTTACACTTATGTCAGCCTTCGAAAAAATAGCCTACAGGAATTGATAGATATATGGGATAATTGGAGTTGGGAGACAAAACAGTTATTCCGTGACAAATATGGTGATATTGCATATATATTGTATGTTCAGGTAAATCAGCCTTTGCTTCGTGCTTTGTTGCAATTTTGGAATCTAGGGTTTTGTTGTTTTACTTTCAATGTAAAAGATATGATGCCTACGGTGGAAGAATACATGGCTCTTTTCGATCTGAAGGACGTAAATAGCGACTAGATTTATATGAAGCCGATGAGATCTCAGAATTATCATTCTAAGCTAGCAAAGATTTCCAGAATGAGTGATGCTTGGGTGAACGGTCTAATTCAAATGAGAGGGGATGGATTTGCCTTTTCTTGGGAAAGTATTTGAGATGTGATCTATACTTACCCCAACGAGAAGATAAGAATCAACCTTCTAGCACTCGGAATTTATGGTCTGGTTATTTTCCCGAGGGTGTTGGGAAACATCGAGGTACATATTCTTGATCTGTTTGAACGTCTAGAATTGGGAATGAATACAGTACCGGTAGTCTCAACTGAAACCTTTAGAAATTTGAACGCATGTCGAAGATATGAAGAATATTGTTTTAGAGGATGTGCCCAGTTGCTTCTGGTATGGTTTCACAGTCACTTTTGGCACACACCAAATCAAGTATTACCAGGGGTTCGTTTTTCAACCTTTTCTCCCTTACAAGAGTTTTTGGCGGAAAAGTGGCGGGATGATCTTTCTAAGAAGAAGTGGATTGCAATTCTTCAAGACTTGCAGGAAAAAAACATAGTTTGGCGGGTGCCTTAGCTAGGCAGTTTTATCCGTTTCTTATACAAGTGTGGAGATTTTAACTGGTTAATGATGCTAGGCTTGTATGGAAGAATCGGTTGCGCTCCCCTATTAGTGTCCAGGAAATTTGGGTGTCGGTAGTTTGTACCAATTACTACTAGCTTAAGTGGATCGGAGTTCGAATTCAAGAATGAGTTCAAAAAGAAGGTTCAGACAGTTAATGACTCTTGGAAGTATTGCTATCGTATGAAGGTCGTCCACAATGAAAATAACGAGATTACTCATGATTATGACTTTTGGAGGCGGGTAAGAGTGAATAATGATATCCCAAAGTCAATGCATGGTCCAATCATGTCACTCGAAGAACATATGAAGATAGTCCCATCTGAAGTTGATATCTTGAGGAGTGAACTGGAAGAGGTCCAAAAAAAGATGGACGCCTTGAAAACAGAACATGCAGACGAACTCTACAAAGTAAGTTTAGATGTGGATATACGAGATAGGGAAATCACATAATTAAAAAAGGAGAACGTATACTTGAGTGACAAAAATATTCTCTACCAAAATAATACTGTTAAGCTCGAAGGTTTGATCCGAAAGGTTAACCGGAAGAGATTTGTAGCCGTTGAAAAAAAGGCAAACAACGTGCGACTCATCGAAGAAGAAAGAGGAAAAATAAACAGACACTTGAAATGGAAAAAGAAAAATGCAAGCTAGCCATTAAAAAAGAAATGAAGTCTTTTCGAAGTCTACTCGATCAAGAAAGTGAGAAAGTTAAGCACGAGAAAGAAAAAGGAAAATGGGAGAAGGAAAATAGTGCTACATGGAAAATGAAAGCTCAAGACAGCAAGAATCACCTGTTCAAAATGCAAAGTTTGTACAATGACACTTTTGAAAGTTTAAGTCAGATTCAGGCTCAGAATGCCTGACTAAAAGGAAGACTAACAGAGTTAGATCAGTCATTTCAAACGTACCGTAATAGGAATGGTTTCCTCGAACTCCAAGACATAGAACATGAGAATGAGACTCTGCAGGCCCAGATTAAGTCGCTTAGGGCAACAGTTCTAGATTACATGAGACGAATCATAGTTCTTGAGCAAGCTGCAGATGGCAGAGATAATTACTGGCTACAGCGGCTTCGCGATGCCACTCGGATGATCCAAGATCGGGACCAATATAATACAACTTTGATGGTCAAAGTGCAGAAAGTAACCAATATGTCATGACTTTGGCCGCATAAGCAGAAGCTCTACGCCCTTTCGTCGTTCCAGAAATGGATGAAGCACCAAGATTCGTTCAACTACTTGAAGCTATCCAGGAATAAAGAACTAGGACAGGAGATTATTTGTAGAAATTTGCTCTACCTTTTGTAATGAGAACCTCTTTAATATTAATGAAAGTTTCTAAAAATCAAATCAATGCCTTTACTTGTATTTATCCTCATATTTGTCATCATGCATTTCATAGAACATATTACATATATTGTCATTAATTGAAATTAATCATGGAAATGTTATGGCAGAACTGTTAATGCCAAAGCTGCAAATATCCTGCATCAATACAGTACCCGTTTACAAGTCAAAATAATGGAAGATAGAGTAGCTAACTTAGAACAAAGACAAAAGGATCTAGAGGCTTGTTTCGGTCGGGCAGAGCAAAGCATTAGTGAACAAATCTCCCACTCACAAGATGTGATATTGTCTAAGATATCTGCAATGCTCGAAATAAATAATGGAAAGAAGAAAACTTCAGATGATGTCATTCAAGAGATAAAAGGTACCACATCTCACGCTAGGGTTCAATCAGAGAAACTAATTCCCAAAAGAAATATGTATATCAATACCGCGGGGGTACCTGCCAACCACCAGGTGGAGACATCCGTAAGATAAACAATTGATCTAGAGGCCGGCCATGAGGATGGAGTACCAGATTTGAATATAATGGAAAAAGTCAAAACTGAAGTAGAAAAGAAGTATGAAGAAAGATTTCTCTTGTTAGAATAACAGTTAAAAGCTATGCAAGGATCATGTGATCCTGGGAATGATGCTTGCGACTTAAGTCTTGTGGCAGATCTGGTCCTCCCGCCAAAATTTAAAGTTCCAAACTTTGAAAAGTACAATAGGACTACCTGTCATTCTGCCCATATAACCATGTATTGCAGAAAAATGGCAGCTTTCATAAAGAATGAAAAGTTGTTAATTCACTGTTTTTAGGACAGTTTGATTGGGTCAGCAATCTGTTGGTATACACAGTTAAGTCGGTCGAATATTAAATTATGGAAGGACCTCTCTAAAGCTTTTATTGAATAATATAAACATGTTTCTGACATGATTCTTAACCGAATCATGCTAGAAGGAATAGAGCAACGAACAAACGAGAGTCTGCGACAACACGCCTAGATATGGCGTGATTTAGCTGCTCAGATTCAGCCACCCATTCTTGAGCACGAGATTACACCTATGTTTGTCAATACTCTCAGGGGGCATTGTTTGACCGTTTCATTAATAATATCACTCAGACCTTTTCTGACTTGGTAAGAACAGGAGAATCAATTGAAGTAGCAATAAAAAGTGGTATAATTGACAGCGGGGAGAATTCTCAGAAGCACTATAAGAAAAAAAATATAATGAGGTGAATAATACTAGCACCTACAATGTCCCGACGAATATCACCATTTCTCAACCGTCGGCTGCTGCTGGAAATGTACAAAGCTCTAATAAGAAAGATGATATGACCCCTCAAAAAAGAGAAAGAGAAGTTGTCTTTTACCCCTTTACCAGTGTCATATACAGAGCTGTACTCTCAGCTGTATAAGGACGACTTGGTTCGACCATATTATGTCACTCCATTCAAGCCGCCCTTCCCTTCTTGGTATGATGAGAATGCCCATTGTGAATATCACACTGGTACTCTAGGTCACTCGATAGAGAACTGTCTCGTCTTTAAAAAGTTTGTTCAAAACTTGATTAATACTGGAGTTCTAAAGTTGGATGACCCAAGTGTGGCTGCCAACCTGTTACCAAACCATGGAGGACATAGTGTGAATGCTATCGAAGAAGAAGGTGATAGAAGAGCGAAAAAAGGTGGCTGAAGTTAATTCCCCACTCAAATGGGTGTTCCAACAGCTATGCATGACATGTGTGATAGAGAAAGGTATGGAGTTAGTACTAGAGAGTTGTAGGCCCTACTGTAAGTATCACCAGAAACAAGGGCATGATATCCAACAATGTGAATAATTCAAGCAATTGGTCTAAAGATTGATGGACAATAAGGAAATAGAGTTTTTCGAGAAGGAAGAGAGAGGGAAGAAATTGGACGTATGCGCATCAGACAACCCCAACATCAAGTACGGGGTAGACATGTCGTTTATCATTTCAGCTAAACCAAAAGAAGAAGGTTCATCCCATGAAGAAAGCTCAAAATTAGTTCCTAAGCTTGTCATTTCGGCTCCAGCTCTATTCCCATTTAAAGACATGCAGAGAGTTACTTGGAATTATACCGCCAATGTGTCTGTGCCGGAAGAATTAGAACTTTAGGAGAAAAAGGTGTCCCCTACAGGAAAAGATCCCGCACCAAAAGATGAATCAAAGGGGTTGAAGGAGGAAGATGTGAGTGAGGTGGCCCATTTTACCAGAAGTGGCCGATGCTATTCTTTGGAAGCTTTGAAAGTTGTGGAAGTTGAAAAAGATAAGGGAAAGGATGAGACGACGGTTCCTGAGAAGATATTTGGTCAGGAACCCCCTCCAAAAGTTAACGAGCTGGTAACTAAAGAGCAAACGCAAGAATTTTTTAAGTTCTTAAGGCATAGAGAATATAGTGTCGTAGAAAAACTTCGCAAGCAGCAAGGATTACGGTGCTTAAACTACTTTTGAGTTCGGAGAAGCATCATGATGCGTTATTGAAGGTATTAAATCAAATATTTATACCATGACATCTCTGTGGCCAAGTTGGATCGAATAATAAGATACATCGTTGCTGACAATACATCACGTTTAGTGATGATGAAATCCTATAATGGGGCATGAGATCCACAAAAGCTTTAAATATCACCACCCACTGTAAGGGTTACGTCTTGCCAGGTGTGCTTATTGACAACGGGCCTGCATTGAATGTACTACCAATGCCAACCTTACAAAAGCTACCGGTGAAGGTTCCCATATGAAATGATGCCATAATTCTGTGAGAGCTTTCGATGGAACTCAAAGAGAGGTGATGAGAAAGATAGAGGTATCTTTGCTGATCGGGCCAGTAGATTACACAATCGATTTTGTGGTAATAGATATTAAGCCCGCATATAATTGTTTACTGGAGAGGCCGTGGATCCATTCTGCTGGTATGGTTCCTTAATCGCTGCACCAAAAGCTGAAATTCATAATTGAAGGTAAGTTGGTCATTGTAAGAGCTGAACAAGAGATTGTAGCTTCAGTTACATATGATACCCCTTACATTCAGAGTGATGAAGACGTAATAAAATGCTCTTTTCAAGCTTTGAAATTTGTGAACACCACATTTGTTGCAGAAGGGAGTAAGATCCCTTACCCTAGGTTATCCAACTGCACCAAAATAACTGCCTGAGAGACTTTGGGACGTAGGGCTAGAACTGGAAAAGGTCTTGGGAAGGATCTGCAAGAAAGTCTATGTGCCAAGTCTGTTGTTATCAAGAAAAATAGATTTGGGTTAGCTCACAAACCCAACATGTTACAAATGAGAGAAGAATACATGAAGAGAGAGGAACAAAGAAAAGCCAGGTTCAAGGGAGAGGATATCCCATAGAAGCCCATGATTTTCCCCACCTGAGGGATGTCTTTGTGTTCGGTGGCATTGTTAATCTCGAACAAAGAATACACGAAGCAACCCAAGAAAGCAATAGGCTTAACAAAGATGAATTATTCAGTGAGTCACTGGAAGGGATGTTGATCAACATGATATCAGAGAATGAATGAAGCAACAAGTTTTTAGCTGGGATTCGCCCTTGTCTTCTAGGTGAGAGGCTTGATAACTGGAGCAGTGCCGAGTTGTCTGTATTTTTGCGATGGAATTAGAGTAATGCTCTGAAATAACCCTTTTGCTTCTGCCCGCAAGCATTAGGGATCTTTGTATAAGGGCTGCTATGTTAACTTGCTTGTTGTCTAAATGAAAAAGGATGTTTTTATGTCTTCTCAAGTGGCAAACATTTCAAATGTATTATGTACATATATATATACACATTCACTTTCTATTTCATACAAATTTCCATTATTTATCCCAAATATATTTGTTCTTTTTAATGCATGGTCCTTACGGGTAACTGTATGAATGATTTCGAATATGATCCCCAGATAGATTTTGATCAGCTTGCATGTTTAGTAGAGACAGATGAAGTAGAAGATGAAATAGAATATGAAATCCCAGAAGAGCTGTTAAGGATGGTGGCAAGTGAGGAAAAGCAAATTCTACCCCATCAGAAAGAGATAGAAACTCTAAACTTGGGGACTGATGAGGAGATAAGAGAAGTAAAGATTGGTACCACCCTCTCCTAGCAGAATAGACATGACTTGATCGCTCTACTTCAGGAGTTCAATGATGTATTTTGCTGGATGTACCAAGACATGTTGGGGGTTAAATACATACATTGTGGTGCATAAATTGCCGATTAAAACAAAATACAAACTGGTCCAACAAAAACTCTAAAGAATGAGGGCCGATATGCTATTAAAAATTTGAGAAGAAGTGAGAAAGAAATTTGATGCCGGTTTCTGAAAGTCGCCAAGTATCCAGATAGGGTCGCAAATATAGTTCTGGTACCAAAAAAAGACAGACAATTTCAAATGTGTGTAGACTATAAAGACCTTAATAAAGCATGCCCTAAGGATAATTTTTCTTTGCCCCATATTGACACCTTGGTTGATAATACAACATGACATTCATGGTTCTCTTTCATGGACGGTTTTTTGGATACAATCAGATAAAGATGCACCCAGAGGATATGGAGAAGACCACGTTTATGACCATGTGGGCACGTTCTGTTACAAGGTGATGCCTTTTGGACTTAAAAATGCTGAGGCAACTTATCAACGAGCCATGGTGACTCTTTTCCATGATATGATGCACAAGGAGATTGAGGTGTACGTGGATGATACGATTGCCAAATCTCGAACTGAGGAGGAACATATTCAGAACCTAAGAAAGCTCTTTCAAAGATTAAGAAAGTACCAGCTAAAACTCAATCCGACTAAATGTACCTTCGTTGTGACATCTGGTAAGCTCTTGGGCTTTGTAGTAAGCCGAAAGGGAATTGAGATAGATCCTGACAAAGTGGAAGCCATACAGAATCTTCCGCTGCCTCAAACACTAAAAGAAGTTCAAGGTTTCTTGGAAAGACTAAACTATGTATCTCGTTTCATTTCCCAGTTGACCGACAAATGCGACCCTATTTTCAGGTTGCTAAGGAAAAACAACCCAATAGTATGGGATGAGGAATATCAGAAGGCTCTAGATAGAATTAAGAAGTACTTGACAAGTCCTAAAATTCTAGTAGCGCCAATATCGGGCAGACCCTTAATTTTATACCTGACAGTCTACGAGAACTCAATGGGTTGTGTTTTGGGACAACATGATGAGTCTGGAAAAAAAAGGGACATCTACTATCTAAGTAAAAAATTCACTGATTGCAAAACACGGTATCCCCCAATTCAGAAGCTGTGTTGTGCTTTGGTATGAGCTACAAAGAGACTCGGACAGTACATGTTATATCATACCACCTAGATAATATTCAAGCTGGACCTATTAAAATTCTTTATGGAGGCTCCGATGCTAACTACAAAAATAGCTCGATGGCAAATGTTGTTGTCTAAGTTCGACATTGTGCACGTGAATCAGAAAGTAGTAAAAGAGAGTGTCATAGCTGATTTCTTGGCAAGTCGTGCTTCTAACGATTATGAATCCTTACACTTCAATTTTCCTGATGAGGATCTGATGTGCATAACAACAGGAGAGAATATCACCTTAGAAGAGAAACCTTGGAAGCTTTATTTCGATGGGGCATCCAATACTTTAGGCCACGGAATAGGGGCGGTACTTATTTCACCAGATGATGTCTACTACCCCTTCATGAGCCGATTAAATTTTTTTGTACAAATAATATAGCTGAGTATGAGGCATGTGTCATGGGACTGTACGTAGCTATTGAACAAAGAATCAAGATACTTCAAGTTTTCGGTGACTCGTCTATAGTAGTCTACCAAATTCTAGGAGAATGGGAAACAAGAGATCCTAAGCTGATCAAATATTATTATCTGATTCAGGAATTAATTAAAGAATTTAAGAAGGTGAGTTTTACCTACATTCCGAGAGAAGATAATCAAATGGTGAATGATCTGGAAACTTTAGCAGCAATGTTCAAAGCTGATACAAAGGTAGAGATGAAACCAATTCGAATGCAGATTTTTGAGATGCCGGCTCATTGTTATAGCTTGGAGGAAGAAATGGATGGTAACCCATGGTACCATAATATCTTGCAATATATTAAGTTCCAAGTTTAACCGAAAGGAACAAATGAGAATGATAAAAGGACTATAAGAAGAATGGCCGTCGAATACGTCTTGGATGGTGAGATCTTATATAAAAGGGGTCGAGATCAAGTGTTGTTGAGATGTGTGGATGCCTGAGAAGCTAAAAATATTCTCGCAGAAGTACATGATGGGTTGTGTAGAACACATGCTAGTGGTTTTTCAATAGCCCGAAAGATCATGAGATACGATTATTATTGGTCAACCATGGAATGGGACTGTGTTGATTATGCCAAAAAATGCCATAAGTTTCAGGTATACACTGACAAGATCCATTCTTCGTCACTACCATTGCATACCCTGAATGCGCATTGGCCTTTTGCGGCATGGAAAATGGATGTTATTGGGCAAATTCACCCAAAATCTTCTAACGGGCATCATTTTATTTTGGTGGCCATTGAATACTTCACTAAATGGGTAGAAACAGCTTCCTATGCTAGTGCCACGAGGACCACAGTTTGTAAATTCCTGAAGAAGGAAATCATTTGTCGATATGGGGTATTTGAAAGGATCATCACTGACAATGCTTCTAACCTGAATAAAAAAATGATGACTAAGGTGTGTGAGCAATTTAAAATAGCGCACCATAATTCTACCACCTATCGTCCTAAGATGAATGGAGCGGTGGAAGCAACGAATAAAGATATTAAGAAGATTATAGAAAAGACGACGAACACTTTTAAAGACTGGCATGAAAAGTTACCATTTGTTTTGTTTGCCTACAAAACGTCTGTACGTACATCAATAAGGCAACACCATACTCTTTGGTTTATGGTACATAGACTGTACTACCCATTGAAGTAGAGATCCCATCACTTCAGATTCTAAATGAAGTCAAGTTGGATGAAGTTGAATGGGTGCAAGCTAGGTTTGATATGTTGAATCTCATTGAAGAAAAGAGATTGAGAGCTATCTGCTACGGCCAAATTTATTAGAAAAGAATGATGCGGGCTTATGATAAAAAGGTTTGCCCGAGAGAATTCCAAAAAGGGACTTAATGCTAAAAAAGATTTTTCCAATTTAGAAGGATTTTTGAGAAAAAATGGATACCTAATTGGGAAGGGCCATATGTCATCAAAAAGGCCTTTTTCGGAGGGGCGTTGATCTTAGCAGAGATGGACGTGGATGAGTTGAACAATCCAGTAAACTCAGACTCGATCAAAAAAGTACTACGCTTGAAGAAGCAAAAGAAGAAGAAGAAGAAAAACAAAATAAAAAAGAAAAAAAAGAAAAAAAAAGGAAAAAAAAAAGAAAAAGAGAAGAAATGAGGAGTTCAATATGAAAACCCAAAAAGGGCGCTTTGAAACCAATGAAGGATTTGGGTTGAAAACCCGTAAAGGGCGGCTCGAAGGAATGCTAAGATTAGGCATCTGGTAAATAAACCCTTTTGGAAGTAAAGATGACTCAATTAAGAGCTTCAGGCAAAGATTCTACCTTGGTCGATGGGCTCACGTATCATTCATACAGTCAATACCTAAGAGACTTGTATTTTGTTTTATGTCGTTTTATGTTTGCTATGACTTTTGATAAATCATTCCTTGGTTCATCAATTTTAATAAAACGCTATTTTGTTCATTCCTTTATTCTTTCTACAAGCATCCTACAAGTAAGTTAGCATATGTTCGTGTAAGCAAAAGATTTCTGAGCATTGCTGTGTTCTAACATTTAAAGTGCAGGTAATACATGGAAAGAACTGATGTCGGAATAAAGGTTTCCACGAAAAATGTGTCAAAGACTGCCTTGAAGAAAATTCAGAGCACCAAGAGATGAAAACTTGTTCGGCTATATGGAAACTCAAACTTCTCAATGAAAAATAGAGGAATCACAAAAGGGTTCGAGGTGAAAACCCAAAAGGGTACCAAAAAAATAAAAGTAAAGAAAAGAAAGTTAAAGAAAAAAAAAGAAAAAGAAAAAGAAAGTGAAAACCCGAAAAGGGCGCGTTGAGAAAAGAACTCTAAAGTGAAAACCTGAAAGGGCACTTTAGAACGAGGCTTTCAAGTTCTAAAAGGATAAGGTTGAGATGATTGAACCCATGCGTGAGATGGAGTACCGACACCACAAAAAGTGAGAAGAAGAAGAAGAAGAAGAAGAAGAAGAAGGAAATGATAATGTCTAAGATTGGTCGAAACAAGAGAACACTTGAATGACTCGGGGGATACCGTTACTCATGCATCATATATCTTAGGCATCCCTAAGATAAGAGCATACTAACACATATCATTTGAGTGTTTTATCTATTCCATAATAGGTACTCAAAAACTAATGGACAATCAAATGGTCTGGGAGGAAGATCACAACCAAGAGTCGAGATACTGTTGCACTTACCTAAGTTATTCCACTTTTGATGCCAAGACAATCAGAAATTAGGGCATCATTTTAAGATTCTATTTCTTTAGCATTCTGGGAAGTATTGAGAATTCTGGATGCTCACGCCATCAGAAAATTGGGAGCCATATTTGAAGACAAAGGTTTATATAGAAAAAAAACCCACAAGATCCCAAGAAGAAAGTTCTATATAGAAAGAGCCGGTAGTCCTAAGATTTTAGAGTAAGAGGATCCATATAAGAGGAACTCATGACTCTAAGCGAAATGTTCTATATAGGAAGAGCCTCTAGCTCAAAAGACTTTGAAGCTAAGAGTTTTATATATGAGAAACTAGTGCTTCAGGATTTCAAGGTTTGAGGTTCCATATAGGAGGAGCTCTTAACCCGACATATCCATCCAGAAAGTAGAAGGTTCTATATAGGAAGAACCTACAACTTTAATAGTTAAAGGTGAGAAGTTCGTATAGGAGGGACTTATAACTCGAAGACTCTTTGCCAAGGACAAGTTGAAAATTCTATATAAGAAGAATTTGTTGCTCCAAGGCTTCAGAAGGTCGAACTGGTTCATGCGAGAGGAACTAGTAGCTCTGAAATCCACAAATAGGGAAGTAGACAAAAATGAGTGCTTAATCTTTGCTTTGTTCTCATTTTACAAGAACAAGCAAAGAGGGGCAGCTGTAGACACTCATTTTTGTCCGTATATGTTAATATATTATAATACTATTAAGTGTGTTGATATGTCATTATGTGAATGTATGCTTTTATTAATATGTACATACATGTGTATCGTATATATTTGCATTATATATGGCTATTGTATGTGTATGTACGCCTAATTTGTATATATTGTGTGTTATTCTTATTATTAATATTAATGATCAATAATTAGCTATACGCATATAATATATATGTGTTGCATGTGGCTAAGGTATGTCGTATATATATGTAGTTTTGAGTACGTAAGTATATATATACATATTATTATTAGTTATTACTATTAGTATTGGGTTAGTAATATTCAAAACATATCCAATCCAAATTGAAAATCCAATTAAATTCAAATGTCCAATCCAATTACAGCTTTAAATGCCCATTACATAACACAGGCCCGTGTTGCCCAAAACACTAATCCATATCAAATAACTAAACCCTAATTATCTTTTTTTTCCTTGCGCAGCCCAATCTGGGCTGTTGGATCATATCTTGATCCAACGGCTCCATATCGATCAAGACCTTCCAGCTGGCAGCGAGTGTTATGCCCACGCAGACCAATCGTCATCCACGCGCGATTGAGGAGCACGCGCTGACCGTTTGTATACCATGCGCCACATGGCAAGATCTCGTGCAGCCTCGTCTTTCGTTCAGATCTGATCTTGGCCATCCATCCTCCGAACAAGATCTAATCCAACGGCCGAGGTTGAATCTGTCCGAAATAACTTTTCGTCTCTCTCTTACCCCGATAGCAGCCATTTTGCCGTACCGCCAGCTCCTCAACCACCGAGCATGCACACAGAAAAAAAGAACGGATGTCAATTGCCATTATCATCAACAAGATAACCATTAATGGTTACTTATCCATGTAAACAAAGGTCGGATATAAAAGGGAAAAAACAATATCTGTAACACAATTTTTCAAAAGAAATCGAAAAAACAAAAAAAAGCTAGAGTTTTCACTGGTAACTCCCTCTCATCTTTTTCTCTTACATGTATCCATAAAGATAAACAAAAAGCATAAAAAATGAAGGTTTAGAGTTTACCTAGGGTTTCAACCCCTCCCATCGTCGATAACAAACTTTCGGTCTCCCATCGAGCCTAGTGAATCGGCGAGGGTCAAACGGCTCTGTAAATGGGCTGGGCTTTTATTTTGAGTCCTAAAACAGATTTCAAATGTTGTAGGAGTTTTGGTTTGTTTCTGTTGCCGGTAAGCGGCGTTCGAGGAAGGTTCGAGGCGGCCGGTACGGCCTAGCCTCACCGAGACCGAACGACAAAAGGGGGTTGTTGGGTAGGCTTTATCCTCTTAGGGTTTTGGTTTGATTTAAGAACAGATAAAAGGGGGAGGCGTTTTTAAAAAAGTTGAGCCGAAAATTTTAAATCAGGGCTGAGGGGTTTATTTATAGATTTTAATTTTTTTAACTGGTATAATACTTGTTTTAATCCTTTTGCCCCAGTCACATAACACAAATGGGGCTTCCGCTTGGGCAAATTACATTCTAGGTCCTTGGATGTTTTCAAAAATTTGTAATTTAGTCCTGAAATTAAGGTTAATCAGATTGGTAAAGGGGAAATTGCTGCCGTAGTCCCTCTGCCCTTTTGTCATTTTTAATTCTTCACTGCCGCAAGGTCTAATTACACAATTAGCCCCCCTTAGTTTTCAACTGTTTTTAATTTCATCATTGAATTTGTTTCAATTGCTAAGAAGGATAAATCATAGTTCAGTCCCTTTTTTACTGTTTTGCAATTTGGTCGTTTTTTCTCCCGATATTAAGCTTGTTTTTGTTTCTTTTTCGGTCCCTGTCTTTAATTTATTTAATTCTAGTCCCTCATTGTATATACACGTTTAATTGCTCATTGTATATTCAGATATTGTTTAAGTTTATATATATTTGTTCACATGTTTATTGTTTGTTATTCGATATTCATTATGGGTGTTGTTCTACATGTTTAACATAATGTTGTTCGTATCGTGTTTCGTTATTATTGTTGTACTCGTTTTTAATTAGTATTCTATATATGTTTTATTAGTTATTAATTGTAGCTTATAATATGTATTATATGTTTATATAAGAATATATACATATATTTAATACCTTTGAACATTTTATGTACTTATGTTACGTATTACATATTATAATATAAAATTAATTTGATAATGTTTTTATTTAATGAATATTCTTATATATATGAGTATTATGTTATACTTTATAAGTATATATATATTATATACCATATAGTATATATCATACCATAAAGTATTATATATTTTGCTTACGTATAGTTGCTCGTTTCTACTTATCTTCAATTGTGCCATTTATTTTTGTTAATATATATTCATGTACTTTTTTATCTTGTTCGATTAAGACTGAATATTTGATATAACATGCTAATGCGGTGCTCCTTTTTTCGACGGTAAACTTGGCTACCAGTCTAAGACGTAGATGGTAGTTTTCGTTTATCTTTCGAACATTGGAACCCTTAAAATATACTCGAGTATATAACCAAATTTTAATTTGATCGTCACTTTAACCCGTAAAATCTGATATTAATAAAGCAGTAATTATTTGGTTCCAATTTTGGGCGGTGTGGGGTGCTAATCCTTCCCCATCCGTAATCAACTCCCAAACCCAAGTTTACAAAAAAAAAAGGAATCTCTAGTTTTCTGTTTTAATGGTGTCTGGTTTACCAAAGTGGCCGGTGGCGACTCCCAAGTTTTTCAAAAATACGAGTTTTCCCTAAATATCCTTTTTTAATCAATTTTCAAATAAAAGGGATCCTCCCATTTAATATAATTTTATAAATTAACTATTTCCGTAGCGGCCTTCGACACCAATAGTCGTTACACCGTAAAAAAGTAATTTTAAAAGTGCTTTTAAAATGTTGGGTTTTAAAATTTAGTGTTTGATATTGCTGTCAAAAAGTACTTTTTGACAAGATAGAATGTTTATTTTAGACATTATATTATAAAATTTAAAATATATTAATTTAAATCAAATTTAAAATAATTAATATCATAACAAATGTAATATATCAAATTAAAAATATAAAAAAATATTTTATAATTCATTATTAATATTATATATATAATATTTTTAAAATATATATTAGTGCATCCAATTTAAAAATCATTTTATTAAACTACAAACTAAAAAGATAAGTTAGTGTTTATAATTAAAATCGAATACATTAAACCCTGGAAACCAGAGGGCAACCAAAAAAATTGAATATATTAATGGTTTAATTTTGATTTTATTCGTAATAATAATAATTTGAAATCAAATTCGCAATCTGACCATTTCTTATGAGCTGTCGACTCCAAAGGAAGGTTGGCATTTTACAATTGCATGTTTGCAAAGTGCTAAGTGATGAGTTGATTAAATTTTCAACCACAAAAGTTGAAAAAAAATAGCTTTTCAATTTGGGTCCAAAATCACGTTGGGACCGCTCTTTTCTAGTAAAAAATTCATTTGTTTGGGATTGTTTGTACGTTTCAAACCACGGTTTTAGTCGAAAGTGATTCTTGGAAGTACTTTCATACGGCCCTTAGGGCCAATTTGACAATGCTTTTAAAAAGTACTTGAATATAATATAAAAAAATACTTTTTAATAGATAAAATGTTTATTTTAGACATGGTATTGTAAAGTCAAAATAAATAAACGTAAATGATATTTTTAATATTTATTATTATTTAAAATATTAATAATATTAAATAAATCAATTTAAACTATAATAAAAACATAGTATTTGATGGTAACTCATTATTTATTTTTTTATATATGAAATATTTTTTAAAAAATACAAATAAGGTGAAAATTAATATATATATATACACTTATATTTATTAATAGAATACTATAAGGAAAAGGAACAGTAGATGAATCCAATTTAAAAAAAAAAATCATTTTACCCACGTGAATCTCTGAGGCAAACTGAGATTGAAAAAATAATTTTTTAGCATTTCAAGCCTTTATTACAGATCAGAGTATAGTTAGGATATTTTTGGAGCGGTAAATTTGGATTTTCCCATTTAATCAAACTTTTCCACCGGAGAAGCTCCAAAATGCAGCTTCTGTGTTTGGTTGGATAAATGCTTCCTTACCGCTGATTTTATGTGAAAAGTTAACTATTTGGTAATGATTATGCGTTTAAAACTGTAAAAAGTTACTCTAAAAACATTCCAGAAGGGGGCCTTAGTCTAGTGGTTGGGCATGCGCCTTCTACCTTATTTGGCCTTTAAATAGTTTAATTGACAAAATTAAAAAGTAGAGTTTAAAATATAACTTTCTTCATTATTAACTATAGAAGCAATTGTTGAGCTAATATTTTGATATAATAAATTATATGAAAAATGTTTTGGACTTGGCTGGATATTTCAAAAATAATTCAAAGTCCAACAAACTTAAAAAATATGTTTCAAAGTTTTTAAAACATCGAAAATATATGTTATTAATTGTTATATATATAATATTTTTAGGATGATTAAAATATTTTTAGAACTTTTAAAACACAAAACACTATTCAATCACTATTTGGTGCTATTTACGATATTATCCAAGTACGATTACTGTTCATGAATAGTGAGTACCGATACCACTATTCATGGTACTAATACCGAGCTGCCAAAAACTTGAATTTGAGATTGTCTCATACTTGAATATCAATACCACTGAGTGCAAGGGTCTAAAATAACTCAAAAATTCATCTCTAAACGACCATAATTCATCCCCAACGGCTATAAACGACTACAAACACATTTCTCCTTATAAATACATATCAAGTACATTCCAAGAAGCAAGACATGAACATCCAAGCATGAAGACCAAGAGAAAAGAGCTTTAAGATTTTATTCTTTCATTTCCTCTTGCACATTTGTTCATCTTTTGATAGTCTAATTGGCAAACACATTTGCTTTGTGAGGTTTTTTTCCTCATTTGCTAAATTCGCATTTCCCCTAGGGAGAAAGCAACTCAAAGTTTTGGGTATAAACTTTGCAGAAAATGACTCACAAGATTTTGAGTATAAATCTTGATAAATTGTGTAATATTACTCTTTGTCCATAAAAGAAAGACAAATTAGTGAATTTGTAGAAAATCTTTAGTGTAGATAGGTAAAATAATGGAAGTAGACTTAGTTTATAAGTCGAACCACTATAAATCGTTGCACAAATTTTTTTATCTTTCGGTTGCTTCCACCATAATATCGTATTTTCCAATTCAACACTTTATTGGTGGTTTTCAATTGATCGATTCCAGCCCAACAATTATCCAAAAAAATATATATTAAAGTACATGATAATTTAAATATAGTTATAAGCAATGACAGATGTACCCTTCCTAACTTTGGTGTGGTGGATTTGCGCACTAGGAATTTGGCGTTGCTAGATGAATAGGCGTAGAGGTACGCTATGGATATGTCATCATTGTGGCATATTGTGATTGCGGCTAAGTATGGGGAGGTGACTCCTAGATGGCGACTTAATACTATTGGTATGGGTACGATGTTGCTAGTATGGAAACAAATTGTGGGAGCTTGTTCGAGTCCTGAGTTGGGTTCTTTGGTGGATGTTTCTAGTTTTCTATGGATCGTTGTGAGGGAGATTATGTTTTGTTTTGGCATGATCCATGGTGCCTTGAGGAACCTTTGAAGGAGTTTTTTCCCCGGCTGTTCTCGTTTGCTTTGAATTGGATGGCACTGGTCTGTGATTATGCATTGCTAGGCTCCTTTTCGCATAGTTCTTAGGATGGTTTTTTTAGGTACGAGTTGAGGAGCTTTAAACTAAGGGCGTTTAAGAAAATATGGTCTCTCTTATTGTCATTCTGGCTGTGTTTAGGGGTGGTTGACCGGCTTATTTGGAAGCCAAATTTGCGGGGTCAATTTTTGGTGCAAGTATTGACTCGTCGATAGATGTTGGAGATACCGATAATAAGGCTAGTTTTATGTGGAAGGTGCTAGTTCCACCTAAGATTCAAACTTTTATTTGGTCTGTTTGTTTGGAACGGTTGTCGACTGTGGCTGCAAAGACCCAAATTTTGGGTTTTACAAATTGGGCCTCGGAACTAATTAATTTTGGCCTTTGTATTGGGAGCCTAATTAAAAATTTGGAAGATGGGCTTTTAATAAATTATTTTACCCAAATTGAAGGAAATGTGTATTTGAAATTTAAAATGGATGTGAGTGGCGAAAAAAAGAGGCGATGAGATATTTTTATGAAGGGAGAAAAAAAGAAAGAAGTAGGGGAAAATGGGTAGAGAGTTTTAGAGGGAATAAGAGCTTGGAACAAGGTTGGTCATCATCCAGTGGTCGGTGGTTGACACCGCCAACACTGTTAGGTACTTCTCGCGGAGACGAGTTAGACGACGACCACCTTGTCATCGTTGGAGCCTCCGTTCGCCAGCGTGGGAAGAAGCAAGGTTCAACAAAGCTTTGAGCCTCAAATACACCACCATCCGCCACTTTTTCGTCATGATTGAAGGCCACCAATAGACTCTCTGTCGTTGAACCTTCTGATCTTGTCGCTGTCGTAGCGCCCTATGATCTATCCCTGCGCCGGGTAAGGCGCAGCTGTAAATGGCTTAAGCTACTGAGCCAGTCAGTCGAGCCAGCCTGTTGAGCCGACCCAAGTCGGTCCATTGAGCCGTCAGCTGAGCCATTGACCAAGCCAAGCAGTTTGAGCCATTGGCCGAGCTATTTGAGCTGTTGACCAAGCTGTTTGAGCCTTTGACTATTGACCGAGCTGTTAACTTTTTTTCTAGGGGATCTTACCCTAGGGTTTCTCGATATTTTAGATTCATTGGCACAATCTATTTCGCCAAATTCGAACCCGGTAAGCTATTTTTATGCATTTGACCTTGTGAATAGTATATAAAGTGCATAAAATTAATGTATTTTCGTATTTATTGATATACGAGGATTGTTTAAGTTTGGATATTGAATCAAGTAGAATATTTGGGAAGCTTGAGTGAGATTTTAGCGATATTGGCTTAAGGTTAGTACACCTCGAACTCTGAAGTACTTCATGAGCATAATAAGTATAATTGCCTTTCAAGTTAGTGGTTGCAAATTATAAGATGAGTAATAAGCATGTGTTGATATTGGTATTTTAAGGCTTGGAAATTATTGAGGTACTTGATGAGCTTGAGAATGTTTGAGTTTGTTATGGGCTTAGAGACTGTATAAGATTGTCTGAATATCCGTATGATTATCTGATTTATGATTGCTATATGATGATGCCTTGTATGCCAGCTGAATAAATTAATATGTTCGATTGAATATTAGTTAGGGGCAATATTGATAAATACTCGATTAAATGTTTATAAATCTGGAATGTATATTCGATTAAATGGGTAAAAAGCTGATAATTAATATTAATAAATTAAATGCGTTAGCCACACATTTAAACGACTTTCATAAGCTTTAGGGATTGATTATAGAATTGTAAATATTCATGATTTGAGGAATTGCGTGAACTTATGAATAGAATTTCGGTACGAGCTTAGCTGTATCGCTACATGATTAGGGTACAGTATTGATACTCGTATTCGAGTACCAGTCCCCACTGAATTGAATACTTTATAAATGCAAATTAAGGTTGAAAATTTGTGTATATGTTAATAATTGAATTATGCCCTGATAAATGAAATAAAGTGGGTTACTAGAGACAATGAATGAGATAAATTATACACTTTTCCATAATATATCAACAACTTGGTAAAGATTGGGTGATTGTCAGCAATAGTAGCCTTAGGGGTCCTTGGTGGATCATGTGTGGTTGTACCATATGTGGTCACTTGTTTGGTTATGTGTCTTTGTTTGGTAGGATCCGGACGCACAGTGAGTGAGTGTTGCAACATATGAAGGTCACTCGGTGTGAGATTTCGAGTGATGAAATAAAGGTTATTCGATGTGAGATTCTAGGTGATTATATTTGCTCGATGTAATATTTCAAGCCACACTCGATGTGAGATTCTGAGTGAAGACTAGATGTGAGATTCTGAGTATACCCGCTCGGTGTAAGATTTTAAGCAGCTCGATGTGAGATTTCGAGCATGGGTGGGTCTCCCAGTGTCGGGTGACATTGAGCCTCACTCTTGGTTTGTTTTATTGATGTACTTATGTTATTGAGATGTTGCTTATATGTTTGATATGTATTTAGGCGACTTATGGTAGCGCCACATTTTTATTTATCTCTTTTTATTGCTCGTACTAGCTTGCATGCTTATGTTTATGATTATCATAAAGTATAGTAGAGTAGATGTGTACCATTGAGCTTTGTAAGTTCAGCGCTTAAAATCGTTGTTTTCGTATATAGGTTGATAGTCAGATCGTGGGATCGGAGAGCACTATTAGTAACAGAATTCCAGCATACGGAGTATTTTCATAGTACAATACTTTTGTTTAGTGGCTATGTATTTATAGAACCTTACGTAGTTGAGTATGTAATTCTTATTTTGCAAATTGTATTAATCAAATCAATGTTCAAATATTTTAATTTAATTTAAGCTCATTTGTAACATTTTAATCGTTTATATATTTATTTTGAATCGTGGGCTTAAAATGTTTTTGGAAAGCATTTTATTTGGGATAAAGCAAGTTGAGAAATTTTATATTTTGGGTTAGGAGTGAGGCCCAAATGTGACATCTGAGTCGAAGGTATTACATTTAGTGGTATCAGAGCTTATGTTTAGCCTGTTCTAGGAAACCTCGGAGTGGTATAGGTGTTTTAGTGAGGTGTCTAGTGAATACAAGCCCTTAAATTGAGTTCGTACTTTTTAAGACTGAAATCCTAATGGTGCATTCAACGTTACGACGCTAAAATCGTTGTGATCGTGGCCTAGAGGGCCGAGTTAAGTGTTGAGCCGCTTATGGAGCTATTCTGAGGGTGAAGTAACCTCAGATTGTTGTGATACGAGTTAGTTGAATAATGCTAGAGTCGAGGATGTGTCCTCCTTTTGCCATCAGGATGTTACCTTTGTTGTGTGGTATAGTCACACTGAAGTCTTCGAATTTGTTATGAGAGTTAGTAGCAAAGAATCTTTATTGTTATGCGTGAATGATGGTTGTGTTATGAGTATAGATAATCTACTCTCAAAATCGATTAGTGATTGCAAGTTGGTTGAAGGACCCTTTTTGTCTGTTTAAAAAAATGAGTCTTTGTTGATACTTGGAGAGTATTATTGTCATTCTTAAAGACATTCCTCGGAGATAGTGGATTCGGGATCCATTAGTTCGTCAGATTGTGACTGAAGTTAGATGTTCTACAGGGTTGAGAAAGAGCTACCTTCTTGGATGTTGCACTGTGAAAATTGTTTCGGTTAATCAAGCGTAATACTGGCCAGTGATGTCGAGAGTGAGTTTGAGGCTTCGAGACCTCGATGGATCCCAACCCCCACATCTATGCGTATTGTAAAGAGTATCTCAATTTAGCAAGTGGACTCCATGCTTATCATCTGAATGTCCCCATATAAAGTTCCGAATAAGATGTTCAACCCAATTGTAGAGACCTTTCGGCAAGATCGTTGTATGCATGGTGTATAAAAGAATCGCAACAATGATTAATTTGGCAAGGGTGATACGACCCGCCAAAGACAAATTCCGTACATTTTATCCTATCAAAATATTCAAAATCTTTGTGAAGATACATTGATAAGTACTTTTAGTCACCCTTCCGTGGAGGATGAGTACTCCTAAATATTTCCCAATATCCGCAATTTGAGTGAAACCAAATTGTGCGCTAATATCATCTCAGACTTCTACAAGGACATTATGTGAGAAAAAATATTAGTTTTAGCAATGCTAACCTTGTGCCCCGAACAAGCACAAAAATCTCGTTGAATGACACCTAATGATCCAAAAAGGCTTCCACAAATAAAATCAAATCATCTACAAAGAAAAATAATAGATAGACAGTGTTAAACGTGAGACTTTGACTGGTTTCTAACTACCGATAGACAGCTCTACCTGATTTGCACATGCCAATCGTTCCATACACAATATATATATGGTAACAATAGATCACCCTGTCGTACCCCACGGGTAGGTTTAAAAGAGACTGATTCAACCCCGTTTATGGAAATCTGAATAGACATCGAGGTAAACAGCTCATCATAATTCTGTTCAACTTTCCCGAAATGCCAACTTCACCAAGGCAATGATCAATAAAAGATCACTCTAACCGATCATATGCTTTTTTAAGATCGATTTTGATTGCCATCCACTCAACCTTACATTTTTTCTTACGTATAGAATGAATCACCTCCTGTACAATTACAGCATTATCTGAAATAGATCTTTCCAGCACAAAATTGGTTTACGTGTCAGAAATACAAAGTGGCAGGAAGGATTTGAGCCTGTTAACAATCACTTTACTTAAGATCTTATACACAACCATTGGCTAATTGGCCTAAATTAGGAGATGTACTCAGGAGAGTCGACTTTGGGAATAAGGACAAAAAGGGTGCGATTCAGATCCATGTTAACGTCACTCGAGTCAAACATATTTTTTACTTTCTCATAAACGCTATCACCAACTAGTCCTCAATTACTCTAGAAAAATAAAGCATGAAAGCCGTCAACCCCTAGAGTCTTCTACGGAGCCATATCAAAAAGCGCCACCCGTACATCTTCATGGGCAACCGGATTAGCAAGCATATTAAAAAATATCGAATCAACCAAAGCAAATCTACCTCACATATGATACGAATAACCCAAAACTCTTGTGCTAGTAAAAAGAATTACAAAAAGTAAGACTACCATCCCACATAGCTCACCCTGGTCTGAGCACCATGAATCATCCTCACGCCTAAGCATTAACACAGTATTTGCCTTACGTCACCTTTTTTCTTGAGCGTGAAAGAATTTAATATTCTGGTCATCTTCAAGAATCTATTGGCAGCGAGCCTTTTGCATCCACAAAGATTTTTTCGGTTCAAGTACTACATCTAACTCTATCTGAAGCTTTTTTTTAAGGTCAAATAAGAAAAGAGAATGCCGAGTACAAAGATAGTTATCAGCACCCTTAAGCCAAACTATAAGAACTCTATGAACTAGATAAGCAAAGGATGCCAAGCTGTTGCCATAAATATTTTCTTAAACCCAATATTTGGGCTCGTATAGACCATCGTCACATATATACTCTATGAACTAGATAAGCAAAGGATACAAGCATGTATTAATTGATTTGATATTGAGATAACATCAACCGTAATAGTACTCTTCCAAAGCAACCAAAATCTACCACTAAAACCCTCGCTTTTACCCAAAAAGACCTCAAAAACTCTAACTTTCGTAAGACTCTCATTGCCAAAGCTCCACTAATCCTAGATTCCAAAATGGCCACCATTGTAGGATCATTCTCCCTCTCAAATCGTTTAAAATGTTGGTGAAATTTGGGGCTAGCGGCCCATTGACTATTCTAAATAAAAACACTAATCATTAAAACTATAAAACAAATAAAGACTGAGACCTTATACCTCCATTGACTCTGGAGGTTTAATCCCGTCATCTGTCCCAGAAACATCACTAAAGAGTTCTTTCGTACCCATAACTTTATTTCCACCCACAGTCACCGACGCATCGGGCTTGTCATCCGAGGGTAGAGGCTCCTCATGCATCGACGTTAAAGTAGGCTCTTTATCCTTCACCCCAGGAGCTAAGGGAACCCAGTTCGAGGGAAAAGGTCTATCCAAAACCCTGACATTCGCTTGCTTTTTGGTATACAAAGACTTTTTAGCATTCCCTCTCAAAGGTTTCTGAATGGGACCTAGTTTAGACCCTGTATTTCTCCCTTTCCCTGAGTAAATCAGGTTCTCCTCCTCAATGATAGATACAGCAGCATGATCAGTTTTCTTACCCAAACCATTCCTTACAACTACTCGAGCCATTTTACCTAAAACTCGAGGTTCAACCTGTAAAGACCCATCCACCTCACCAGAAATCATTTTCGAACTAGCAACTCCTAGGGATAACCTAACTGTACTAACACTGTGGCCATCTATGCTTCTTTTCTGACCATGCACCAGCATACTCTCCCAATGCCTTACACTAAGCTAGAACTCGAAACCATCACCTACTTTTCATTGAGCTTTACAGCCTGGCTTAGAGCCTTAACACTTTCATGCACCTCCCAGGGATCATGATTAAGCTGCCCTCATTCTTCTTAATATTCTGTAGTTCGTCAAACTAAGAGGAAGTCATATTCTCTATTTCATGCACTCTAGTACCATGATTGTCACAGTTTCTCCTACCCCTTTGATGACGCGTATTAGCAATCATCCACAGACCATATGGTTCTGCCAGGGAGGGTTGGTGCACACCAGCTTCTACCATAGCCTTGGCTGGATCAATCGTGCCCTCCTAGTTCTTCTTTAGAGCTTGACAAACCTCTTTAGAATGGCTATAGAGCCCACAGTCATAACAGATCTGCTGGAGACCTTCATACTCAAGCAGTTGCGTAAAATCATCAATGCCAATACATGATAAAAGGGGCTTCTCCAAATCTACAAGCACAACGAGCCTAGCAAACTTACCGTGATCCCCCTACTGTGTTGTAGTCCACTCCAACCATTGTACCGATGGCATCAACAATCTGACAAAACAAAAATTTCGTATAATATTTGTAGGAAGGACCCGGTAGCCTAACCCACACCATAACCTTTGATGGGTGATTTTGCGATGTTGTGAAATCCCTACTCTACGGTTGTACTGTCAAATAACTACCAAAAACTTCACAAGAAAATAATCATTATCTAGGTCAACTAACTGCACCTTCCCTACATGTTTCCACAGAGCATGGATCTTATTCCACAACACCCTATACCCAATCGAGCGGTCCCAGCAACCGCATAATGAGGATTTGGCTCATATTCTTATCAACTAAATCATGTAGCCTGTTCGAGAATTTTATGATCGGGAATAATCCACTTCTGTCAACCAAGACATCCCCATCTTAGAGTCGTATCTCTTCCTTCGCCATGGCCTATAGACCACCAGACCCAGCCTCATTAGAACCAATAACAATATCTACGTAAGAAGATTTCCTAGTACTAGCATCCAGGTTATCCTTATTGATAGCCATAGCCTCTCCCTCCACTACAATAGGGCTTTCTTGATCACCACCTGCTATGCTCATATTAGTGTTCTCACCAGGAACCCCCTCACTCCGCAATGCCAAATCCTCCTCATCTTTATTCTTGACCTTCTTCGTCGACCGTTGATCAGCTTCAGGCATCGGAGAATCTGGCCTCAGCAGCACCGACAGCGACGAGATTGTCATTGTACCTGTTTGCCCTACGGCACCTGCTTGCC
This sequence comes from Hibiscus mutabilis, assembly GCA_019671005.1. Taxonomy (NCBI): domain Eukaryota; kingdom Viridiplantae; phylum Streptophyta; class Magnoliopsida; order Malvales; family Malvaceae; genus Hibiscus; species Hibiscus mutabilis. Next base: position 31,936,851 of record CM033742.1, read on the forward strand.
CTATTCATATCGTACTCATCATGTTTTCCCTACTCAAATAGTTACTAAGAAATAATATCTTTTGCAATTTCCAAATATTAGCTTTTATTCTTAATTTTTTTTCATTTCAAATAAAATCTTAATTTAGATTAATGTGTTGTTTGATAAATTGAAAATTAAATATAAAAAATAATAAATATTATATATAATTAATTTATGGTAAATATGAATTTATCGGGCTATGATAGCTTGGTTTCTTTATACCTAACATTGGGCTAAGCTTATAGGTTTGGGTACACCCCAAAATCCAAACCAATGTCATACCCTAATGGTCTAGGCCTGGCATTCACTTTTCATTTCTTATCTTTCTCAAAAAAAAATCCAACCACCTATCGCAATTCGCAACCATTTTAAGATGACTATCTGGTAACTAAAAAAAATTATTACATGGTCCCGGCTCACCACATCATTTATAGTCTCATTCAATGAGATTAATTCATTTAATGACATGTAGAAAAAATGTGAAGATTCACCTTAGAAAAAAATGAAATAGAAAATTATTATTGGATGAGACCATAACTTGCGTGGTGAGCCAGACCCATCTAATAATTTTTCGGTAACTAGAGATGGAAATTTGGATCGAGGATATTTGTAGATATTTAAATTTTTTTCGATTTGTACGTTAAAATTGTTATTTGGTGTGGATTTAGAGAGAATGTGGATAGACATTTTTAAATATTCATTATTTGAATCTGTATTTTTTATGTGGATGTAAATTGTAGATTTGAATATTTAAATTCACTTCAGATTGTAAAATGAAGAATATGTTTGCTTCTAAGAGATGAGTTTTGGTCATTCAACTTTCAGAGGATTTAGATTTGTACAAATTTAGATATTCGACATATAATTTAAAATTTTAAATTAAACTTTTTGTTGATTCAGATATCTAATTGATATTAAAATTTATTCCAAATTTGAATTATAATACAGATAATATTTAGATAAAAAAACATATTTAAATTTTTAGGCACTGAAGTTCAAATAATCTAAAATTTTAAAAATTATAGATATCTGACTCACTATAATTCCTAGAACAATGTGTAATTTGCTCGACTAATCAAGTGTGATAACTATCTGCCTATTGCGAAATGATCTTTGTGGACATTTGTCAATCTCATAATTGATAAATGTTAGGTGATATGAGTGTTTTTGTCTATCCAATTTTTTTAATAATATTAAAGTGATTACAAAATAATATTTTTTTAATTTTTTTAAAAAATACATATCTTGCAAATAAAGCTGCTTGAATCTGAGTCTTCTATGATGAATAACATCTTCTTTTCTATTGAGACCACTAGTTGGGTTCTTTATTTTCCATGCTTGTTTTATGATTGATGTTTAAGGATTATAGTTAACCTTTCTAATAATATTGATTCTAAATTCATACTTAAATTTTCTTTTAAGGAGTACAATATAGTTTGCTAACAACTAGTTGGTCTAGCTGGATGAGATGCTAGGTCTTTTAAGCAAGGTTAAGTGTTCAAATCTTAGCGTTGTAAATAAAAAAAAACTGGGTTGAAAGGGTTGCCCTTATATTGGACTTTTGCAAAACCCGATCCGAATTAATCGATCAATGAGACGGATACAAGTGGTAAAACAAAAAAATACAATATACTTTAGCAGTACACTAATCGACTTATCTGAGTTTTGAACCTTAACCCTATATGATTTGACCATAACATGTTTAGATCCGAATGTTAGTGATTACATTGTTTCATCTTAATGCTGGTTTGGGAACAACAAAAACATCTAGTGGCTTTTTTATTTGAGTGGGAAACATGAATATAACAAAAGTCCCTTTGGACCCAAAAGTATTTGCAGTGCCGTCTGACTTGATCCAATAATTCTACAATCCCGCAATGCCAAACAAGCTTAAACCCAAGTTAGTCTAACATTAGATTATATGTATACATGGCTTAATTGTAGAATAAGTTCTCAAAACATATTTTTATTTTATTTCAGGGGTTTATGTTTTTTTTATCAAAATATGTGTATAATGTTTATATTGTTACTATTTTAGGTATATGGTCGTTAACGTCCGTTAAAAAGATTTGTTGCCCAATAAAAACGTGACTTGTTGCTAGGGATGGTCCTGAGTCAGATTTTTGGTTGATCCACACTGACCCTAAAATGTAGCACCTTCATCCGAATTCGACTCGACCCGGCATTTTATGATGTTTCACCTAACCCGAACTCAAATAAGGAGTTAGTTGAAAAAAATACAAATAGAGAGTGAGCATTATAATAATTATACCATTTTATTAGAAAAAAATAAGGAGATAATTGAAAAACTATATATATATAAAGAGAGAGGAATTATAGGAATTATACACGAATATTTAGAATAAAATTAAATTATTATTTCGGGTCGGTCATGTCGAATATTTTTCACTTTAAACCCAAACTCAACCCGACACTATCCTAAAAAAATTCAACCTGAATATGACCCGAACTCGAAATTTTCTTTTAAAAATCGGACCCTATAAAATTGGGCGGGTCGAAATCATCGGATCTGGGTCAAATGGCCATCCCTACATGTTGCATTATTTTTATTTTTTTTAATTTTCTTTATTTTAAAAGAAAAGTTAGAAAAACTTTAATTTCTTTATGAAAAAACACCTAAATTGTGTAAAATTCCCAAAATCTCCCCAAATACCAAAATAATAACCTTAAAATCTCTCACCTCTGACTGTGAATTCAACCACCACCGATCACTCATGCCTTCACCGTAACCCCATGACTGAAAACCCTACTTTTTCATCAGTTTGACAAACGAATAATTGATTGCACCACCAACCTGGTCAAAGAATGACCAACAATGAGAGAAAAAAGGATGTTTGAGTTTTTAATCGACGACTAGAGGTTATTTTTTCAAAAGAAATTAGGCTTTTAGAGATTTTTAAAGAAAATGTATTTTAAAATTCTTTTCTTTAAATAAAAATCAAGTCATGTGTCACGTTTTAATTTGATAACGAATTTTTTAACGACCGTTAACGTTCATGCACAATAACAATCTATAAATTAATCACCTATTTTGACCAAAAATAATTTACACCTAAAGCCAAATATATATATAATTTATTTTTTTATATTGGGCCTATATACATATTTATAGTCTTCAACCCTACAAGTGAAATTTCCACTGTCTGCCACAAAAACCTAATCAACAATGCTAGTGGATTTGGACTAACGATGCATAACAACTAAAAAAAATTGCATTTTCTGTTCTTTGATATCTTATTTCAGTTGACTAAGTTTTTATGGTCATCATCATTAGACTTTTTTATAAGTTATGAATCGGATCAAATTAGATAACAATCTCAGATTTATATTTACTATTCATTTTAGTATAGAAATAAAAAATATTATCGAATATAAATAATAATTTGAGCAAGTGGTTTTTGCTATATAAAAAATCGATATAGCTGAAAAAAGTTAGCTTTTTTCTAATCTAAGTATTGCAACTATTTTCTTTTTTTTATCTTTGTTTAACTTGCAAAAACACCGGTTTTAATGTTACTCATCAACCGGTGATAACCATTTTCTCTTTGTTTTATTATATTACATCTTTGTTTTTCTTTTGTTCATTTAGTTTTTAATAAAAATAATTTTATTTTCGTGTCATTTTTTTGTCATTAATATATTTTCTCTGTCTTTTGGTATGTTTTTTGTCTTTATTTTCAGTCACTTGACAGTTTTTTTATTTTATTTTTTAGGCTTAGATTTGACGTCACAACGACTAATAAAGATAACGATTATTTGGTTATTCTGTTGATCTTTTCCTACTTTAGACCCTCGAGTTGGATTTGGATACGCACTCACAATCAATGTTTTTTCGTATTTTAAGTTGTGATATTGACTCTTTTGTCAACATGCCTTTATTGTTATATGCATATTTATGTTGATGTTGTTAGCTTTTTTTATCTTTCATCGTCTATTAATAGTGTTGTTTGTATCAATTTTTTATTCAGATCTTTTAATTAGATTTGTAATTTGTTTCTTGTATGATTCTTTTATGATCTTAAATGACTAATTACTTATTTTAATAATTTGTAATTTTAGATATTTTATTTTTTTACTAAAGCCAAAGGCTTCTATAAAAAGGGAAAAAAAAACAAGTCAAGCAAGTGTAACCGAACACTTGTGTAAGAATAATCATTTTAGCAATAAAGGAATTCCTCCATTAGGCCAAATAGATAGAAGAATTATTCTTATATGCAAAGCATAATTAAGTAGTGGCGCAACAGCCCACCTTAGAGTGAGTGGATCCCTACGACACTGGATGGTTAAGCTCGCAGAATAGAAATTCTACGATCTTTCTTGTGTCACTATATATACCACAACATCAAAAAAATTTAAGATTAATGTTTAAAGTTTAGAGCTTAGTGTTTAAGATGTAAAGTTTAATTTTTAAGGTTTAGGATTTAAAATTTAAGATTAAAGTGTAGAATTTAAATTTCTAGTGTTGGAACATGTATGAGACTCCGAAAAATGGTAGTAAAGCTGGCATGGCCACGTCCTTTGATCAATTTGTACAAGGAATCAAACCATATGCCAACATTCTTATAAACCAACCAAATCAATTAGAAGAGAAAAATATCAGCCTAAAGTAGTCATGGAGAATAAAGTATACGTTATCCATTTCACCCATCCAACAATCCACGTGGATCCTTTATATATATTTTCATTGGTGTGAACTTAACTAACCGGATAACCATGAATTTAAGCTATTGTAAAGTGAACGTCATGCGGTCGCAGATATAAGCTAAGCTATATAAGTATGTTATTGAAATGGACAACGTGACGCAACAATCCTCCAAATTTTCTGACATAGACACGAACATATCATCATGTTAAAATAGAACCTATTTGTCACTAAAAAAGTTAATACGGACACCTGGCCATACGGGTCAAAATGTTTAAAACACAATGATGTTTCCATTGGTCATTATTTTAGATATCAAAACGTTTTATGATACGAAATCAAAGATAGAAGAAAAGGGTCAGTGTTGAGTAATTCTATTCATTAGTTGGAGACTTCCAGTTCCTCCACTGAAGCATTGTCTTTGGCAGAATCTTTGATCTGGGGTTGCTCAATTCCATAAGGGATTCTCATTCTTCCACAATTAGTGTTTTTCATTGGGAAGGCATCTGATCCCAATCCATTTATACTGCAAAATGAAAAGAGAATTTAGAGACAAAAAACAAACAATAAACTTTTTTTGGTTACCCTCTCGGTTCCTCAGGCCTTTGCTCTGACTAATTCGAACCGATCCGTGTCACACACCTGGCTTTGGTGGATGAGCCTTTCGGTGAGGATTTTTTACATACACAAAACCTCGAACTCGACACCTGCTTAATCTATACCAAACTGCTTACCACTTGAACCAACCCCGTTGGTAAAAAAACAATAAACTTTATCGCTTCATTCAAAACATTCATTTTTATTAAGAATCCCTTCATGTTATCGCATGCGAACCGTTAAAATCCATCCACGCTACTGATTTTAATAGTTCAGTGGTATAATTGAAGCCTAAACTAAAATTTATTATTAAAATAGTATCAGTTTTAATTCAGTAATATAATGATACTAAACTTATAGTTTAGTAGTATCCGGTACAGTTTATATTTTTTATTATTAAAAGAATCCAATTATATTTTTAATTAGATTGCTAAATATATGCTCTCACCTTTCATTAAAAATGAACACCGAACGAATTTCACAATTTTTAAAGCTGCAAAAAAAATTGCCAATGATTAAAAACTTTAAGAGAAGAAACAAATTTGCATATGAAAGTAGATATTGAAATATAGAGAGAAGAGAGTGACCGGGAGAGTGGATCATTGTGTAAAGGGTAACACAGATTGTTTTTAATAAGCTCAATCATTGCCTGCTGCAAATAAACTCCATGGCTCACCACTGCTATCTCCTTCTCTTCCCTTCCCCACAACCTACAACATTATATGTTTAATCAAAACTATATCTAGGGATAAAACATAAATGTTTGAAAGTGTGGGGCAAATTCATAAATAATTAAATATTTAAATATAAAAATAATGGTAAAAAGACATTTGGGGTTGGGGCAATTGCCCCTGACCATATTGCAATTCCAAACATATGATATTTAACTAACCAAATTTATATCTTTCTTGATTTTTGTGCTCTCATTGAATTAGAGGGAGACAAAAAAGAAAGCTCACCATTGGGTAAACTTCATTGCCCTAGCTCTCACTGCTTCATGTGTTTCTATTTGATCACCTCCTTTCCACAATATGTCATCTTCGTTTTCGATCTGAACATTAAAGCTGCGTTAGATTAGTTATGGAAGCAACGGATTACTGTGTACCGTTGACACAATTAATAATTTGATGTATTATCAGTAAAACAAGATGATGACAAGTAAATCGCAGGTCAAGATGAAAACCAAGAATATACTTATAAAGTTTCACTTGCCAGTGAAAAATCAACAGTGGGGAAACGGGGCTGGTATTGGCTGATACTTCGTCTTCTATCACATTCTAACTTCCCCTACATGTCACAACAATATCATAAACAAGCTTTCAATACTGAATTACACATGTTTGTTGAGATGGGTTTTTTCCTTTAAAGAAAAGAAGAGTAGTAATTAAGCAATTTTTATTTTTTGAATAGACTATTTAAGCAATTTTTTCTTTTATTCCCTTCTTTGGGTATGGAAAGAAAGAGAATAAATAGGTCAGTTTACATTTTTATAGTTATTGCTTTTAAAAAACAGTTTGAGAATAAGGTAAGTTGTTTTAAGGGATAAAATAATTTTTAGTTATATTTTTGGGTTTATTACTATAATTTTAAATACAAATATATATTAGAGAAAGCAGTTTGAGAATAAGGTAAGTTGTTTTAAGGGATATAATATTTTTTAGCTCTTGAATTTGATATATATATATATATATAATTTAGTTCCTATTTTGTTGTCATTGAACTTAGATCCTTGACTTATTTTTAGTCCTTTAGATGATGTAACACATCACCAAACTCAAATGAAAAAAGTTGTAAAGTTCAGGGATTAATGTATATTAAAATAAAGTTCTCGGATTATGTTGGAAAAATTGTTAAGTTCAAGGAGTAAAAAGTTGTTTTATCTCTTGTTTTACTCACTTAAATTTTGAGTACGTTATGTAGAGACTAAATTAAGATCAAACATTAAGAGAAAACAAATTATATAATTTCAAAATTAAAAAGTCTAATAAGTATTAAACCCAAAAATATGGAAGAGTCAAAATTTTAATTTGATAAATTCTATCTAAACCTAATTCTACCTGAAAGGAAGAAAAAAAACTCTAGAGAAAAGAATAAAGTGTTCCTAATAAGTTTAGAAGCAATGACTTAAAAAAAATGAAAACAAAATTAAAAAACTTTACCAACTGACCAAATGTGATTGCTTTAAAATTCTTAAATTTATACTAAATTAATGCTTATATTTGACACATTAACAATAATTTTATGTATTATTGATGGGTATATATTGTAAAAGAATTTAAAATCAATGTTTCCTTTTTTTTTCTCTCTAGGTTGCACACTTTCATCTCCTTCTTCAGAGGATTCTAGAGTTATTTTCCCGGTGATTTTTTTGTCTGCTTGCATCTTTCCATTATTGTTTGTCTTTTGAGTTTTTTTTTCTCTTTCTCCTAAGTGATAGTACATAAAATTATACATTTTCATCAAATTTATTCCTTCAAAATAACTTCTCTCAGTTAAATATATATTTTAGTCAGTTGAGTATTAGCTCAATAGGTATTATTGGCGTTGTAACATCTAGAAAAGTCGTGTTAAAGTAAGTTTAAACGTAATTACTTTCGATTTAAGGCCAGAATTATGAGTATCATTAAATCAAATATCTTTTTAAAGGAAGGGTAACTAAACTTGTCTAATTTTGAAATCAACAAAAATATAAAATAAAATATAAAAATCTTTTTAAAGTGTGGCACTCGATTAAGCTCCGTTTTTTATGTGTTTAACAATTTAAATGGGCGTTTATCTTAAATTTTCTCATCAAATAGGTACCGGTTTGGTCTTAACGGGCGTTCGCCCATTATTTTTTCCGCTTAAACGGCCGTTTTCTTACAGTTAAATTTTTTAATTTTTTCCGACGGCCGTTTGCCTACAAGCACATCAATGGCAAACGAAGCCTAAGTCTACTGAAGGAGGTTGTCGCAGCATGTGACCCTTGCCTAATCTAGGCTATTGCTAGCTTAGTTGAAGTTAGAATGCGTCAACAACATACCAGTCGTTCTCGGCAAAGCTCATGTGCTATGATTCCAGGTCCATTCACGGTTGTTGTTTCTTCACCGTCACCATGAAAGATCCCAACAGCTGTTTGCAGTGTCCTACAAACATCAACCCAGAATTGTTGAGAGATTGAACGCATCTTTGATCAGAAGATGACAAAATTCTGAGTACCTTGACATGGGTGAAGAAATGACAACTTCAATCCTCTTTACCAATCCACTTGAACAAACATCTTTTCGTTGATCACGAACCTATTAAAGAGAAGAAAATTACTATTATGAAGGAAAAATTGATTCAGCTCTGATTACTGACCTGTTGCCAGCCTAGGGGAGATAGCTCGGCATCCAAATACTCAAACGATGTTAATGGGTCTCGACACTTCTCTGCTTCCAGATTGTGCCTTCCTTGTGCATGCCTCACCTGAAATGTTTTGTTTGTTTTTTTCACTTGCGTATTTCATCGAACAGCTTTAAACTGTAAAGATATCCACCAAGTTTATATTGTTTGATTGTTTAAAACGTTCACATGATTTGGCTTAGCAAACACTCTTTTTCGTGTTTGTTTAGTGGGAAAGAAAACTCGGGTTTCTTGTCTGTGATAGGCATGGTTGTTTTTTTCTTCATTCTTAACGCCGATCACCCCACGAACCAACCCCATTTTTTTCTGGGGAAAATAAAGGAAAAGAATATTAAAAGAGAAGAAGAAAAGGGCACAAACCAGATGGACAAGTTTATGACGGCCAAACTGAGCTGCTGCAATTGCTTCCATTTCTGGAAATTTGAAGAACAGAGGAAGGTGAAAAGAAAGAACCGTAAACGAAGAATATATGGAGGTAAGGTTTGTTTTTTGTCCTAATGGAAGCTAAACTTTGGCTTCTTATAGATACGAGATTATCAATGAAACTTCACGAGTATTGCTAAGCTATTAATTTATTGATAATATCAACTAATTCGAATTACATTTCGTATATTAATTTAATTTTTATCATTTACAACAATAATATTTGAACTTCTCAGTTAATTTAAGTGATTTAATATTTTATCCGACTAATCCATCCGGTAGTTGATCATAAACTATAACGATAAAGACCGAGACTTAAGACATTTCGATGTTTTTTATTAATATATTGGTATGATTTCACGATAACATCTTTTTATTTATTTTGAGCTTTTAAAAAACATAAATTATGTTATTCGAATCTAAATTAATTAAGAGAAACAACATCATCTTTCTTTTTCTGAGACCGCTCAATAACTTTTATAATAATTATTTTTTTGAATAGATATAATAATTATTTCTAGATGTAGTTATATGAGTGCATTAATTAAATTTTATTTATATGCCCTTTTTTTTGAGAAAACGTGAACCCATTGATTTCTACATTAAATAGAAAAATAAAAGAAAAAAGTGCCTTCTCTAGATAATACTATATCCGTCTCACTGAAAATGTCTAATATTGATTTTTTAAGTCAAAATTTTTAAATTTTGATTATTTATTATTTTAAATGTATTATTAGTAAAAATATAAAAAAATATGTTTTAAAAACCTTATATCAAGTAGTTTAAAAATATATTTTTTATAAAATTTAATTAATTTAAATATTTAAAATAATTATGGTCAAAATTAATTTTTTTTTACTTTTTAAAAGTTAATAGTAAAAAAAATTAGTGGGACAGAGGAACAAGTAACTAGGAGAGAAGACCATAACAAAACGCAGTGGATCAAGGAAATTTCCTGGCTAACGCTAACCAAATTTGCCTTCTATTGCTTATGCCTAGCTATACTTGTTTATCGGCTGGACCCAACCACGAGTCGGAAATTTTACAATTTTTTATTCTAATTCCAATCAGTCACGATTTGAACATATGCGATTAATCCAAAATAATTTTACAACTTAAAAATTATATTTAAATAGAATAATAAGTTTTATTAATAAATAATAATTAGAATGGAGGGAGCTAACACTTACTTTTTTGTTTTTGTTTTTCATAGCTTTTAAGTTGTTTAATAATCAAAGTTCCAGTAACCAAATGTTGACGAAAGGAAAGGCTTGCAATTTCCACATGACCTTATTATACAATTAATGCAGTATTTAATTCAAGGACAAACGAATCAATTTATTGGTCTCAATGGTAAATGATAATATTCTTCTTCTATGAAGATTCGAATTCGAACAGTATAATCTGTTCGGTGTGTATATATTTTCAAAACGCTGAAAATAAAGAATATATACTACCATGTAATAACACCAGAATATTTAAAAAAAATCAAAGACAAATAAATCAAAACTAAAGATATAAGATAGTGAGTGTAAAAGGTGTTTAGCATATTTCTCTCCCTCTCCCCTCAATCCCATAATATAATGCCTAAACATATATAGAGATTGGGAGTGACAAGTGTCTCCAATTTGTTTTTTTTTTTCTAATTATAATTTTAATCATTGTTAATTTAAATACGTGTCACATAAAGTTTTGTCCCTTACAAATTTTAGTTTAAATTTTTATTAGGTCCATGATAATTTTAATCATGTTTTTTCATCCATAAATCAGAGGATAATATACTTAAACATGGGTGAGCAGATTTCCCTTTCGATTCTTGTTATTCGGATTTATTTTTAATTTTTTTATATTGTACATATGCTCGATTCATTTAACTATAGTATGAAATATAATCTTTGAATTATATGATTCTTAAATATTCATATTAAATACATATTTACAACCGAAAATTAATATGATTTTTGACTCGATTATTATTAAATTAAAAGTTTGCCTACTTTGTTAAGGATGTATATTAGTTTTCCTTCTTGATGGAGTTTCCAAGTAATGCTTGTACCTAACTAGCTATAAAGGACGTTTGATTGAAAAGTATGTTTATTTGTTTGATAAGACCAGTATAAGTTGATCCTTGTCAAAAAAAAAAAAAAAGACCAGTATAAGTTAGTTTTATTTGATTTTTTATTTAATAATAAAATATATATTTAAATTTAATTCTAATATATATATATATATATAACAGCCTGTTAAGAGGTAGGGGCTCTTTTGGGCTTGACCAACTTGGCCCATGGAAGTCTTTATTTATTTAATTCGTTACATTGTTATATTTTTATATCATGTTACTTTTATTGAGGTTTATTTTTTCTTCTTTCATCTTTATTTATTTAATTTAAGATACTCATTGTTGTTGTTAGTATAGACTGTTATGAGTCATCTGTAATTGAACGAATCATTAGAAAAATCAACGTAGCTAAGAACATAAAAAAAATTATTTACGTAATTCAGATTGATTAACGATGTTGCATTTGTAGAGTTCACTATAATATTTTTAATATAAGACACACAAATCCTCAACCTAACTTCAAAGTTTAGTTGTAGGCACCCACCGTACAATATCGTCCTAATTATTTCCTTTTTTGAATAATCTCAATTGGTTACTTAACCCTTATTGTAAACATAATCTTCAAAAACTTTCAATAGCACACTTACAATGTTTTAAAATAAACTGATTTGTGTGAAACAATAAAACTCTCTCAACCGATATAAATACTAAAAACCACAAACAATTGAAACTTTAAGTTTTTTTTTATCTATATATCTATCTATCTATATAGGGATATGATCCAGTTACATAGTGTAAGAGTTTTTAACTTTTACACGTTTTTTGAATCGTTGGACGAGTGAAATGGGTTGTGAATAACAGTGGGTTATGTGAAGATTATCCCTTAGAAGAAAGTAAAGAGTGAATCTCATCCAATCATTTCACCCATCCAATAAATCAGAAAACGTGTAAAACTTATGTGTAAATGGATCCTATCTCATATATGTAATACCCCAATATTTGAGTAGTGGCTAAATTGCAAAGTTTTAAAAGTTGGTGGTCTTAGTTCAGGGACTAAAATGTACATTCAAAGTTTGGTGACAAAAGTGAAAAGTTGGGAAAAGTATAGGGACCAACATGGTAATTTTCCCAATAAATATTTTCATGGTAAGAATGAATAGTTTATCCTGGTACAAGAATTTTGGTGGGAATCAGATTTTTGGTACGAGAATTGTGTAAAAAGCTATAAAGGGGATAAGTTTCGAAAATTAATTCGGATGATCATTCAAGCTCAGAAAATTATGAAAATTTGATGGGAGTCTTGGACAGACTAAAGAAAGATGGTGTTAAGTTTTGGAATAGTTTTGGTTCGATTTGGATTCGATTCTATGCAGTATTGGATTAAATAGGGGATAATGGCATTTTGAAAATATTAAGGTTCATTAATGGCATTTTAGTCCTTTTGCCCTTACTTTTTATTTTAAAGTGATTATTATGGATAAAATAATACAAGTGGCTTCACCCTATTGGCTATAACTAATGGGCAATTTGGTCTTTACACTAGTAAGAAAATTTTTTATATTAAAATTAAGCCTTAAAAATGCCATTTGTACACAAATTAAATGAAGAAAAAGTTATCGTATTTTCTCTTCTTCCTTGTTCAAGCCGAGAGTTTAAGCAAAGGTAAGAGATAATTTTTTTTATTCAATTTTTATTAAGATTGAGTTGGTTTTTGGATTATGATGTGAAATAGAGAATTGATCACCATCAAATTCTCTTTCATTTGGTATAATTTTTGTGGAATTTTCATGTTTATATGTTGAGTTTGGGAGTTAGGGTTTATGGAGGACAAGTTGATATATTGAGTTTTATGGATTGTTTTGACTAAATATGGTGTTGTGATGTTGTTTCAAGCATGAAAATAGTGAAATTTCTATGTTTTGGTTGTTAGGTGATTTTTGGGAAAATTGAAAAATTAGGAGAAACTCTTGCAAAATTTTTATTTGAAGAGGAAATAATGTTAGAAGCTTGAATGTTTAGAAGTTAAAAACATGCTTGAATCAAGTTGGAAAGTTAGGTCAAAGTGACCATTTGTATTCGGCTAAGTGAAGAAATTTGGGGGGAAATTATGGAAAATTTTCCTAAGCCTGGAAATGATGTAAGGATGATTTTGTAAGCTTTGGAAAGTCATTTGGACTAATATGGAAGATTGTGAAGTAATAAGGATTAGGTTGTAAATTTTGGAAACTTTAAGGACTTAGTTGTTAAACTTGTTGTTGAAGTGTATTGTGATGGAAAATCAAGTTTAGTGATTAAAAGGTTGACTATGAAGTTTAGATAGAATTTGGGGACCAAATTGTGATTTCGGCAAATTTAAGGATTAAATGTAAATTTTCAAAGTTTGGGTCCCCAAGTTTAAAGAATGAAGAATGTGAGGTTTAGAGTTGGAAATAATGGTTGGAAGCTTAAAAATAGTCTTTAGGACTGAGATGAATATTTTGGGAATTTTGAAGAATTATTAGAAATATTCTTTCTAATGTGCATTAATGTTAGTAAGATACTAACATGTATTTTGAATGGTATGTGTTGTTGTAACGTTGTGTAGATCGTAATCGTGATCAGACTCGTGATTTGAATAAAGCAGTTGATAAGGAAAAAGTTCAAGAATAAGGCCGAAGGTGATTGTTGTTGCGTGTAATAAGTGCTACGCAATTGTGCAAGTATACACGTCGCAAGTAATAAAGTGATATGAGTATCGAGTATCGTCTCCACAGGGATTGGTTTGGGCCACTTTTCTTAAGTTACTGCACTACGAAAAGTAAAAACACAATTGATAAAAGGAGTTCTAATTAACGAGTAAACTAAGAGCAATAAACTAAAAGAATAGATGAAATCAAAAGAGAGAATAGGCTAGGTTATCGTGAGTTGTGGAGTGATAGCCGATTGGATCGTCTTGGTAAAAGAGTGTAAGGGCAACTCAGTTGCCGTGGCAACTTGCACAGCGGGGTTGCCTTGGCAACTAACCGATGGTTGCCTGGGCGACTAGCTGGGCAACTACTTGGGCGTCAGGGCAGCAGCTTCAAGGTTCGACAGAGCGTTCTTCAATGGTTTCTTCTTATCCCTAAGTCGAAACTCTAGCTACTTGTGCATGCCCTGATAATACATCCCTGCGTGAATCAAGGGTGAACAACAACCAATCTTGCGCTCCTCTTAGCCGTTGAAATCCTTAACTTATTCCTAAGCCGGATTAATCTTCACCATCAATAGATTGAATAAAGACCATACTCATTCGTTTCTTGAATCTAACTCTCCCGATATTAGATAAATAGATGAAGTTACGAGATCCTTTCCCAATTCACTCGCAAACAAGAATAAAAACCAAGAATGAGTAAACCTTGAATAGAAAAGTGCAAACTCTTATTACCTAAACAAAATCCAATTGTTTCTCACAACAACAAAACATAATAACCCCAACCAATCAAGTTAGTTCATGGTTGGGTTCAAAAGATATACAAAGAATAATCCCCAAACCATGAATCTAATGGAAGCAAAGAAGAAGAAGAAATCGAACTCTCTCCCTCTTGCTCTCTTGTCGAAATTTCTCTTTTCTTGCCCTATGGGGTTGTCAAAATTTTCCCTCCTCTTGCTCTCCTGGAGTTGACGGCTTGGTGATCTATTTATAGGGCTAGGTCAAAGTCCTTCTTTGAGGAGGAAGTTAAGTTGGAATTAAATTATCTTTAAAGAATATAATTCTTTATTATAATTATATTCCTTCTAGAACTTCTCCTATCTTCTTGGAATTTAATTCTTCTTTAACCTCTTCATGGAAATCAATCTCCTTTGGGATTTAGCTTTGCTCCACGTCATCTTGGGCTTGTCTAGTCATCAATTTCGACTACCATATCACCTTATTCTTTGTCGACAATTGCCCTGACAACTGGCTCGGCATCTTCTTCATGCACTGCCCTGGCAACTGGTTCTAGCCTTGTTTAGGCAAGTGATTCTGCACACGCACAAAAACACACCAAAGCAGCATCTTTTTCCACAAAAATCACCAAGTTATGTAATCAAGCTCAACGATGGAAAGAAACATGAATTAATGCATGAATGACTAATTATGCAACTAATATGAGCTTAAGTCTAACAATAATATGAGTAAAAAGGGTAATAAAAATAGTACTTTTGAACACTTATCAATTGTACATCTTGCTAAGTTACTAGTGAGGCAAAAGTGAATGCATTATATTTACTCTATTTATGAAATGAGAAAGACTGGTGATAAGTCATTCTCGATTATTGAAAGAAAAGGATTTGAATTTTATTAAATGATTTTGAAATGCTTTATGAATGATTATGAACTGCCCAATGCATATTTTTACATATTGAAGTGATTATATTGATCCATTGATATTATCGAAAATGAATGAAATGTTCATAGTAGTAAATTATTTGAAAGGCCATTGTATAATTATTGAGAGTCTTGGTATATTGGCATGCCAAAGAGGTGGAGTATATTAATATGATATTACTATTAAGTACAGTAATGAGACATTGAGCTGTGTCCAATTTGAATAAAAACATGCTAACAAACTAAATTTAAACAAAGATCTACTAATTGATCGAGTTGTCAAGGATACTCATGTTGTTCATTTTATATGAGTTCAAATCCTAACATTTACCTCGAAAATGTAAATATATCTCTAATTAATAAAAAAATTTAAACAACTATAGTTGATTAGAAACTGTCCAAACCAATACTCAACCACATGCAAAAAAATATACTTCTTCAGCTTTCACCAACACGAGGGATCAAGCAAATCTAGGCTTAATGGTTTACAAAAAAAAAAGAAGCAAATCTAGACATAAGTTATTCTAAGAGTCTTTTTAAGGCAGACTTAAAACATAGAAAAACCTTTTTAAGGCAGACTTAAAGCTTAATTACTCTGAAAACCTTTTCAATGCAGATATGGTAGGACTTGTGACTTAATTAAGGTCAGTACGTTTTGATAAAAATAAAAGTAACTCAACATCTGGTCCATAATTTTTTTAGAAAAGTTTAGGTTTGTCCACTAGATAGTTTGATTAAAGGACACATCGGTTAATTAATAAGTGTTGTATGAAATAACAAGACACATTGTATATCTAATGAAAGAACCCAAATTTAAATTTTGGAGACAATATTATTAAGAGAGACACACAAATCTCGCTCTTTTTGTGTTTCATTTGTGTTCGTTTCCCTTTTCTTTTTCTCTTTTTTTTTTCTTTTATGTTGGTCTCATGTTTGTGTTGTTTGGTGATTCTTCTTCCGTTGCACATCAACATTCCAGTGTCATGGTGTTTTAAGATAAAAGTTTATTTCGAGCTACTTATGTCGTTTTGAATTTTTTTCTTTTAGTTTAGCTCGTGTTTGTCACTATTTCATTGACGAGAAATTTTTATTATTTTTTATCGTCTTGATAATTGACAACCGATTCCTTGTAAAAACAAACGACCGTCGAAGTTCTTGTAGGTATGGTAGTTCGGTTGAAGCAAAGAACTTGGATTTACTTTGTCTTTATGCATTTATTTTTTATGGTTTTTTTTGTTATGTGGTGTCGGGTGTGTTTTAGCC
The DNA here is from genome assembly GCA_019671005.1 of Hibiscus mutabilis. NCBI lineage: Eukaryota > Viridiplantae > Streptophyta > Magnoliopsida > Malvales > Malvaceae > Hibiscus > Hibiscus mutabilis. The sequence continues at coordinate 31,953,588 of CM033742.1, forward strand.
TCTCTCGATTGGTTGTTGTTGTTTTGGGTGTTGGCTCCCTCATCCATGAGCGAAGCCAAATGGGGGCTGGCAGGGCCCAAGTCCCCGTGGTCTACCCTTAGGGGGCGTTTGGTTCGCGAAAAAGATCATTACCAGGGGTAATAATTTTTTCGGGAATTATATTCCCATGTTTGGTTTGTGTTCATTCTCACCAGGCCGAAAAAGAATATTATCAACAGTAGCGCTTTTTTGGCAAGATTCCAGGAATGTGATTCTGACCCAATCCTTAGGTACTTGTCAATTCTTGCCATTTTAGATCAAAATACTCCTGAAATAATGAGGGGTTTTCATATTATGGTTTATTTATGAATAAAAAAGAATGGTTAAAACTAACGAGATTCATCCAAGTGGTAAGCAGCTTCGTAAAGATCTTGAGTTCAAGGCCTTGTGTATGTAAAAAAAATCCCCAATGGGAGACTCACCCACCAAATTCAGGTGTGTTATGCAGGTCGACCCAGATTAATCAGTATATAACCCTAAAAAACCGAGAGGGAAAAAGAATGGTTAAAAATTCTTTTGAGGTATTCTTATTAATGTTAAACCAATTATTTCAATATATATTTTTTACTTGATGTTAATTTATTTCTTTTGCTAACTATTATGGTTATTCTTTTTAATATTAAACCATTTTTTTCAATGATAAATGGAAACGAAATAAGATAAAAAAGACTAATCACAATTGCTAACGATAGGTAATTAGCAATTTTTTATGAAAAAAAATGATCAACATGTGCCTCGTTAAAAAACTTCCTAAACCTAAATAAAGGAAAAAGAGTACACCTCACCTACATAAACAGTCAAGTTACAAAACCACTAATATCCGCATGTAAAGCGTTAACAACTATATCCGGAGGCTGAACAAAAGTCACCTCCCCCTACCTCATCTGGAACCTATATTTCGCCAACGAGTCAACCACCATATTTGCCTCCCTATAGATCTGAACAAAATAGACCTCCCAACCTTCAGCCGCCAACATCATAATCTGATGAACAAGGGAGCTATACCTTCCGCTCCCTGGCTTAATGCGTAAAAGCTTAATTGCATATCCACTATCAATCTCAACATTAATACATCGAATACCTCTATCATAAGCATGTCGTAAACCTACTAGAATCCCCCATAACTCCGCATCTAGCACCGAACATATACCAATAAATTTAGCTAAACCCAATACCCATCCATCTAGCTCATCACGGATCACTCCTCCACAAGTTGTTCGACCATCCACATTGCAGCGAGCCCCGTCTGAACTAAACGTACACCGCCCTGCATCTGGTCGACGCCAAGAAACACTACTCCGATCCACTTTAGAGCTCCCTCGCGCCAGACAATGCATGTGTTCCTCTAGCCAAAACATTCTCTCGAACAAGTATATATGTTGCTTCAAGAATAGATCTCTGCCTATCGCCCATCGGGTAAAAAATACACCGATTTCTAGCACACTGCCAAATACTAGCTACCACTCATCTGGCTTTTTCATTGCAAAATTCGTCCTCCGCAAATTGAAATTCAGCCAACCTCTAAAAATCTATTGCAAGAAACTCTGACAAACGATCCGAGCGAACAACACTATTCCAGACCATCCTCGCTGGCAAACACTGACGAAACACATGATCCACTGTCTCATCTCTATTCCCACACACCCCACAGCCCGTATCATATGTCAAGTGACGGTGTTCACGCTCTACATTGGTTAATAATCTATCATGTGCCAAAAGCCAAAGAAAGATCTTAACCCGCTGCAGCCCTGGGAACCGCGATATAGCTTGCTTGAGAGGATCCTCAGTCGAATCTGGCCACAAAACACGGATGCTGTAAGCCGATTTCACCATAAAACAATGATCCGGAGTACCCAACCAGGCCACCTCATCCTTTGGCGCATCAGCCGCAAGAGGCATAATGACAACAATGCGTAGTAGCAAGTTTACGGGCAAAGCATGTTAAAACTGTGTCAATCTCCATACACCATTGTCATCGACCATGGAAGCAAGCGATACCGGACCAAGATATCCATCATAACCCGGCACAACCTAATCCCTAAGCCGTCCGACATCACCAAGCCAAGGATCACTCCAAAAATCTATATCCTCCCAATTACCCATATGCCAAGTTAAGTTACCGCATACATCATCCCAAACCATAGCAATGCCCTTCCACAAGTGAGAACAACCTTGACGCGCCACCGAATTTGGAACAAGATCCCTACACTTATATTTAGAATGCAACACCCTCACCCATAACTGATCCGGACTTGCAATAAGCCCAAACGCAAGTTTCATAAGAAAGGTCGCATTTTGCTCCTCCAACTGCTTAAACCCGAGGTCCCCCATTCCTTACCGGTTTGCACAGCTCACTCCAATTCACCAAGTGAACATGCCTACCATCATGTGTGTTACCCCAAATAAACTTTCGAATTAACTTCTCAATCTTGGCACAAACCCCTTTAGGAATGAGAGCAGTCTACATAGTATAGGATGTGATTGCCTCTAATACTGCTTTAGCCAGTGTAATACAACCAGCTAATGATAAAGTTTTTGCTGCCCACCCAGAAAGTTTCTCACTCACCTTTTGAATAAAAAATCGATAGGTCTTCTTTATTACCCTTCTATGTAGAAGCAAAACCCCAAGGTATCTCCCCAAGTCCGAAACCTCTGTGAATTCGAAACTTCTACTAATAAACTTTCAACAACTCGCCTCTACATTTTTTGAGAAATAAATATTTATTTTTAAAATGCTCACATTGTGTCCTGAAAACTCAAAATTCTCCCAAAACACGTTTTATAACATCAAGCTGCAACACAGAAGCTTCAGCGAATAACACCATGTCATCAACAAAGAAAAGATGAGATATACCTGGTTCGTTCCGCGCAAGACTCACAGGCTTCTATGTCCCAGAATATACTTCACCTTGTATAGCTTTCGCAAGATGCTCTATGCATAAGACAAACATATAGGGAGATAATAGATCCCCTTGCCTTATACCTCGTGTCCGACTAAAAGAAGGAAATGGCAAACCATTCCAAAGCAAATGCATAGATACAGACATCACACATCGCATAATCAACTGACGCAAACTATCAGGTAATCCCATCACACGAAGAGTATCATCAATAAAGGACCACTCAAGACGATCATATGTTTTCTCCAAGTCTATTTTAAAATCCATCCACCATCGCTTTCTAATCTTCTTCCGCATAGAGTGAATAACTTTTTGAGCAATAACAATGTTATCCACAATGGAACGCCCTGGCACAAAACTAGTCTGGGTACCAGAGACCCAGTCAGGCAAAAAAGGCTTCAACCTATTAACCACCACCCTAGTTACAATTTTATATAACACAGAACACAAACTAATTTGCCTAAATTGACTCAAGTTCTCCTGGTTCGAAACTTTAGGTATCAATACTAATAGTGTTCAATTCAGGGATTCATCCATCTGCATACTCGCAAACACTTCACTCACAAAACGAAACGCACTAGGTCTCACTGTACTCCAATTCTTCTGATAGAAAGAGCATGAAAACCATCCGCACCCGGTGCTTTCAAGGAACCCATTGCAAAAATAGCCGCCTTAACCTCTTCCTCAGAAATAGGCCTCACCAATGCTCATTCTTGTTTACACTAAAAGGTCGAAAACCCCCACGAATCGGATACTCATAACCATCACAACCCTCACTGGAAAATAAAGCCTTATAAAACTCAACAATCATGTTTTGAAGTCCGACCTCATCCGAAATCCATTTACCATCCCTATTGCGCAACACATGAACCCAGTTTGTTCGTCTCCGAGCCATAGCAAACCAGTGATATAACTTGGTATTTCTATCCCCATATAACACCCACTGACACCGAGCTTTTTAGATCCACATACTCTCCTCCTCCAGCAGAACATTTGCAAGTTCACTCCCCAGAGATCGATCAAACTCCATAAAAAACTCAGAATGGTGATGATGTAGAGCACGTTCAATACCACAGATTCGTCTAATCAGTTCATTCTTCTGTCGCCCAATATGACCAAAAGTATTCAGATTCCAATCTTTAAGATCTGCCTAAAAAGAAGCTAAATTATTACAAACATCCTTATCTTGATCCCACTTCTCCCCAAGCAATGCCTTAAAAGAAGGATGATCTTGCCATGCTGCTAGAAATCGGAAATGACGTTCCCTCGTATCTCTCTCAGCCTTATCCATCTTCACTAACAATGGACAGTGATCCGACCCTAAACGGTTAATGTGTATCATATGAGTATTCGCAAAGCAAGTAGACCAACCATCATTAATCATACACTTGTCCAACTGCTGATGCAAACTACCCCTACTCCACGTGAACATAGGGCCAGTAAAAGAAATATCAAGCAAACCTGAATCAAAAACAAAATTATGAAATAAGCGACTAGTTCCCAAAGCATATAAAGAACCACCCTGTCGTTCATTTGCATTGACAATAGCATTAAAACCGCCACCTATAAGCCAAGGTTGACCCGGCTTAGGAGCCAAATCAAGAAGAGCATTCCAAAAAAACTTATGCTTCCCCACAGACGGATTCGCATAAACTGCAGTAAGGAGAAAACTAACCCCAGAATCCAGAATTCGAACACAGGTATTGTCAAATTGATTTGAAACTTTCAAAATTTCAACATCAATACTCTACAGCCACAGCAGCCAAATTCCCCCGCTGAACCCATGTGACTCAATACGAAACGAGTTAGGAAAACCAAGACGCTTAACTACCCTGTCAGCCATAACTCCACTCACCCGAGGCTCCACCAAGGCAAAAAATTGAGGATGATATTGCCTTATAAAGTTACAAAAAAAACATTAAAATTCAGAGCTGGCTGCACCTTGCCAGTTCCAAAAGAAAGCATTAAACATTGGATAAAATAAGATAAATTACCAACTAACCTCACTGGCACGGAGCACAATTTTCCTTATCCTGATGCATAATGATAAGTGTTCAAAAGTACTATTTTTCTTACCCTTTTTACTCATATTATTGTTAGACTTAGGCTCATATTAGTTGCATAGTTAGCCATTCATGCATTAATCCATGTTTCCTTCAATCGTTGAGCTTGATTACATAACTTGGTGATTTTTGTGGAAATAGATGCTGCTTTGGTGTGTTTTTGTGTGTGTATGTGCAGGATCACTTGCCAAAGCAATGCCGAGCTAGTTGTCAGGGCAATGCATGAAGGAGACGCCGAGCCAGTTGCCATGGCATTTGTCGACAAAGACAAAAAGCAATATGGATGTCGAAATTCATGACTTTACAAGCCCAAGATGACATGGAGCAAGGCCCAAGCCCAAAGGAATTTGATTGCCATGCAGAGATTAAAGAAGAATTAAATTCCAAGAAGATAGGAGAAGTTCTAATAGGAATAAAATTATAATAAATAATTATATTCTTTAAAGATAATTTAATTCCAACTCAAACTCCTCCTCAAAGAAGGACTTTGGCCTAGCCCTATAAATATCAATGAGATTTCGACAAGATGCATAGAGAGAGCAAGAGGGAAATTTCGACAAGTCCAAGTAGGGCAAGAGGAGAGAATTTTCGACAAGCATCAAGGGCAAGGAGGATTTCGACAAGCCTCCTCCTTCATCTTTTCTTCCTTGTTCGATTGGGTTCATGCTAGGGATTAATTATCTTGTGTTTCTTTGGAACTTAGCCATGAACTAAATTTACTTGGCTATGGTTATTGTGTTTTGTGGTTGTGAGAAACTATTGGATTTTGTTTAGGTAATAAGAGTTTGCACTTTTCTATTTCAAGGTTTATTCATTCTTGGTTCTTATTATTGTTTGCGAGTGAATTGGGAGAGGATCTCGTGATTTCATCCATTTATCTAATATCGGGAGAGTTAGATTCAAGAAACGAATGAATATGATCTTTATTCAATCCAATGATGGTGAAGATTAATCCGGCTTAGGAATAAGTTAAGGATTTCAACGGCTAAGAGGAGTGCAAGATTGGTTGTTGTTCACCCTTGATTCACGCAGGGATGTATTATCAAGGCATGCACAAGTAGCTAGAGTTTCGACTTAGGGATAAGAAGAAACCATTGAAGAACGCTCGCCCAACCTTGAAGTTCCTGCCCGACGCCCAAGTAGTTGCCCAACTAGTCGCCTGTGCAACCATCAATTAGTTGCCAAGGCAACCCCATTGTGCAAGTTGCCACGGCAACCGAGTTGCCCGTGCACTCTTTTACCAAAACGATCCAATCGGCTATCACACCTCAACTCACGATAACCTGGCCTATCTCTCTCTCTCATTTGAACTCATCTTTTCTTTTACTTTATTGCTTTCTAGATTAGTCATTAGTTAAACTCCGATAATCCTTTACTTGTGTTTTTACTTTTTAGAATGCAAGAGATTAGATCCTTGAAGTGGCACCAATCCTGTGGAGACGATATCTTTTATACTATAACTTGCGTGTGTATACTTGCACATTTGCGTAGCACTTTATTACGCGCAACAAGTTTTTGGCGCGCCGTTGTCGGGATTGGCAATAGCGACTTTGTTTTTACTTTCTTGCACTTTCTTTTATTTTTCTTGTTTAAAATTCAAAGGGCTAACAAACTTTGGTTTTGCATTGGTATATGATCGGGGCAAGACCGACTTCACCGAATATCCCTTTGATCCGTAAATCGAACGAACCTTACAAAGACTTAGACGAAGGATAAGAGAAGCAATGGCAAATCAAGACGGCAATATGAATCAAGATGTTCGAAAGCGGGAGGAGGAGTGATTCTTGCATGAAACAGACTATTCGAGACTATCTTGAAGAAGATCTTGATGGACTTAACCCGAGTTGTCTCACCTGAAATTGAAGCCGACCACTTTGAGTTGAAACCGGTAATGTTTAATATGATCAACACAATTGGTCAATTTGGCGGCTCAAAGAATCAAGATGCACGACAACATCTGAAATCTTTCCTCGAGATTTGCAACTCGTTCAAGATACACGGAGTCACCCCTATGTCCTACGATTAAGATTATTCCCTATTCACCGAGGATAGGGCGCGAAAGCATGGCTGAATAGCATTCTGCCGATCCATAGCATCTTGGACTGATCTTTGTCGTAATTTCCTTGCTAGATTTAATCCTACAAATTTGACTGATAAGTTTCAGAATGACATTACTTCTTTTCGGCAGGCGGATAATGAATCCATGTACGAGGCTTGAGAGCGATATAGAGAACTTCTACACAAATGCCCTTTACACGATTCGGTGTGGACTCAAGTAACAATGTTTTACAACGTCGTGAATACACCAACAAGAATGATGCTAGATGCCTCGCAAACGACATACTCCTAGATAAGTCGCGGAAGAAGTAATGCAAATTTTAAACAGTGGCCAAGAATGATTATCAATTCCCATCTACTAGAAGAGGAGGAGTTAGACGCTAAGCCACAATACATGAACTAGGATCATCGATTCAATTTGGCACAATTGGCGCTTTAACCAAGATGGTCTAGAACATGCAAAAACCAAACAACACACATGAAGTCAAGGTAATGGATTCTTTTTGTGAGTTATGTGGCGATAACCATAATTCTTCCGAATGTATGCGAGAATCCGGAATCTAGCTTCTATGTGGGGAATTACAATCGGAACAACAACATGATGTCAAATACATACAATCCAAATTGGAAGAAGCACCCGAATTTTTCATGGAGTAATCCCAACAATGCTCTAAACCGTAACAATCGTAATGCACAAGCATCGGGATTCCAAAGAGAATATGCCACGACAACGGATGCCGCGGCAAATAACCGACGACATCTAGTTCTTTGGAAAATTCTCTAAATGCTTTTATGATGAAAACTGAATCTTATATGGCTGAGAATAGTAATTTCATAAAAAGAATCGATGCTTTTATTAATAGACCGAGATGAGATTGCAAAACCAAGAGGCGGCAATCAAATCATTGGAAAATCAAGTCGGACAGGTTTGCTCAAAATCAAACACTAGACCACAAGGAGGTTTACCTAGCGATACTGAAGTCGCAAGAGGAACTGGCCATGAGCAATGTAAGGCAATCACCACCAGAAGTGGCCAACAACTTAGAGAGGTTCAAACCCACTCGTCAAACAAAACTCCACAAAAAGATCAAGACGAACCTAGTGGCAAAGCCTCAGATGCTGAACCAGGAATTGCCGCAGCAACCGGCAATAAGCATGCCTCGGCAACCGACGACGCCTCGGCAACCTGAGATAAGCATGCCTCGGCAACCCCAGTTGATAATGCCTCGGCAACTCCAGATGTCCCGGCAATGCCGTCAATCAGGTTTCAAACCAATGAAAGGATCGAAGATATCCGACTTCCACCACCATTCCCACAAAGTTTGAAGCGACAAAAGCAAGAATACCAATTCAAGAAGTTTCTTGATATCCTAAAGCAAGTCCACATCAACTTGCCACTGGTGGAAGCAATTGAACAAATGCCAAACTATGCCAAGTTCCTTAAAGACATTGTGTCCAAAAGAACAAGGCTAGGAGAGTTTGAAACAGCTTTCTTGCTGACAGAGGGATGCATGGCAATGTTGCACAATCGTATGCCACCCAAGTTGAAGGATCCCGGAAGTTTCACAATACCCTGTTCTATTGGAAATCACTATGTCGGGAAAGTATTATGCGACCTTGGGGCTAGCATAAACTTGATGCCTAAATCGGTTTTCCAGAAATTAGGAATCGGGAAGGCAAGACCTACAACAGTTATGCTGCAGCTAGCCGACAGATCCTATGTGCATCCAGAGGGAAAAATCGAGGACATACTGGTAAAGGTTGATAAATTCATTTTTCCCGCTGACTTTATTGTTTTGGATTGTGAAGCAGATGAGCATGCACCTATCATTCTCGGGAGACCATTCCTAGCGACAGGGAGAACCTTGATCGACGTTGAAAAGGGAGAACTCACAATGAGGGTGAATGACCAGCAGGTCAAACTAAATGTGTTCCAAACACTAAGGCATGCCGATGATCCAGAAGAATGCCAACTACTTCATGCCACGACAGAGTTTAACTTCGATGAGGAATTTAGTTGCCTCGGCAACTACATTGCCGACCAAGAGGAACAACAAGAACCGGTCGATGAGGAACAACAAGAAGAGGCAAATTGGCTAGTCAACCGACCAGGTACATACTTTGAACCACTGGACTACTCAGGTAAGGAAGGTAAGCTCGAAAACCCCTCTATCGAAAATCCACCAATTCTTGAGTTGAAACAATTGCCAGAGCAACTGAAATATGTATACTTAGGGACCGATAATACATTACCTGTAATTATTTCTTCTAAGTTACAGCCTGAGCAGGAAAAGAAGCTGATCAACATGTTGAAGCTACACAAAAAGGCAATAGGGTGGACAATTGCCAACTTGAAGGGAATTAGCTCGGCGGTGTGCATGCACAAGATCTTGTTGGAAGATGATCACAAACCTTCAATTGAGGCCCAGAAGAGACTGAATCATGCCATGAAAGGGGTTGTAATGAAAGAAATCATCAAGTGGCTTGACGCCGGCATTATATACCCTATCTCCGATAGTACGTGGGTAAGTCCGGTACAATGTGTGCGAAAAAAGGGAGGTATAACAAAGGTAAGCAATGAAAATAATGAACTTATCCCAACCAGATCGTGACCGGTTGGAGGGTTTGTATGGACTATCGAAAGCTAAACAAAGCCACTAGGAAAGATCACTTCCCATTACCCTTTATTGATCAAATGCTTGACCGTCTTGCGGTAAACCCTTTTATTGTTTTCTTGATGGTTATTCAGGTTACAATCAGATTGCCATAGCACCGTAAAGATCAAGAAAAGACAACCTTCACATGCCCATACGGTACTTATGCCTTCCGAAGGATGCCGTTCGGATTGTGTAACGCCCGGCAACCTTCCAAAGATGCATGATGGCGCTCTTTTCGGACATGGTCAAGACTTCCTTGAGATCTTCATGGATGATTTTTCGGTTTTTGGTAATGACTTGACGGCTGTCTCGGCAATTTAGAGAGGGTGTTAGCAAGATGTGAAGAAACGGATTTAGTCCTCAATTGGGAGAAATGCCACTTTATGGTAGATGAAGGAATAGTGCTTGGCCACAAGATTTCATCCAAGGAATTGAAGGAATTACCCCACCAAATTCGGTTAAAGGAATTCAAGTTTTCTCGGATATGCGAGTTTTTTACAGGAGGTTCATTCATAATTTTTCTAAAATCACTAAACCCTTGTGTAATCTGCTTGAACAGGATAAAGTCTTGATTTTGATGATTCTTGCACTCAAGCATTCAAGCCCTAAAGAAAAAGCTTGCCTCGGCACCCATTGTCGTTCCACCAGATTGACACTACCTTTTGAGCTCATGTGTGATGCAAGTGATTTCAAAGCGGTAGGAGCGGTCCTAGGCCAACGTCACAGTAAGACCTTCCATGTGATATACTACGCTAGTAAAACTCTTAATGGTGCTCAAGTGAATTACACAACAACGGAGAAAGAGTTACTAGTCAGTAGTTTTCGCATTTGACAAGTTCGATCCTATTTAATTGGTACAAAGGTAATTGTTCATACGGACCATTCGGCAATCAAATACTTATTTGCTAAAAAGGATGCTAAACCTCGTTTGATTTGTTGGATATTACTTTTACAAGAATTTGATATTGAAATTAAGGACGGAAAGGAACAAAAAATCAAGTGGCGATCACTTATCACGTTTGGAACGCAATAGGGAGGAGGACGCGGATTTAGAGATATCGATGCATTCCCGGATGAACAAATTCTAATTGCCTCGACAACCCTCAACGCCTCGGCAACCCTTGACGCCTCGGCAACCCATGACGTCTCGGCAACCATGGATGCACACGCCTCGGCAACTCTCGACGCCGCGGCGTGGTCTTTGACGCGCGCGCCTCGGCAATTCGGGAGCGAGACACTACGGCAAAGACATGCCTCAAAGAATACTACGCACGCAGATTTAGTTAACTTCCTTGTTTGTGGTATTTTCCGTATGGCATTACTCACCAAGGGAAGAAGCGGTTCCGCCATGATGCTAAGCATTACTCTTGGGACGAGCCTCTTTTGTTTAAACAATGTGCAGATCGGGTTATACGCCGATGTGTCCTCAAGAAGAGCAACAGAATGTACTCGGCAATGCCATTCTTCACCCTATGGAGGACATTTTAGAGGAACTCGTATCACGGCCAAAGTCTTGCAATCCGGTTTGTATTGGCCAACATTGTACAAAGATGCCCAGACTTTTACAAGCAATGTGATCGTTGCGGAGGGGCGGGCAATATCTCTAGACGACATGAGATGCCACTCCGAACATCATCGAGGTGGAACTGCTCGATGTATGGGGATCGATTTTATGGGACCTTTCCCATCTTCATTCGGCAACCTCTACATCTTACTCGCCGTCGACTATGTGTCTAAATGGGTAGAGGCAGCTGCGGTTCCCAACGACGATTCCAAGACCGTGCAACGATTCTGCGAAAAATATATTTACGGTTTGGGATGCCGAGAGCAATTATCAGCGACGAGGGCAAGCATTTTGACAAATGGACTAATTGCCAAGATGTTGCAACGCTTCGGCATATCACACAAGATCGCCACGACATATAACCCACAAACCAACGGGCAAGCGAAATTTCCAACCGGAGTTGAAGGGAATACTCGAGAAAGTTGTAAATCCCTCAAGGAAGGATTGATCATTAAGACTAGATGACGACTTTGGGCATATCGCACCGCATTCAAAACACCCTTAGGTATGTCCCCTTCCGACTTGTCTATGGTAAAACATGTCATCTACCGGTGGAAATCGAGCACAAGGCGTCTTGGGCAATCAAGACCGTGAATATGGATTGGGAAAGTGCGGACAAAAAGCGCTTGATGGATCTCAATGAGATAGAAGAATTTCGTGCACTCGCCTATAACAATGCACGAATCTACAAGGAGAAAACAAAGCGATGGCACGACAAGAAACTATTGCCACGACAATTCACGCCAGGCAACTAGTTCTCCTATTCAATTCTCGGCTAAAACTTTTCCGAAAAAGCTGAAATCAAGATGGTCGGGACCATTCAAGTCGTCAAACCATTCTCCCACGGTCTTTGTGATAATCAAGTCCATCTCTGACAACCATGAATTCAAAGTTAATGGACAAAGATTGAAGCACTACAATGGTGCCCATGTGGAACGTAACAAGGAAGTGGTCAACCTAGGAGATGCATGAGCATGCTCTCCTCTCAGTATTTTTTTTTCCTTTTCTTTTTATTTTCATTTTTTAGGAGATATTTTATTTTTTTCTTCATTATCTTTAGTTTTCAGGTTTTCTTTGTTTTCTTTTTCACAACAAGACTCACAACTACTATGCTAAGGAAATTTACTGCCGAGATCCTTGCTCCGGCAACCAATGAAGAAGATGCCGCGGCAACCTACATCGTGCCTATACAAGCTGATGCCACGTCAACCAACCCTGAAGATGCCACGGCAACCAAAGCTAAAGACATCCCGGCAACAAGAAAACAACCATCGCATTCAAGCAAGAGAATCAAGACACCGGCCAAAAGGAAACTAATCATCTACGATGACGAACTCTCGGAGTAAGTCCTCGTATGCATTTTTATTTTTATTTTTCGTTATTTTTATGCATGCATTGAGGACAATGCCTCACTCGAGTTTGGGGGGGATTGTTATTAGTAATTACCATGTTTAGTTACATTAATCTTAAGCATTACATTTAGGATACATAAACTGCTTGCCATGCCTTTAATTAGAACAAGAATTGCTTAGATTTGATGAATATTCAATGATGACTTTGCCAATGCACTTAATTGATAGAATTTTTATTCTAGGATAACCATGGAAAAACTTAGAATTTTACTATGATGCTAAATTTGATGAAACACTGTTGTGGTTTGATTGATTTAAGGAGTTCTAGTAAACTTAAGTTGATAATTAACTAATTGAGGGATTAGAATAAAAATTGGATGAATGCTAGAGGTGCCCGAAATTGGCTCTAGCATATGCTAAAAAATTGATCACTAGAGGTGCCCGAAACTGGCTCTAGGAGGCGTTAAAATTTTTTTAACTAGAGGTGCCCGAAACCAGCTCTAGTCGATTAAATTAACTTAAGAAAACTAAAAATAAAACACTAGAGGTGCCCGAAATTGGCTCTAGTTAAAACATGTTAAAAAGAACCCAATGAAGTAATTTGAAAACCTATTGTTTGCATAGAATCCGAAAAATCAACTTGCACACAACTCCGCACACACTCACAAGCATTATAGTTTGATTCCGAGTAACTCCTCGGTTCCGAAAAATAAAAAGCCAATCATACTTTGTGCCCCGTTCAGAGAATTGAAATCAAGTTCAAAGCTAAGTTTGTGAAAATTTGAAGTCTTGGCGGGTAATTATGAGTTTGCATTGCTTGAGGACAAGCAATAGTTCGAGTTTGGGGTGTGATAAGTGTTCAAAAGTACTATTTTTCTTACCCTTTTTACTCATATTATTGTTAGACTTAAGCTCATATTAGTTGCATAGTTAGCCATTCATGCATTAATCCATGTTTCCTTCAATCGTTGAGCTTGATTACATAACTTGGTGATTTTTGTGAAATAGATGCTGCTTTGGTGTGTTTTTGTGTGTGTATGTGCAGGATCACTTGCCAAAGCAATGCCGAGCTAGTTGCCGGGCAATGCATGAAGGAGATGCCGAGCCGGGCAATGCCATGCCATGCATTTGTCGACAAAGACAAAAATCAATATGGATGTCGAAATTCATGACTTTACAAGCCCAAGATGACATGGAGCAAGGCCCAAGCCCAAAGGAATTTGATTGCCATGCAGAGATTAAAGAAGAATTAAATTCCAAAGAGAGGAAGAAGTTCTAATAGGAATAAAATTATAATAAAGAATTATATTCTTTAAAGATAATTTAATTCCAACTCAAACTCCTCCTCAAAAGAAGGACTTTGGCCTAGCCCTATAAATATCAAGGAGATTTCGACAAGATGCATAGAGAGGGAAATTTCGACAAGTCCAAGTAGGGCAAGAGGAGAGAATTTTAGACAAGCATCAAGGGCAAGGAGGATTTTGACAAGCCTCCTCCTTCATCTTTTCTTCCTTGTTTGATTGGGTTCATGCTAGGGATTAATTATCTTGTGTTTCTTTGGAACCTAGCCATGAACTAAATTTACTTGGCTATGGTTATTGTGTTTTGTGGTTGTGAGAAACTATTGGTTTTGTTTAGGTAATAAGAGTTTGCACTTTTCTATTTCAAGGTTTATTCATTCTTGGTTCTTATTATTGTTTTGCGAGTGAATTGGGAGAGGATCTCGTGATTTCATCCATTTATCTAATATCGGGAGAGTTAGATTCAAGAAGCGAATGAATATGATCTTTATTCAATCAATGATGGTGAAGATTAATCCGGCTTAGGAATAAGTTAAGGATTTCAGCGGCTAAGAGGAGCGCAAGATTGGTTGTTGTTCACCCTTGATTCACGCGAGGATGTATTATCAAGGCATGCACAAGTAGCTAGAGTTTCGACTTAGGGATAAGAAGAAACCATTGAAGAAACGCTCCGCCGAACCTTGAAGTTGCTGCCCGAGACGCCCAAGTAGTTGCCCAACTAGTCGCCCAAGCAACCATCAATTAGTTGCCAAGGCAACCCGTTGTGCAAGTTGCCCGCGGCAACTGAGTTGCCGTGCACTCTTTTTTACCAAAACAATCCAATCGGCTATCACACCTCAACTCACGATAACCTAACCTATCTCTCTCTCATTTGAACTCATCTTTTCTTTTACTTTATTGCTTTCTAGATTAGTCATTAGTTAAACTCGATAATCCTTTACTTGTGTTTTTACTTTTTAGAATGCAAGAGATTAGATCCTTGAAGTGGCACCAATCCACTGTGGAGCGATATCTTTTATACTTTGTTTTACTTTCTTGCACTTTCTTTTTATTTTTCTTGTTTAAAATTCAAAGGGCTAACAAACTTTGGTTTTGCATTGGTATATGATCGGGGCAAGACCGACTTCACCGAAATATCCCTTTGATCCGAAATCGAACGAACCTTACAAAGACTTAGGCGAAGGATAAGAGAAGCAATGGCAAATCAAGACGGCAATATGAATCAAGATGTTCGAGCAGGAGGAGGAGTGATTCTTGCATGAAACAGAACTATTCGAGACTATCTTGAAGAAGATCTTGATGGACTTAACCCAGGAGTTGTCTCACCTGAAATTGAAGCCGACCACTTTGAGTTGAAACCGGTAATGTTTAATATGATCAACACAATTGGTCAATTTGGCGGCTCAGCAACTGAAGATGCACGACAACATCTGAAATCTTTCCTCGAGATTTGCAACTCGTTCAAGATACACGGAGTCACCCCCTATGTCCTACGATTAAGATTATTCCCCTATTCACTGAGGGATAGGGCGAAAGCATGGCTGAATAGCATTCCTGCCTGATCCATAGCATCTTGGACTGATCTTTGTCGTAATTTCCTTGCTAGATTTAATCCTACAAATTTGACTGATAAGTTTCGTAACGACATTACTTCTTTTCGGCAGGCAGATAATGAATCCATGTACGAGGCTTGAGAGCGATATAGAGAACTTCTACACAAATGCCCTTTACACAGATTCCCGGTGTGGACTCAAGTAACAATGTTTTACAACGTCGTGAATACACCAACAAGAATGATGCTAGATGCCTCGGCAAACGACATACTCCTAGATAAGTCGCCGGAAGAAGTAATGCAAATTTTAAACAGGCTGGCCAAGAATGATTATCAATTCCCATCTACTAGAAGAGGAGGAGTTAGACGCCAAGCCACAATACATGAACTAGGATCATCAGATTCAATTTCGGCACAATTGGCCGCTTTAACCAAGATGGTCTAGAACATGCAAAAACCAAACAACACACATGAAGTCAAGGTAATGGATTCTTTTTGTGAGTTATGTGGCGATAACCATAATTCTTACGAATGTATGCGAGAATCCGAATCTAGCTTCTATGTGGGGAATTACAATCGGAACAACAACATGATGTCAAATACATACAATCCAGCTTGGAAGAAGCACCCGAATTTTTCATGGAGTAATCCCAACAATGCTCTAAACCGAACAATCGAAATGCACAAGCATCGGGTTCCAAAGAGAATATGCCACGACAACGGATGCCGCGGCAACAACCGACGACATCTAGTTCTTTGGAAAATTCTCTAAATGCTTTTATGATGAAAACTGAATCTTATATGGCTGAGAATAGTAATTTCATAAAAGAATCGATGCTTTTATTAACAGGACCGAGATGAGATTGCAAAACCAAGAGGCGGCAATCAAATCATTGGAAAATCAAGTCGGACGGTTTGCTCAAAATCAACACTAGACCACAAGGAGGTTTACCTAGCGATCATCAAGTCGCAAGAGGAACGGCCATGAGCAATGTAAGGCAATCACCACGAAGTGGCCAACAACTTAGAGAGGTTCAAACCCACTCGTCAAACAAAACTCCACAAAAAGATCAAGACGAACCTAGTGGCAAAGCCTCGGATGCTGAACCGGGAATTGCCGCGAAGAACCGCAATAAGCATGCCTCGGCAGAACCGGCGGCGCGCCGGCGGCAACTGAGATAAGCATGCCTCGGCAACCCAGATTGATAATGCCTCGGCAACTCCGGATGTCCGGCAATGCCGTCAATCAGGTTTCAAACCAATGAAAGGATCGAAGATATCCGACTTCCACCACCATTCCCACAAAGTTTGAAGCGACAAAAGCAAGAATACCAATTCAAGAAGTTTCTTGATATCCTAAAGCAAGTCCACATCAACTTGCCACCCTTTGTGTGGAAGCAATTGAACAAATGCCAAACTATGCCAAGTTCCTTAAAGACATTGTGTCCAAAAGAACAAGGCTAGGAGAGTTTGAAACAGATTGCCATGACAGAGGGATGCATGGCAATGTTGCACAATCGTATGCCACCCAAGTTGAAGGATCCCGGAAGTTTCACAATACCTGTTCTATTGGAAATCACTATGTCGGGAAAGTATTATGCGACCTTGGGGCTAGCATAAACTTGATGCCTAAATCGGTTTTCGAAATTAGGAATCGGGAAGGCAAGACCTACAACAGATTATGCTGCAGCTAGCAGCCGACAGATCCTATGTGCATCCGAGAGGGAAAAATCGAGGACATACTTGGTAAAGGTTGATAAATTCATTTTTCCCGCGACTTTATTGTTTTGGATTGTGAAGCGGATGAGCATGCACCTATCATTCTCGGAGACCATTCCTAGCGACAGGAGAACCTTGATCGGCGTTGAAAAGGAGAACTCACAATGAGGTGAATGACCAGCAGGTCAAACTAAATGTGTTCCAAACACTAAGGCATGCCGATGATCCGAAGAATGCCAACTACTTCATGCCACGACGAGTTTAACTTCGATGAGGAATTTAGTTGCCTCGGCAACTACATTGCCGACCAAGAGGAACAACAAGAACCGGTCGATGAGGAACAACAAGAAGAGGCAAATTGGCTAGTCAACCGACCAGGTACATACTTTGAACCACTGGACTACTCAGGTAAGGAAGGTAAGCTCGAAAACCCCTCTATCGAAAATCCACCAATTCTTGAGTTGAAACAATTGCGAGCAATCAAATATGTATACTTAGGGACCGATAATACATTACACATAATTATTTCTTCTAAGTTACAGCTGAGCGAGGAAAAGAAGCTGATCAACATGTTGAAGCTACACAAAAAGGCAATAGGGTGGACAATTGCCAACTTGAAGGGAATTAGCTCGGCGGTGTGCATGCACAAGATCTTGTTGGAAGATGATCACAAACCTTCAATTGAGGCCCGAAGAGACTGAATCATGCCATGAAAGGGGTTGTAATGAAAGAAATCATCAAGTGGCTTGACGCAGCATTATATACCCTATCTCCGATAAATACGTGGGTAAGTCCGGTACAATGTGTGCCGAAAAAGGGAGGTATAACAGTGGTAAGCAATGAAAATAATGAACTTATCCCAACCAGATCTGTGACCGGTTGGAGGGTTTGTATGGACTATCGAAAGCTAAACAAAGCCACTAGGAAAGATCACTTCCCATTACCCTTTATTGATCAAATGCTTGACCGTCTTGCAGGTAAACCCTTTTATTGTTTTCTTGATGGTTATTCAGGTTACAATCAGATTGCCATAGCACCAGAAGATCAAGAAAAGACAACCTTCACATGCCCATACGGTACTTATGCCTTCCGAAGGATGCCGTTCGGATTGTGTAACGCCCCGGCAACCTTCCAAAGATGCATGATGGCGCTCTTTTCAGACATGGTCGAAGACTTCCTTGAGATCTTCATGGATGATTTTTCGGTTTTTGGTAATGACTTCGACGGCTGTCTCGGCAATTTAGAGAGGGTGTTAGCAAGATGTGAAGAAACGGATTTAGTCCTCAATTGGGAGAAATGCCACTTTATGGTAGATGAAGGAATAGTGCTTGGCCACAAGATTTCATCCAAGGGAATTGAAGGAATTACCCCCACCAAATTCGGTTAAAGGAATTCGAAGTTTTCTCGGATATGCAGGTTTTTACAGGAGGTTCATTCATAATTTTTCTAAAATCACTAAACCCTTGTGTAATCTGCTTGAACAGGATAAAGTCTTCGATTTTGATGATTCTTGCACTCAAGCATTCGAAGCCCTAAAGAAAAAGCTTGCCTCGGCACCCATTGTCGTTCCACCAGATTGGACACTACCTTTTGAGCTCATGTGTGATGCAAGTGATTTCGCGGTAGGAGCAGTCCTAGGCCAACGTACAGGTAAGACCTTCCATGTGATATACTACGCTAGTAAAACTCTTAATGGTGCTCAAGTGAATTACACAACAACGGAGAAAGAGTTACTAGCTGTAGTTTTCGCATTTGACAAGTTCCGATCCTATTTAATTGGTACAAAGGTAATTGTTCATACGGACCATTCGGCAATCAAATACTTATTTGCTAAAAAGGATGCTAAACCTCGTTTGATTTGTTGGATATTACTTTTACAAGAATTTGATATTGAAATTAAGGACGGAAAGGAACAGAAAAATCAAGTGGCGATCACTTATCACGTTTGGAACGCAATAGGGAGGAGGGCGGATTTAGAGATATGCGATGCATTCCCGGATGAACAAATTCTAATTGCCTCGACAACCCTCAACGCCTCGGCAACCCTTGACGCCTCGGCAACCCATGACGTCTCGGCAACCATGGATGCACACGCCTCGGCAACTCTCGACGCCGCAGCGGTCTTTGACGCGCACGCCGCCAGCAATTACGGGAGCGGACACTACGGCAAAGACATGCCTCGGCAATACTGCGTACGCAGATTTAGTTAACTTCCTTGTTTGTGGTATTTTTCCGTATGGCATTACTCACCAAGGGAAGAAGCGGTTCCGCCATGATGCTAAGCATTACTCTTGGGACGAGCCTCTTTTGTTTAAACAATGTGCAGATCGGGTTATACGCCGATGTGTCCTCGAAGAAGAGCAACAGAATGTACTCGGCAATGCCATTCTTCACCCTATGGAGGACATTTTAGAGGAACTCGTACATGCCAAAGTCTTGCAATCCGGTTTGTATTGGCCAACATTGTACAAAGATGCCCGGGACTTTTACAAGCAATGTGATCGCGGCGGAGGACGGGCAATATCTCTAGACGACATGAGATGCCACTCCGAACATCATCGAGGTGGAACTGCTTCGATGTATGGGGATCGATTTTATGGGACCTTTCCCATCTTCATTCGGCAACCTCTACATCTTACTCGCCGTCGACTATGTGTCTAAATGGGTAGAGGCAGCTGCAGTTCCCAACGACGATTCCAAGACCGTGCAACGATTCTGCAGAAAAATATATTTACACGGTTTGGGATGCCGAGAGCAATTATCAGCGACGAGGGCAAGCATTTTGACAACAGACTAATTGCCAAGATGTTGCAACGCCGGGCATATCACACAAGATCGCCACGACATATAACCCACAAACCAACGGGCAAGGTAAATTTCCAACCGGGAGTTGAAGGGAATACTCGAAAGTTGTAAATCCCTCAAGGAAGGATTGATCATTAAGACTAGATGACGACTTTGGGCATATCGCACCGCATTCAAAACACCCTTAGGTATGTCCCCTTCCGACTTGTCTATGGTAAAACATGTCATCTACCGTGGAAATCGAGCACAAGGCGTCTTGGGCAATCAAGACCGTGAATATGGATTGGGAAAGTGCGGACAAAAGCGCTTGATGGATCTCAATGAGATAGAAGAATTTCGTGCACTCGCCTATAACAATGCACGAATCTACAAGGAGAAAACAAAGCGATGGCACGACAAGAAACTATTGCCACGACAATTCACGCCAGGGCAACTAGTTCTCCTATTCAATTCTCGGCTAAAACTTTTCCCGGGAAAGCTGAAATCAAGATGGTCAGGACCATTCGAAGTCGTCAAACCATTCTCCCACGGTCTTGATAATCAAGTCCATCTCGACAACCATGAATTCAAAGTTAATGGACAAAGATTGAAGCACTACAATGGTGCCCATGTGGAACGTAACAAGGAAGTGGTCAACCTAGGAGATGCATGAGCATGCTCTCCTCTCAGTATTTTTTTTTCCTTTTCTTTTTATTTTCATTTTTTAGGAGATATTTTATTTTTTTCTTCATTATCTTTAGTTTTCAGGTTTTCTTTGTTTTCTTTTTCACAACAAGACTCACAACTACTATGCTAAGGAAATTTATCACCGAGATCCTTGCTCCGCAACCAATGAAGAAGATGCCGCGGCAACCTACATCGATGCCTATACAAGCTGATGCCACGTCAACCAACCCTGAAGATGCCACGGCAACCAAAGCTAAAGACATCCCGGCAACAAGAAAACAACCATCGCATTCAAGCAAGAGAATCAAGACACCGGCCAAAAGGAAACTAATCATCTACGATGACGAACTCTCGGAGTAAGTCCTCGTATGCATTTTTATTTTTATTTTTCGTTATTTTTATGTATGCATTGAGGACAATGCCTCACTCGAGTTTGGGGGGATTGTTATTAGTAATTACCATGTTTAGTTACATTAATCTTAAGCATTACATTTAGGATACATAAACTGCTTGCCATGCCTTTAATTAGAACAAGAATTGCTTAGATTTGATGAATATTCAATGATGACTTTGCCAATGCACTTAATTGATAGAATTTTTATTCTAGGATAACCATGGAAAAACTTAGAATTTTACTATGATGCTAAATTTGATGAAACACTGTTGTGGTTTGATTGATTTAAGGAGTTCTAGTAAACTTAAGTTGATAATTAACTAATTGAGGATTAGAATAAAAATTGGATGAATGCTAGAGGTGCCCGAAATTGGCTCTAGCATATGCTAAAAAATTGATCACTAGAGGTGCCCAAACTGCTCTAGGAGGCGTTAAAATTTTTTAACTAGAGGTGCCCAAACCAGCTCTAGTCGATTAAATTAACTTAAGAAAACTAAAAATAAAACACTAGAGGTGCCCAAATTGGCTCTAGTTAAAACATGTTAAAAAGAACCCAATGAAGTAATTTGAAAACCTATTGTTTGCATAGAATCCGAAAAATCAACTTGCACACAACTCCGCACACACTCACAAGCATTATAGTTTGATTCCGAGTAACTCCTCGCTTTTCCGAAAAATAAAAAGCCAATCATACTTTGTGCCCCGGTTCGAGAATTGAAATCAAGTTCAAAGCTAAGTTTGTGAAAATTTGAAGTCTTGGCGGTAATTATGAGTTTGCATTGCTTGAGGACAAGCAATAGTTCGAGTTTGGGGGTGTGATAAGTGTTCAAAAGTACTATTTTTCTTACCCTTTTTACTCATATTATTGTTAGACTTAAGCTCATATTAGTTGCATAGTTAGCCATTCATGCATTAATCCATGTTTCCTTCAATCGTTGAGCTTGATTACATAACTTGGTGATTTTTGTGGAAATAGATGCTGCTTTGGTGTGTTTTTGTGTGTGTATGTGCAGGATCACTTGCCAAAGCAATGCCGAGCTAGTTGCCAGGGCAATGCATGAAGGAGACGCCGAGCCAGTTGCCATGGCATTTGTCGACAAAGACAAAAATCAATATGGATGTCGAAATTCATGACTTTACAAGCCCAAGATGACATGGAGCAAGGCCCAAGCCCAAAGGAATTTGATTGCCATGCAGAGATTAAAGAAGAATTAAATTCCAAAGAGATTAAAGAAGAATTAAATTCTAATAGGAATAAAATTATAATAAAGAATTATATTCTTTAAAGATAATTTAATTCCAACTCAAACTCCTCCTCAAAGAAGGACTTTGGCCTAGCCCTATAAATATCAAGGAGATTTCGACAAGAAGCATAGAGAGAGCAAGAGGGAAATTTCGACAAGTCCAAGTAGGGCAAGAGGAGAGAATTTTAGACAAGCATCAAGGGCAAGGAGGATTTCGACAAGCCTCCTCCTTCATCTTTTCTTCCTTGTTTGATTGGGTTCATGCTAGGGATTAATTATCTTGTGTTTCTTTGGAACCTAGCCATGAACTAAATTTACTTGGCTATGGTTATTGTGTTTTGTGGTTGTGAGAAACTATTGGTTTTTGTTTAGGTAATAAGAGTTTGCACTTTTCTATTTCAAGGTTTATTCATTCTTGGTTCTTATTATTGTTTGCGAGTGAATTGGGAGAGGATCTCGTGATTTCATCCATTTATCTAATATCGGGAGAGTTAGATTCAAGAAACGAATGAATATGATCTTTATTCAATCCAATGATGGTGAAGATTAATCCGTCTTAGGAATAAGTTAAGGATTTCAACGGCTAAGAGGAGTGCAAGATTGGTTGTTGTTCACCCTTGATTCACGCAGGGATGTATTATCAAGGCATGCACAAGTAGCTAGAGTTTCGACTTAGGGATAAGAAGAAACCATTGAAGAACGCTCTGCCGAACCTTGAAGTTGCTGCCCAGACGCCCAAGTAGTTGCCCAACTAGTCACCCAAGCAACCATCAATTAGTTGCCAAGGCAACCCCGTTGTGCAAGTTGCCACGGCAACTGAGTTGCCCGTGCACTCTTTTACCAAAACGATCCAATCGGCTATCACACCTCAACTCACGATAACCTGGCCTATCTCTCTCTCATTTGAACTCATCTTTTCTTTTACTTTATTGCTTTCTAGATTAGTCATTAGTTAAACTCCGATAATCCTTTACTTGTGTTTTTACTTTTTACAGTGCAAGAGATTGGATCCTTGAAGTGGCACCAATCCCTGTGGAGACGATATCTTTTATACTATAACTTGCGACGTGTATACTTGCACATTTGCGTAGCACTTATTACGCGCAACACATAACATCAGCTTGACCACCCTCATGTAACGCAGAACACAATGCCAAAGTAGATGTATTACCAGACATAGTTCCTGCATTAGAGTTACCCGGATCAAAATTTGCAGACGACTGAAGTATTATGGCCACCTTCGGCACCCTCCTCTGTGATACGTTTCCCACCCACTCATTAAGGATTGGCTGTGGTGGAAATCAAAACTCACCATGCTTCTTCACACTAAGACCCTTTTTCATAATTGCCCCTTATCCCTTCTTCGAGCCGCCACACCTACCACTAATCTCCCCACTTCCATTGACCCATTTGCCCTCATTTGTGATCCCTACCGCCACATGGCGACCCTCACGAATGTTAGTCCTATACACAACCATACTCGAAACTTCACCCACACGTAGCAGCACCTCACTATCCTATTCTACCACCTGTGCTGAGCCTCGGCTCTCAGATCCAGTTGACATTGCAAATCTTCTATTCCCAGTCAAACCTGAAGTGAGCTGTTTCCCTCTATGCAACTGTATATCCTCTGACGAATTCGCCTTAACCCTATTATCTTCCACCGACACTACTTCATGCACATTTTTTCCTCCTGCTGTAGCATACTAAAACGTGAACCACCATTGCTTTTTCCATACGCAGCTGTAGTGCCACCTTCACTCGGCTTCGGACCCCTCCTCTTTCGAGTATCAGCTATCATCCATGGTCCAAACATAGCTTCTGGAGTACCAAGCTCCCATCTCGGACCAGACTCTTTCTCTGCCTCCTTAGCCGTATCAACAAACTTTCCACAATTTGCCTCAGCATGGCCATACATCCCACTCTTGAAACAAATATTCGGTAAGCCTTCATACTCAATTTTATACACAAAATTATCAATATCAATGCATGGCAGTAACGGTTTATTTAAATCAACCAATACAGCTAACCTGACAAAATGGCCCTTATCCCCGACATCTGTCTTATAATCCACACGAATAACTCTACCAATATTCAAAGCAATGTGCCGAAAAAAACCTTTGAAATAGTATCGATACGACAAACTTGGTAACCTTACCCAGACTATCACCTGTGAGAGGTGGCGTTCAGATGTTGAAAATGAGCGACTCCACGGCTGCACCGTCAAATAACTCCCATATATTGTCCAAGGGCCTTTCTTGGGAACACGCACATAATCTGATTCCCAAGCGAAACGAACTACAAAGTAGTCGTTCTCAATATCAACTACTTAAAAATCTTCATTCGGCTACCACAAAGACTTGACCCGATTCACCAAATCTACATAAGCTTATCCTCCGTCCCAACAATCTGACAATAACCGAAGTCTACATACTATGATCAAACATATCATGTACCCGATCGAAAAACTACACAACTGGAAAGTGACCATCGCGTAACACCCTCACATCTTCATCCAAGAATCGAATCTCATTGTTAGAAATCGTAGGACTGGTCGGCTGCCCATCCACCTTCTTTTCTGCCACCGCTGCTGCATAAGACACCTTTCCCTCGGCCGAGACACCGGCGCCCGCCTTACTGCCAGCCCCGAGCGAGCCACCATCTTTAAGACCAAGACGACCACACCACGGTTTTTCTCCCCCGCTCCTATGTCCACGTCGCAGACCTTGTTATCCCCACCGCCACAGGTATTGTCGGCACCCTTACCATCATCGGTGCCCATACGCACGTCGGTCCCCTGCCCCACGCCATCGTTTTTGACCCGCTTGGACTCCCGCAAGGCTTCAAGAGATATCGGCGAACCTTCCCTCTCTAGCACCGGCGGAACCGTCATACTGACCACCGGCACAAGAGTTGAGTCTATATGCACAACGCAAGGGGGATTCGACAGACCATCCATCACGACACGGGTCAGTGAGAAGTTGCTTTCGTTAGGCTGCTCCACGATTTTCGGAGAGTTTTGCTGCTACGGTTTCTTTAACTTTTAACTTACTAATTTTCTCTTTTTTACTATATAAAACAATGTGTGCATATTTTAATAGTATTAGCTTGTTAGCAAATTTTCTTTTAGCATGATATTTTTCAAATTTAATTTATATAATTTTTAGTGAATAGAATGTTGCATATGACATCAATCTTCTGGGATATCTCGTTAAAATGGGTAAATTTCAAAGAAAATTGTATCACTACATTGTCTGTAGGAACATTTCACTTTATATTGGTATGTTTTTATTAAATTTAATTTTACTTTATGCTATTTTTAATTATTATTACAATTAAATTTTATATAAAAATATTTTAATTAGTTTCTATTATGATTTTTAATTGTTTGGATAATTTGCAATGCTTACGTTATTGCAAGACATAAATTTTTATTAAATAAAAAAATAAGTGCATGTATTACACGTACTAGTGTTAAAATATGTATACTTCATAAAAAAAGGTTAAATTTTGATACACTGATACACAAGTCATGTAAAAAAAATTTACACAACCCTTTATATTTAAGTTATAAAATTTAAAACCTAAATCCCTAGCCCTAACACCCTAAATCCCTAGCCCTAACAACCTAAATCCTAAACCTTAAACCCTAAAATTTAACCATGAACCTTAAATACAACCTAAACCCCTAAACCCTAAACTACAACATAAATCTCTAAAGTTTAGACAAGCTTGTGTATCAAAGTATTTTCCCAAAAAATAAGAATCCAAATAACATAAATGATACTTGTAGAACAGTGCAACATCTATATGTTTTATCTGTTATCATACAATGAAATGGAAAAAAAAAAGTACAACTTTAGAAGAAAGTCATAGGATATAAGAGTTCATGTTTCCTTTGATAAAAGAATTGACAACCAATAAATAACTGCAAAAAAAATCAACTACCTACATACTATGTTACCCGGACTTGAGTGTTGTCTCTAATACAGGTATACGTTATTTATTTCTAAGTTTTTTCATACCTTTGAAGGATCATGTCCATCATTCATATCCGAATATATATCAGACCTGAATCCTGAAAGAGTCCAGACAACGTAAGCTACACTAGGGACATCAAACTCAGATTCCCGCTTCGTCGACCATCCAGATTAATAACTACTTGCGTTCTCTGTCATTCGAAAGCTTCTCATCAGCAACATCACTGGGAAGATCAAGCCCACTAGGGATTCTTCCGGGATAGTTAGTTGTTGCAGGATCTGATCCCGACATACTGCAACCAAAATGTTAAAAAAAGTTCATAACAATTATGCAGGATTAAGCAAATGACTTCTGTTTCAAGGTTTTAAAATGTCATACATACCATCTATCAACAATAACCATGGACCGGAGCTCACAATTTGCAAAGCTGCAATGGGTCATACCGAATTATCATATTAGTTATATAGAGGACATCAGCTTTAGACACAGGATTTCGGGTTATAGTAATTTCAACTTTCAAAGATAACTAGATCAATCTATCAAGAAACCGTTTTCATCTGTTCATAATGGTTAATTAACAACTCGAAATTTGCAGAACTCACTGTGTGCATATTTCACTTTTCACGGATGGGTGGCAATCATTGCCAAAAACACTTAAGGTATGGTACAAGAAGCCACTGTGAGTAACAACAGCAATTTCCCTCTCTTCTCGTGTCCACAACCTGCAGGAAATGATAAATGGATAACGTAAAAAAAAGGGTTTGAGTATATGATCTAGCCATTGGACAGAGCAATTTTACTTCGAAAAATAATCTAGCCATTTCTGTCATTCAGATTCATAGATGAGTGTCAAAATACGAGTTTGGCACGTATGCTCAATTTTTCTAAAACTTTTCCATATATTTGGAGGATCGTACTCCCATGCCCATCTCCGAATCCGTGTCAGACGTGTACTTTAAGGGAAGTGAAGAGTTCGGTTAACATAGTCATTTCCAGTATTGAATAGTTATGCTCTAAATTGCTCCGACTTTTTATTTTTCTTGAAGTACCTGTGCCTAACATATGCATGGATACGGGTATGGGGTTATGTTCTTCCAAACACCCTCATGAAAATCTTAGAACAATTAATAAACCAGTACCGGAAACATACTCATAAGTCATATATAAGACACTGTCACCCGTGTCAGATTAACATAGGTTATGCTGATCATAAAAAACGGAAATTTTTGTAAAGCATATACAAAGGGACCACTCACCAGTTCAAGAATTTCATTCCTCTGGTTGCAATTTCTTCATCCTTTTCTCTATAGTTAGCTTCCCACAAATTATCCTCATCGCTGTCAATCTGAAGGACAAGAATTCCACCAATTAACCGATATTGAATTTGCAATTATAACAAATTCCAGTGTAGGTAAAGTGAATGAGAATCATTATGTTCATAAGACAAGCTACTCGCCAGAGAAAAATCAATCGCAGGAAACAAAGGCCGATATTCGCTGATGCTTTTTCTTCTATCACACGGATGGACTCCCTGTCGTTCAATGGTTCAAGGAGGAAAAGACCACGAAAATCAGACGAGAAAGGCATGGTATGAAAAGTTCAACCAGAACAGTGAAGAAATTTTAGGCAATCAATATTAGCTGTAAATTCTACCAAATAAATTAACTCTTAGGTATCAGTATCTTACATTATATGCACTAGTATCAGCAAGGTCCATTCATCTTCAGATTCAGAATTTAAATGAAAATTAATGATACCCGTGCCAGACATATGTCCATTTCAGACACTCACTGACCTGAGTATTTCTTCCAATATTGACATCTATGTTGAGTCTGTGAACACATTTAAATGCATATAAAGCGTCCATGCACATTTCATGGATATTTTGCAATACTTTATATATTTTGGGAGCAAAGATGACTAATAGAAAAGGAAACAATACATGAATATAAACATAAAAACTGAAAATTGCTGCTTCTTAAAAATCAACTTTTTAACTGAAAAATCCACTTTAAAAGGAGAAAAAATCTAAATTGAATCCAGTAAAAATAATTTAAATAGATGGTTTGAATACATCAGTTATTCCAAAGGCAAACGTTTGGGTTTGATCAAGTATGCTGATGGATATTGAAAATCAACGTTAAATATCAAAAACCAAAAATTTTGGCAAACTTTTCTATCGGAGAAAAAGGAACCTACATACACACTAAAGATAATGAGTTTTGCATATCCATTATAGCATCCAATTCGGATCTGTTTATTTCCATGCAGGACGGTTACTTTCCATTATAGCATCCAATTCGGATCTGTTTATTTCCATTATAGCATCCAATTAGTGATCAAGGATGTACCAAATGTTCTCGACAAAGTTCAACAGCCACAAATGGCGGGCAATCCAAACTTGAAATTGCAGGACGGTTACTTTCCCCTGCATTTTCTACCATCAATGGAGGTACATTTATCCCATCTTTATATCCTTCACCACCAAAGACTCCCACTGCAGTTTGCAAAGTCCTAAAATGCCAAAATTTCTAAAATCCATTATTCCCTGACAGCTTTAGCACAAGAACTGAGTAAAATCTAACATCTAAAAACAAAGTATTCCTTCATTAACAAAAGCAACACCGAGTGTATCCGTTTTGAAAGCGATGAACATTCGGCACTAAACATTTTAACTGTGATTCTTAAATGGACTTAATTGGTTGTTTTGAGTTTTCCTAAGGATAAGTTCCTTTCTCTATTTTTGGTCTTCAAAGTTAAGCACAAACTTCAAATTCTATAGCTATCATAAAACATTGGTGTATCATAAAGGCAACACTGCAACAAGGAAGAAATGGGGTTCACTAATTAAAATAGGGACAAATAACATAAAGCTAGACAAACACCATTATATATATGATCCCGGTGCTTAGCTTAGTTAATCCCGGGGCTTGACTTAGTTGGTTCAAGTAGTTAGCCCTGGAGGTAGTATCTATTAGGTTTGGGATTCGAACCCAGCATCCACAACCACTTCACCAATCTCAGACTGCAGTCTCTTTTGTACACTAAAAAAAATGTGTGTGTATCAGTGTTTAAAAAGGCACTTCTGAGGCGCGCCTAGGCACTAAGGCGAGGCGAGGGTAAAACGCCTAATTGGGTCTAGGCGAGGCGACTTCAATGAGGCGCACCAGGCGCTGAGGCGCCGAGGCGCAAAAAGGCGCGCCTTTTTATTTTTTTGGTTCTTTTTATTTATTTTTATTGTTTATTGTGTTTTACATACTAACTTGGGTCAAGGGTGGGGACCACACCAAAATAATATTAATCAAATAAAATTAAAATTAACTTAGTCGAGTTATTGTGTAATTTGAACTTAAAGCATGACACATGATATATACAAATATTAATTAAATTGGATCTAATTTAAATTCAAATTAATTTGGTTTAGTTTTAAAACTTGAACTAAATTTAATTGTTTAGATACAATATTGCGTATTTGAGTTAATTTAAGTTTAAAATCTTGAATTAACTTATTTCTATCATGATTTTATTTATGGATAATTATTTGATACACGGCTAGTTTCCACTAGCGTCCTAATTTTAGGGTTTAGGGTGTAGGGTTTAGGTTTAGTAGTTTAGAGTTTTGTGATTAGAATTTTGGGTTTAAGGTTAAAATTTAGTGTTTATAGATTAAAACCTAAATCCTCAATATATTACCCTAAACCTTAACCTCTAAACTAAAATTTAACTCTAGCTCCTAAATTCTAACTATTAAACCCTACACCCTAAATTGAGTCCATAAACCTTAAAACTAAGGCGCTTGTAAAAACTAAAAGTTTTCACCGCTAGAGTATTGGATATAAATCCTTAATTTAAATCATATTATCATATATCTTTTTGAGAATATTATATAACTAGCTTTGTCTAGTTACAGTATAAAAATTTTGGGTTTTATTTTGATACACAACCCGTGTAAAATATGTTTACACAATCCTTCTTTAAAATCTAAACCCTAACCCTAACCCCTAAACCTTAAACTTTAACCATAAATCTTAAATTCCAAACCCTACAACCTAAACCCCTAAACTTTAAACCCTAAACTAAACCCCTAACCCTTAATTTTGAAAAACACGTGTAAACTTTAATTTACACAGACTGTGTATCAATTTTTTTTTTAAAAAAAATTATATTGCATGATAAAATGTAATATGCTTTTTGATTGGAAAGTTAAGAGTAAATAAAATTAAGAGTTTTGTTGAACTTATAGTCCTTTTTAAAGTACTAAATTTTCTTTCTTGCTTGGTACTCTGCTTCATGTGCATTTATACATTATCCTTGATTGGTTCATGTTGAAGTTGAACATTCAAATAATCCCATTATTCGTATCACCCAAAATTTTATTGAATGTAAAGAACTTTGAAGTGATGCTTAATATACAAAATGTTGATGATGAATACTCTTTGGTGTTTACAATGTATGAATTGTTCTTTTTGCTCTACTCTACAACGGGAAAACATGTATATCTCTTATTTTTTTAAAAGTGAGCCTTACTTCAATAAGGCGCGCGCCTCACGCCTCGGTTATAAAACCCCCATCGCCTTAGTGTTTCTTTCGTCCTTTTTTAACACTGGTGTATATATATATACCAATTGTTTTTCTTTTGTAGAAGTAATACAAGTAAAATGAAAAAGAAGGGAAATTAAAATGAGAGAAAAACAAAATCATGAGAAACAAAGAATCAAACTAAAAAGTTATATATACCTGAGCAAAGGGGAAACAATGACCAATTCAATTTTCTTAGAAAGCCCAGTTTCATGAACATGCTTGCGCAGATTATCAACCTGTTGTAAGATTTGTACACATAAAATGAACTATATCATAATTCTGCCCTCTACAGTTTTACCAAAGAAACAAACACAAATTCAGATTTTTTTTAGTAAAATCCAAATAAACCCAATAGCTATAATAATAATAATATTCTAACCAATGAATCTTCATTGACATTCATACAAACAAACCTGTTGCCAACCAAGAGGCGTGAGATGGGCATCGAAAAGTTCTTCAGATAAATAATTGGAGAAATCTTTATCCCCTTCGACATTATGAACTCCTTGAGCATGCCTCACCTGCATTTAAAAAAAACAAAATATCATGTTTAAAACCTATCAATTTTAATTCCAAATCCCAGCAAGGATCATTGACAAACCAGATGCAGAGTTTTACAACGGTGCAAAGGGTACAAGGCAGGATTGCTTATTACATCCATATCTGAAACAAGCCAAACAAAGAGCAAACCATTTTATAACTCACGCAATCAAACAACAAAATCTTCAAAATTTTCCACCAAAAAGAAAGAAAAACGAGGAGTGAAAAAAAGGGTATACCCGAGAGAGAAGCAGAAGGACGACAGATACGAAGTCGTATTGGTTTTTTGGGGTTTGAAGAAGGAATGGAGGAGGCAATGCTTAAGAAGAAAAGGGAAGATGAAGAAGAATGAGAATGAGAAGATGGAGGGGGTAATCGAATAATGTGATTTAATATAGAAATGGCCATTTCTTTTTTAAAAAGAAAATTTATTAATACGGAGTATATTTTAAGGTAAGTTCCGTGTTTGCTTTGCGTCCTTTTGCTTTGATTGGTCCCTGGAATTGGAAATACGTGAAGACGTGCTGCGTTTGCAGTCTGTACTCTGTAGACACCATCGTTTTGGAATTTGGAAGGCTGAGATTCTGCGCCCCCACACAGGCATATTCGCTATTCCATTTTCCCATTATCTCTTGGCTCTTGCTTCTTATTTTACATATTTTTATTTAATCATCGGGTACCTAACTTGACCAACTAATTGAAATCAGACCTTGCATAACTCTATTATAGGAGTCACTCTCCTAATTTAATTTTTTCCATTCACAACGTCAGATTTTAAATTACTGACCTTACTTAAAGAACTTAAGGCCTTACCCCACTAGAAAAATTACATATTGGTTCTTATTTTACTACTTTACGTGAAAAAAGGTCAAGGCACCCATTACTTTGCGCCATGTTATTTCGTGACGCCAACCAATAAAATTTGACCACGTTGCAAGTTAAAATATTTGAGATTAGTTTAACTGACTTTTAAAGGCATTGTTTTTTTATAATCGTTGGTTGATATCTTGATTCATTAACCTAGTATTTTAAATTTGTGTCATTTACAATGTCAAATTTCAATTTTAATCACTATTTTATTGTCTAACATCTCATTTTATTAGATTAATTGATAATTAAATTTTTAAATATATTATTACAAAATATTTCCCTAACTTTGAATTAAATTAAGATTTAGGGATCTCAGCACATGGTTGGAGCCATAGAGGGTGAGATGGATCTAACCCTATTTTTTAAAAGACTTCTTAGGTTTTTGAAAAATTAAGTAAATTGAACATTTGCATTCCCTTAAAAAATTTTAATTACCTCCTAAGTCATTTCCAATTTCAAGTTATAAACCTTTTTTGTGGTGGATCTTCTTTATACTTTTTTTTCTGTCTTTTGCGTTTTTTTTTTTTACTTTGTGCCAAGCTAGTCATTAACTGTCTTTGATGTCCTAAATTGATGTAACCTTCGATTTTCTTTTTTCTATGGTCATGTTTGGTAAATAATTTTTTGAGTTAAAATTAGAGGTTTGAAGTATTTTTTAGAGGTTTAATCAGTTAAATCCGCTAATTTAGATGCTTGGTAAATAGAGAATTATAATAGCAGATTGAGGTGAAACTTCTCATTTTGAAAAAGCTCGTTTTTAGGAGTTTTTTGAGTTAGAGGTTTGGATAAAATACTTGTAAAAACTAATTTGTCCTTCATAATTATAAAAAATTTCTCTAAATAACATAAATTTAATTAACTAATAAAATAATTTCATAAATAAGAAATTAATATATAAATTAATAAATGCATATAAATTTAATAATTACTAAAATTATATTCAAAAAATAATTTCATAGACAAGAAATTAATATATACATCTAAATTTAATTAATATTAAAATTATATAAAAAAGATAATTTCACAAATAAAAAAATAATATGTACATCCTCGTATATGCTCAATAATGATATTAAAAAACTAATTTTTATAATCTAATTAATATTAATAGATACAAAATGTTAATAACTAATAAATTATTCAAACAAGTATCAAATATAATCATGTCCTTATATGTCATTCTGTTTGTTCAAATAATCAAATAACTATAAGCTATCAGTTAATTTTACCAAACATTTTATACAATTAGTTAATGTAATACTCTAGTCAAATCAGCTAATGCTATCAGCTATCGCCTATAAACTAATGTAATCCGCTATCAACTATCCGCTAATTGCCAAACAGGGCCTATATCTACTTTTACTTTCAAATAAATAAAAAAATAATTTAATTTAAATTGTTTATTTAATTTTAATCACGGGTGATCGGTAAAATGATGTCACGCGATTTGTGCAAGCGAACACATGTCTATGCAAGTATAGTTGACAGGTAGTTCCTTTCGGATATCGATCCCACGAGGACAGTTGATCGGGCGTCTACCAATGACAATGCAATAAGTAAGAAAAATAAGGTAAATGTGATAATGAAAGGTAAATGATACAGGTAATGTCGAAGCAATGAACTGAAATTAAAACAAAAACAATATAATGATGGCAATGGGGTTCCCTTGGTGATTCATCAACAGAATAACGAATGTTAGCAAGAAACATTGTGTGCTTCGGTGAGCCGAGCAACATACGTCACCTATGTAAGAGTGAAGTGGGGCTGCTTCAAGGAGACTACTGGGCATAATTCTTTAAACTCTTGGAGAACCAGGCGATGTCCACGGCCATATTGACATAACCATGTGAATAATACTCTTGTCAGAGAGGTTATTGTGTGAAGTATATCATCGTTTACACAAATGACTAAACAGTTCAAGGACATCACGTCTACTGATTAGCTAGTAAAGTAAATTTACTTTCACAAGTGAAGGTTCAAAGGAGGAAACCTACCTATCCTATGCAATTATCAATCGTAGAACCTATCACCACATCGAGTCAAAATGATTTTGAAAAAAAAAATCAATTTCATTCATGGGGGGGATTGTTGGAAAAAATATGATAATTGTGTAACTTTGAGACACTTTTTCTATGGGTAAAGGTGGAAATTCGAATGATGAACGTATTGGTTCATATTCTACAGCATGAGACTTTTACAATGGTATCTTATGTGCTCGAAATAATCGGGTGATGAATGAGAAAT
Source organism: Hibiscus mutabilis (assembly GCA_019671005.1). Classification (NCBI taxonomy): domain Eukaryota; kingdom Viridiplantae; phylum Streptophyta; class Magnoliopsida; order Malvales; family Malvaceae; genus Hibiscus; species Hibiscus mutabilis. Next base: position 31,988,118 of record CM033742.1, read on the forward strand.
TAAGGTTCAAAGTAGGGATCTTGAGAATTGAATAAGGAAATAAAAACTCCTTTGTCCCATATTGGTGGGATAAAAGGCTTGGGATGTGTTTATGTAACCCCTTTGACCCGGTCTAGTCGCAAGACCAAACCGAGCGAGCTACATTAGGGCTTGCCGAGACAAACCCGAAAGATTTACTTAGAAAATGGTTCATTTTTATCTTATCTAAATGCATATTTAATTCCTAAGATGATCATGCTGGTTATGGTGAAAGTTACAACTCAATCGGGCGTCGAGTTGACATCTAATCGTACGAATTAGCGTTACAAAGACCAAAATGTAATTTCAAGTAATTAAGATGACTTCCTTGTAATTAAAGTTACCAATCTTTAATTAGTCATATTTCATACAATCATGTTAAATTTCAACTTAAAATAATCATCCAAACTCATTTAATTGTATAATCAAGAAACAAGGACTAAACTGCAAAGAATCAAACTTCAGAAAGCATTTTAACTGAAATACCTAACTGCGTATCGGTACACTGCATCCCCGTATCATACAGGTTCAAATTTCAAAGGCATATTGATACCGTCCTCATGTGTATCGGTATAAATATGCAATATTCGAAATTAGGAATTTTAGTAGCCAAAAGGTGTACTGGTATGGTTGCTCCTGTACTGAAACGAAGCTAAATTTTCAGCATCGCGTACCGATACGGTCTCTAGGCGTATCGGTACGCCAAGGCAATTTTGCCTAGGTTAAGCCGAGATAGATCCCCGTAAGCCGATCCCTAAGGACTTGTACCGGTACAAATAGACATGTACTGACCTCTTGGTCCATCATATGACACTTTGGCTCAATCTAACATGCTCCAATCACCATCTAATCATCATATAACATCCTAAGCATTATTTCCTCAAACATATGAGCATGTAAATAGATCATACACAACATATCATATCCACATCAAATTCTTATAGTCATGATCTCTACCCAAGCATGCAAATTGAGTCTCAACCCCTCAAAACCAAATATTAAACATCATACAAGTCCAAAACATCATATATAACTTGGACCAACATGGAGTATCCAAAATAAACCTCATAATTACAATTTGGTCACATTGCCTCTTATTACTACTATGCATTTGTAAAACCATACTTGAAAATGCTTCAATCCTTGGATCTTCCCTTACTTACTCGCTATCCGAAGGAGTCTATTTTTCTGTATTGATGAGAAAGGAGAGCGTAAGCTATAAGCTTAGTGAGAGAATCTCAAAAACACTCATCAATGCAATTAAAACCATTTTAATCCAAACCAAATGTATAAGTCGCATGGCAAAATCATCTCATGCTTCTATAATCTCTTCATATATGCACATTTAAAACATTTGCAACACATGTATCATGGATTTCTATCATAAACCTTAATTTAAGCTTCATATGACAAAATCTTTAAATAGCAAGCTTAAAGAGCATCTCATGTATAAACCATATTATACAAAACATAATCCATTTCTCATGATACATTATCTCATATATTGGCATCCAAGTGACTCAAAACAAGTTTCATTCTATTTTATCAAAACCACATCGAATACAAGGATTTCCCAAGTGGTTCCTTCGACCACTTCACATACGTCCTTGAATAAGAGCAACCCTCAATGGTTATAACGTATAAATCCACCAGCAGAAGAATTGGCACACTCTTGACCCCTCGACCGCTGCGGTTCTTATGGTGGAGCATGTCACACTCTTGACCCCTTTACACACATGAGGCAACTTATTATAGTGCACTTTAAACCCTCTAGCTAGCCAACAACCACTTGCCAATATACTCAATAAAAACCACATTAACTTACTATTTTACATATGTATCAATTCAAACCATTTTTTAATACATTAAACTATGTGTTCTAGCATTCTCAAAATACTTTTATAAATCATTTTCTATGCTCAAATCTCATCATGTATAATCATTTGCATCATCTTTCATTTCTAAAACATGCATATAATAGTAAGTAATCAAATCTATAAACATGTGTATGAGATTGTATTTTGCAAAACCGAAATCGAGAGAGAGCTCAACCAATACTTACTTCCGAGCTTAGATAAGTGTTTCAAACTTATTCTAAACTCCCAAAACTCTTTTCAAACCTTTTAATAGCAGTAAAACACATTTCCACTCACCAACAACCCAAAGCTTTCTTGCCGTTGCGAGAATCAAGCTTTCAAAGCTTCTACAACCTCTCCAAAAGCTATAGGATTCAACTCCCCTGCTTTTCCCAATCAAAAATAGAGGATTAATGTACTTCCATGCATCTCTAATTTCCAGCAACCAACAAACACAACTTCGCCTTACAAGAAACCATCAAACGCATCTCTAAAGCAACTAAAACCATCACCAAACTTCATCTAAACAAAGCCCAGACAAAACCTATTGATTTTGACATCTTAACGACATCAATTAACATCCAAAAACATCTATATAACGTCCTTATACCTCCAACAACCTTACAACACTAAGATCACTTCAAAATCTAACTATTTACAACCTAGAAAATTAGCAATTCACATACTTTCTGGATTTCTTTAATTAATCTCTTCTTTCAACATTAAAACACATCTTATAAGAGATCTAAATCAATTAGATTCAATACAAAACATATCCATAATAGTGTTTATCAAATTTCCACATAAAAACTCAATTTAACCATCATATTCATATTTTAATCATAATTCCATAACATAAATCAGTTGCAAAGGATCAAGAACTTGGGAATTTCAATAAAGAACATTTAATTAGAGGAGAGAAATAAAAATCACCTCTAATTACTGATTTCTCCCTTAATTGGCAAAGATATGATGAAAGCTTCAAGAAATCAAGTAGATTTTGTTTTAGGAATCAAAGAAATCAAGTAGGAAATCAAGAGGAAATCAAAAAGAGATTGATTTCTGGAAATTTTAGAAGAAAAATGATAGCTTGGCTGCTGAGAAAGTTGAGAGCAAAATTAGTTACGTGAGAAAATGAATTGTGTAATTAAAATCTCTTTTATTAATTCTATTTTATTTTAATATTAAAACCAATTAAAAACACTTTAAAAATAGCCTAAATTAAGGAAAAATATGATGGAAAAGTTTGTTTAATTAGCTCCTTAAAGATTCTATGTTTTGACCCTTTTACAATTTAGTCACCAAAAATAGTTTTGAAAACTTTTCATTTTAGTCACCAGACCAAAATGTCCCAAAATCAGATTTAATTCCTTCAAATTGAATTGACCAAAATACTTAAAATATTAATTAATTTCTAACATTTTTCCATATTTTATTATAGCCAAAAATAAATTATTAAGATTTAATTCCTGAAACTAACTCGAATTGCCTAATTCGGTACTCCCGAACTGTCTAATCGATCCGTCTAACATCTAGGCTCAATTTCAGGGTGTTACAACTCTCTCACTCTTAAGAAATTTCGTCCTTGAAATTTACCTGGCAGAAAAAGGTAAGGAAACTACTTTAACATGTCCTTCTTGATTTCCATGTGGCTTTCTTGACTCTGTGATGTCGCAACAACACATTTACCAACTCTATGGTCTTTCCACGAAGAACCTTGCCGCTTGAATCCAAAATTCTCATTGGCTCCTCATCATAGGTCAAATCTGGATTCAACTCAATCGCCCCAATAGACATCACATGCGAAGGATTCGATATGTACCTTCGAAGCATCGATACATGGAAAACATCATGTATCTTCTCCAACTCCTTCGGCAGCCTCAATCTATAAGCAACTAGACCAACACGTTGCAACACCTCATAAGGCCCAATAAACCTAGGACTTAACTTGCCCTTCCGTCTAAACCCCATCACCTTCTTCTAAGGCTAAACCTTAAGGATCACGTGATCACCAACTGTAAAATCAATCTCCCTACGCTTCAAGTTATCATACGATTTTTACCGATCCGAAGCCACCTTCAACCGATCACTGATAAGCTTTACCTTGTCATTGGTATCCTTCAACACATCAGGCAAAAAAATACTTTTCTTCTGCCTCCGCCCAACAAAGTGGCGTGCGACACCTTCTACTATACAAAGCCTCGTAATAAGCTATTTGAATACTAGCATGATAACTATTGTTATAAGAAAACTCCACCAAATGTAATTACTTCTCCCATTATCCTTGGAATCAATGATGTAACACCGTAACATACCCTCCAACACTTGGATAACACGTTCAGACTGACCATCCATTTTAGGATGATACGGAGTACTAAAGCTCTACCGTGTACCTAAAGCCTTATGCAAACATTCCCAAAACCTTGCTGTAAAATGCGAATCTCGATCTGATACTATCAACTTAAGCACCCCGTGCAACCTCACAATCTCAAAAATATACAACACTGCCAACTTATCCAAAGTATACGTTGTATGCACAGCCAAAAAATATGTACACCTCGTAAACCTATCCACAATCACCCAAACAAAATTATTCTTTGATGGTGTTAAAGGCAAACCAGACACAAAATCCATGGTAATTCTCTCCCACTTCCATTCTGGAATCCTTAACGGTTGCAACAACCCTAAAAGAAATTGATGCTCAGCCTTAACACGTTGACAAACCATACAATGGGCAACAAAATCCGCTACATCCTTTTTTCAAACCAACCCAGAAATACTCATTTTTTAGATCTTGATACATCTTTGTACTTCCCGGATGTATAGCAAAAGGACTTGAATGTTCCTCAGCCAAAATAGTGTGCCTTAACTCCTCATCTTTCGTCACCATTATTCGACTCTTGAAACATAAAACACCTTCATCACTAAAACAAAAATTCGTTTGATTGTCATCCATTATGTCCTTGACATGCGATACCAAAGAATCATCATACGATTGCTTCTCTTGATTAACTGCAACAACGATGGCTTCACTTACAACTCAGCCAACAAACACCATCTCTCGTCACACTCAACCGAGCAAACATTGCCCTCATTTCAACCGTAACCTTTCTAGTCAAAGCATCGGCTACAACATTAGCCTTTCTCGAATGATACTCTATGGTCAAATCATAATCCTTTAGCAACTCCAACCACCTTCGTTTCCTAAGATTCAACTTCTTTTGCGATATCAGATATTTCAAACTCTTGTGATCTGTGTATACAATGCACTTCTCACCATAAAGATAATATTGTCAAATCTTCAAGGCAAACACCACCGCAGCAAGCTCAATATTGTGCGTAGGATAGTTGCGCTTATACACCTCCAACTGCCTTGATGCATAAGCCATAACCCTTCATTCTTGCATCAACACACACCCCAAACCAACATAGGATACACTGCTATAAACCACAAACTCCTTCCTGACTCAGGTTGAATTAAAATCAGAGTTTATGTCAAAACTTCCTTCAACTTATCAAAGGCTTGTTGTCTACTCTCCGACCACTCAAAATTTATATCTTTTTGCAATAACTTTGTCAAAGGAGCAGCAATTCTTGAGAAACCAACCACAAAGCAGCGATAATATCCTGCCAACCCCAAAAAACTCAAACTTTTAACACCGACTTCGATTGCTTCCAATTTATAACAGCTTTAATTTTTTGTGGATCCACACATGACCAAGAAAAACCACCTGCTTAATCTAAAACTCACACTTACTCAGCTTGGCATACATCTTATTAACCAACAGAACTTGTAACACAATCCGTAGGTGTCGATTATGGTCTTCCTCGGTACGAGAGTATACAAAGATGTCATTGATGAACACTACTACAAATTGATCCAAGAATTCATGGAACACCCTATTCATCATGTCCATGAAAGCTGTTGGCGTATTTGTCAACCTAAACGGCATCACTAAGAACTCATAATGCCCGTAGCGCGTGCAAAAAGCTATATTCGATGCGTCTTTATCCTTCGCCTTCAACTGATAATACGCAGACCTCAAATCAATCTTGGAAAACACCGTAGCACCCCAAAATTAATCAAACAAATCATTGATCCTTTGCAAAGGATATTTTTTCTTAATCGTCAACTTGTTTAGTTGCCGATAATCAATGCACATTCTCATCATGACATCTTTCTTTTTTACAAACAATACTGATGCTCCCTACAGTGATACACTAGGCTGAATAAAACCACGATCCAACAACTCTTAAAGCTGTGTCTTTAACTCCTTTAAGTTCTTCGGTACCATATAATACGATGCAATCGATACCAGAGCCGTATCTACGTACGTCTCAATGCAAAATTCCACATCCCTATCAACCGACAAACCAAGCAACTCTTTCAGAAACACTCTTGGAAAATTACAAACTGTGTGAATATCTTGGGCATGCACTTCCTTCATATTAGGGTTCATCATATAAGTCAGGTATGCTTGACCCTCAGATTCTAAGAACTTTTGCGTTTCCAAAGCCAAAACAATATTGGACAAGAATTTGACATCCTCATCCAAAACCATAACTTTGTAATCCTCAACAAGTTTCAATGAAACCTGCTTGGTCTCAAAATCAACCACAACCATATGTTCAAACAACCAAACCATCCCCAATATTACAGCAAAACCATAAAACGGTAATTCCCTCAAATCAGCCTCAAACACATGACCATGAACCATCAAAGGACATCTCCTATACAACCTCCTAGCAACTACTGTCTCACCAAAAGAACTAGTTACCTGCATACCAACATATAACACTTCTACAGGTATATCAAGTAAGCATGTATGTTTGCGCAAGATGTATGAATATGTAGAACCAAAATTTATCAAAGAAAGTATTGGTATAGACTGTAAAGTAAATGTACATGCAATCATATCGGTATCATTTTTTCTCACACGATGCGCAAAAATCCTCGTCAGTCCACCACTCTCAGGTTGAACCGCTACGGTATAAGCAACTACCCTTTGACCATCCTCCATACGCTAGAAATATCTTCGGCCGTGCCCATCTGTGGTACAATAGCAGGTGCGATAGCCTGACTTTTCCTAGCTATCTGCGGACAATCACGCCTAATGTGATCTCGTGAACCACAACTCCAACAAGTACCAAGAGTACCCCAACACTTCCATATGTGTCATCTACCATATCTTTCACATTCAAGTGTTCGAGCATAGGTATTATAAACAAGCTATCCACACCCAACATTACTCCTCCACGTCTCTGATCTGGATGATACCTCATATCTTTATGCTTCTTGTATCGAACTCTACCAATATCTAATTCAGCATTTCTTTTCGCTGCAGAAGAACTCCCTGACCGAGCAAACAACCTTAAATTATGTTCTATGTTATTAGGTCAGAAAACTAAAATAATAAACTCGATATAATTTATAGCCAACATGTAAGTCTTCACCTTCTTAACCAGCCCATAATAGAAACGATCGTATTGTTGGTGCTCATCTGGAACTAGCTTAGGAGCATACTGGCTCAACCAAACAAATTGAATCTCATACTCAAAAATAGACATGTTCCCCTACTCTAAAGCTATGAACTCCCTCTTCTTCTCATCATGATATCGAAAACCCAGATACTTCTTTTGGAAAATAGCATAAAAGAACTTCCATATCACATCTGCAGGTTCCACATCCGTGATAGCAGTCATCTACCAACTGTAAGTATCACACTGAAGCAACGACACTATATAACCTAACTTACGGATATCCACACATTTTATTTGGCCAAGAATCCTTTTAATGCTAGCAAACAACTCCTCAGCTGCTTCTGGAGCCAAACCCCTAAACTTAGTACCACTCAAGCAACATAAGTACTTCAATAGAATCCTGGTATTAACAGCTGCTATAGGCGCCGATGCAGGTACTTGCACTCTAACTATGGCTGCTTGAAAAGCTCCAGTCATCGCCTGGATCAACGGTGTCATATTACTAAAAATAAGTCCTTGTGATGCCTGAGACTTACCACCCTTAACTCCAACACCAACAGGAGGAATCGGCGGAAGAAGAGGTAACTCATCAACTTGTCTATCCACAGCACTCCCCATATGAGCTCTCGTCTCTTATCTCGGTCCCGTTCACAAAAATATAAGTCTAAAATATGATAATGCAATAAAACAATACAATTAGACTAGCTTACAACAAGAATCCAAGTTGCTCTTATTTAAAAACAAAAATCATTTAACTCTAGTGTAATAAGGTAATACGTCACTAAGCTAAAAACCTTAAACATACCATATTTCAAACATAATCTCACAAATTCAAACACCGTGCATAACATTCAACGAAATCATACATCAAGCAACCATAACCCACCTCCTAACAATTAAAAACTGGTTCTGATACCAATAAATGTAACCCTTTTTGACCTGGTCTGGTCGTAAGACCAAACTGAGCGAGCTACATTAGGGTTTGCCGAGACAAACTCAAAAGATTTACTTAGAAAACGATCTATTTTTTATCTTATCTAAATGCATATTTAAGTCTTAAGATGATCGTGCTGGTTATGGTGAAAGTTACAACTTAATCGGGCGTCGAATTGACATCCAATCGTACGAATTAGCGTTACATGGACCAAAATGTAATTTTAGGTAATTAAGATGACTTCTTTGTAATTAAAGTTACCAATCTTTAATTATTCATATTTTATAAAATCAAGTTAAATTTCAACTTAAAATAACCATCCAAACTCATTTAATTGCATAAGCAAGAAATAGGGACTAAACTGTAAAAAATAAAACTTCAGAAAGCATTTTAACTTAAACACCTAACTGCGTATCGGTACACTAAATCCCCGTATCGATACAGGTTCAAATTTCAAAGGTCTATCGATACGGTTCTCATGCCTATTGGTATATGTATACAATGTTCGGCATTGGGAATTCCACTAGCCAAAAGGCGTACCGATACGGTTGCCTGTGTACCGAAACCAAGCCAAATTTTTAGCATCACGTACCAATACGGTCCCTAGGCGTATCGGTACCCCAAGGCAATTTTGCCTACGTTGAGCTACGACATATCCCCGTGTACCGATACAGATAGACCTGTAATGATCTTTTGGTCTATCATATGATACTTTGGCTCAATCTAACATGTTCTAATCATCATCTAATCATCATATAACATCCTAAGCATCATTTCCTCAAACATACGAGCATGGAAACAGATCATACACAACATATCATATCCACCTCAAATTCCTATAGGCAGATGTAACCCACATAGCCCGGCCTAGCCTAAACCGAACTAAAAGGATTACATTAGGTTTGCCGAAGCAAACCTGAGCTAATAACCTAAATTATTTCCTCTCTTTTTTTCTTGTCTAGATGCAGATTATTAACTTTCTAAATGTTCATGCTTTAGCGGAAACATTACTGTTGAGCTCGATGAATCAACCGTTCTTGCTTGCCAAGTGGTGGAGAAGTGGTTTCTTGGGTGATACTGGTGGAAGCAAAAGATAAGAAAGATTACACAACAATTTAGAGCGGTTCAACATTCTAACCAAAGCCTACATCCACTACCTTAGCTTCCCCACTAAGGATTTCCAAATTCACTATGAATTTCTTCCCCATTTTTAGGCTTAGGAGGAAACCTTTACAAACTCTTGACCTATACCCCAGGGCCAAGCAAAAACCTCTTTACAAAAAGAAAAACAAAGCAAACAAGAAATCCTCTCAATAGGTGAATGTTTGCAATCTTAAAGCTCTCACCCAAATTCTAAGTCACTTGAGCATATAATGACAATGAAGCTCACAAGTGTTGTCTATACAAAAATTACAACAATTATGCTCTAAGACTCTTTTTTAATCATGCACATGTTGGCTTGATGATCATTAGTTGTTCCAGGTGCTTGAAGGGTCCTTTTATCTTCCCAAATGAGTTTCTAGCCGTTGGTGACCGTTGAGGATGAATTAGAGCCGTTGGGGATGTTTTCCAAGCAAAATTTTCCTTTCTAATGCTAGTCGTATCGATACTCGAAGGCTCAGTATCGGTACGCCCCTTATAAGGAAAATAGCCGTTAGAGGCTTGTAGCGATGTCCCCTTCGCTAAAAAAAGTGTGTTCGAAGTATTTGTTGTCTTTCAGATATAAAAATGTTTATTCCGTGAGGGTTTTAAAAAACCGCATTTTATTTAGAAATTGGAGTCGCCACCAGCCACTTAGGTAGGTCGGACACCATAAAAACCAGAGATTTAAAAACTGTTGGGTTCGGGAGTCGGTTACGGATGGGGAATGATTAGCACCCCCACACCGCCCAAAATTGGTACTTTAATAATTACCGCTTTATTAATATTAAACTTTCCGGATTAAAGTGACGATTAATTTAAAATTTGGTTATAAGTGCGGGTAAATTTTAAAAGCCCTGTTATCTGAGAGTAAACACCCAACCACCATCACTACGCCTGATACTGGCCCCATTTACGCTCGGATAAAAGGGCACCATATTGACAATTAATATATTTCGATATGCAATCTTAAAAAACATGGAAAATATAAATAAATACATTGCGATAAAAATATAAATAAATAATAACATAATGAAATACTAATATGACATAAATAAAATACTAATCTAAAACATATAAAATACTAATCTAAAACATACATACATAACTATTAATTTAACACATAAATAAAAACAAATCTAACATAAAATACTAACATTTATAAATATTAATCTAACACATTAATAAAAACAAATTTAACATAAATAACATAAATAAAATATTAATATAAAACATAAATTTAAAACATAATAAATACTAATCTAAAACATAAATAAACATACAAACATAATTTTAAATTAACTATTACTTCATTAAATCATAAAAATTACAACACAAATAAAAAGGAAAGAAAATATACCTAACTAGGAGCTCGTACGACGAACCCCGACTGAACCCCACCGAGATCTACCATGACCTCTCCAAAAATATTAACTAGATCGAATCTAAAATAGGACCCCGACCGAACCGGTTAGGACCGAGGGCACTGCCTCCGGTCCTTGGCTACCGAGAGCATAACTCCCTTATTGGCAGCCACTACCGGCCATTCCTTTGTGTCTCAATTCCATGCCTATTTATAGGCAATTTCTAGGGGTGGGGGGAAAGTTTGGGTGATGTGGAGCTTTAGGCTCAACGCAAATTTCCCTTTTTTTTACTTTTTTACTTTTTTTATAAATATATATTACTTATATATATTTTTGACTTTTTATTTATTTTATATTAATAATATTACTATTAAAATAATACTAATAACACTAAAACCCGGTCAAAAATGAGTTATTACAAGGCTGAAAACACATAGAGGTTTCGAACCTCTTAGGGGGTTTCGAAACCTCTTTGGGGGTTTCGAAACCACCATGGATGTACTGGTACGGAATATGTTGTATCGGTACGCTATTTGGTTTCTGGAAAACTAAAACCCATGGGGGTTTCGAAACCTCTTAGGGGGTTTCAAAACCACCAGGCTAGTACCGGTACGAATCAGCTGTTTTGGTACGCCATTTGGTTTCTGAATGGTTTGCAAACGCTATCGGTACGGAGCAAAGGTGGTTCAGTACGTGGCTTTAATTTATGATATTTTGGCCATTTAAAATCATTTTAAAACATGCCAAAAGCCTATGAAACCATTTCAAACATATTTTCAAGTTGTTTGGACTTTGAATCATTTTTGCAATCTTTTCAATTTAGTCCAAAACTATTTTTCAATTATTATATCAAAACAAATATCCTAACAATCTCCCCCTTTTTGATATAATAAAACCAACTTAAAAATTTGTTTTTGAGATTCTCCCCTTGTAAAAATACATTTTGAATAAGAATTTAAAATTTGAAGATAGTTAAAGCTCCCCTTATTCATTTGAAAATTCAATTCTTCAAAACAGTCTCCCCCTTTTTGTTATATCAAAAATGGTTCAAACCAAAGTTTGAAAACTTTTAAATCCATAACAATGGAGAATTTTAAAATAAATGTTGACAAAAATATGTTTTGTTAAAATAGGCTCCCCCTTACTCAAGCATCAAAGAAATGATAGTCCAACAAATATATGATAAACTAGTTGAATTAAAAGAAAATAAATCAAAATAAAAAATTCAACTAATTTTACCACTTGAACCAAAGGTAGGATGTGAAACCTTCCTTCTTCAAGTGATCTCCCTTGTGTGTATAGAGCTCCCCTTTAATTTCATCACTTGTTGATCAATGCTCCATTACACCTATAGAAAGACAATTACAAATGTTTTGGTATCCAAATTGCTTTGGATCCATAGGCATTACTAGCACAAACTTTAGTCCCCTTAGGAATCCATTTTTCAATTTCATCCTTTTTAGTTGAAGTAGTTAGTCATTTTGGGACCCAAATACTTCTAAAACATTTTCCATTCAAAAATCTAGGGGCACTAGATTGTCTCACATAAAAAAATGATTTTCCAAAATTGTTTTTCTTTTGCAATTCCATGGAAATAAATCTTTTTCTTTCTTAAGATCATCCACTTCCTTTTGATGATCTTTTTCTAAACTTTGAAGCAATTTTGTAAATTCAAAACTTTAAGTTCAAAATCTTTGATTTTTGCTTCAAATTCCAAATTGGTTTTTAAAAGCAAATCATTTTCGATTTTCAATTTTGAAATCATCTTTTTATTTTTCAAAAATGAAGCTTTAAACTCAAAAATCAATTTTTCATAGGCCTCTCGTAACTCATCAAAAGTATAAGAATTAGAAATAGATGAGTTAGAAGCTACATCTCCCACTTCGAGGGCCATAAAGCATAGGTGGGCTACCTCATCTTCATCAGTGGAGTCCTCATCACTCTATGTTGCCACATATACTTTCTTTGAAGATGGTCCATTTTTGTTGAAGCGAGGGCAATCGTATTTGGTGTGCCTTGTCTTCTTACATTCATGGTTCTTGTGGGGATCCTTCATCTTCTTCTTTGATTTATGCTTGGATTCTTCCTTTTCGCTCATCATGAATCAAGCAAATTTCTTGAAGAAATAGGCCATCTCTTCATCTTCACTTTTCTCCTCACTTGAATCTTCTTGATGACTTGTGGAGGATTGAAGAGCAACGATGTTGACATCAACTTCTTACTCTTTGATCTTATTCTACTTCTCTCTTCTCAAGGGTTGACATCATTTCATGGGTAAGAAGAGACTCGATGAGCTCATCAAGCTTGAGCTCTTTCAAGTCTTTAGCTTCAATAATTGATGTCTTCTTCGACTCTCATGATTCAAGAAGTGAATAAATCAAATTATGAACGAGTTTGTCTTCTGAAATCTCCTCTCCAAGGCTTTTGAGTTCGTTGACGATTATGGAGAAACGGTCGAACATACTCTTGAAGTCTTCTTCTAGGTCCATCTTGAAGTTCTCATAGTTGATGTTGAGTAGATCAATCTTTGTCTCCTTCACCACATTTGTACCTTCATGGATCACTTCAAGCTTGTCCCATACCTTTTTGGCATCTTCACAAAAAGAGACCTTTGCATACTTATTGGGGAATAATGCACAAAGTAAGATGGGCAAGGCTTTACAATTTAGCTTCATCATCTTCTTGTCATTGGCATTCTATTCCTCATTGCTTCTTGTTGACACGAACGGTCCATCTTCAACAAGATCCTATAAACGATAATCGTTGGCCTTGATGAAGTACATCATCCTATTATTCCAATAGGCATAATGTTCACTATTGAAGAATGGTGGCATGTCAATGGATTGCGCCATGGAAATTGGTTGACTTGTTGGTTGGTCGAGCTTACCGGATCGCCTCAATAGGATATTAATCCCTCTCGATTGAGCCTCGCTTTGATACCAATTGTTGAGCTCAATGAATCAACCGTTCTTGCTTGCCAAGTGGTGGAGAAATGATTTCTTGGGTGGTGGTGGTGGAAGCAAAAGATAAAAAAGATTACACAACGATTTAGAGTGGTTCAGCTTTCTAACCAAAGCATACATCCACTACTTTAGCTTCCCCACTAAGGATTTCCAAATTCACTATGAATTTTTCCCTTTTTCTAGGCTTAGGAGGAAACCTTTACAAACACTTGACCTATACCCCAAGGCCAAGCAAAAACATCTTTACAAAGAGAAAAACAAAGCAAACAAGAAGTCCTCTCAATAGGTGAATGTTTGCACTCTTAAAGCTCTCACCTAAATCCTAAGACACTTGAGCATATAATGACAATGAAGCTCACAAGTGTTGCGTGTTTGAGTGCTTCGCAATTGGTGTAAGTATACACGTCGCAAGTTATAGTATAGTAAAGATATCGTCTCCAGAGGGACTGGTGAAACTCTAATTTTTAACTCCTCGCACTGAAAAGAGAAATAAATGGAGATGATAGGTGTTGGAAGTAACAAGTGAAATAATTAAACAAGTAAAATAAATGAGGAAAGTAATCAAATAAGAGAGTAGGCCAGGTTATCGTGGGTAGTGGTGTAATGGCTGTTTGGATTGTCGTGGCAATTGATTGCTAAGGTAACTCAATTGCTAAGGAAACTAAGACCGACTGAATTATCGTGGCAATTAGGTCACAAATTATGCCGTGGCAACTAGGACTAGTTTAATGCCGTGGCGACTGGGTTCCTTCCTTCAAAGCTCGGTGAAGTGTTCTTCAATGTCTTCTTGTTATCCATAATCGAAGAACTAGTTAATTGTGCACACCTTGGTGATACACCCATGTGTTAACCCTGGGTGAACAACAACCGATCTACGCTCCTCTTAGCCGTTGAAATCTAATCCTTATTCCTAAGGTGGATTAATCTTCATCGACAAATTGTTGAGTGATGACCATGTTCATTCGTTTCTTGAATCTAACTCTCCCAAGTGTAGATAAATAGGTAACTCTTGAGATCCTTTCTCAATTCACTCGAAATTAAAAATAAGAACCAAGAATAAACAAACTTTGAATTTAAATTGCAATCATTGAACCTAAACTATCCAAAAGTTTATCACAACCACAAACCCCAAATAACCCCAGCCAATTTAAGTTAGTTCATGGCTGGGGAAAAAGAAAATTCAATAAAAATAATCCCAAACATGGATCGCATAAAAACAAAATGAAGAATATGAAGTGTACGATCAACATTCTCTCTAGAATCTGATTCCCCAAAATTTGACTCCCCCAAAGCTGCGATTTGATCTTTTATTTAAAGGGGATGATGCGATCAGTTTTGTTGTTGATAAGGAGGATGTAAATGTGTTTGAATTCCCTGGAGATATGGTCATTATCTGATCAGGCATTTGAATTTTGAATCTGGGCTTTATCTTCTGTGATCTGGATAATGTTGCGGATAATGTTGTATTAATCCAGAATTATCCAGTTATGCCACGACAATCTGTATCGGCAACTCCTTTAGAAATGACCCATACTTGCCACGGAAACTCCTCTAGCAATGACCCCTACTTACCACGGCAACTCCTTTAGCAATGACCCCTACTTACCATGGCAATCTCCACTTGCCACGGTAATCCAGTCCTGCATAAAATAAAGCACACCAACATCGATTTTTCCATAGAAACCAACCAAATGCAATACCAAGCTTATTAACTAAGGAAACTAGAAAAATATGCATAAATTCCTATCAATGCAACTAAAATGAGCCTAAGTCTAACAATAATATGAGTAAAAATGGCAAGAAAATAGTACTTTTGCATACTTATCACACCCTCAAACTCAAACTATTGCTTGTCCTCAAGCAATGCAAACACTAACAATTACTGCCAAATCCCTTACCACCAAAAACATGCTTCTTACCTGACTCCAATCCTTAGAACCGTGGCACAAAAAGTTGATTACCTTTCGATCTTCGGACAACATAGAGAATTACTCAAAATCAAGTTACAATACTAGTGAAAATGTGTGCGGAGTTGTGTACAAGTCAACTAATAGGATTCCATGTGAATAAAAGGTTTAAACAAATTATTTATCTGACAATTAAATTCACCAGAGCCAGTTTTAGGCACCTCTAGCACATCTCTTTTTCTTTTTCTTTTTATACTAAAGCCAGTTCCGGGCACCTCTAGTATTTGTAAGATCCCTAAGACTAGAGCTAGATGGGCCCCTCTAGCTAAGGTTCATTGTTCTTATTATTTTTTTCCTTTTTTAGCTAGAGCCAATTTCGGGCACCCTAGCACAATTTTCCCATTTTTAAAAACCTAAAGTTCACTAGGCCTCCCTTAATCAACAAGTCACAACAGTGTCAAAATATTCAGCATCATAGCAAAATTCCAAGTACTCTTCATGCTAGTCCTAAAATCTAAGATTTTATCATGTAAGTGCATTGGCAAGAATTCATCATAGGATATCACAGTAGGTTTATGAATTTTAATCAAGTAAGAGACATGGCAAGTAATATATGCAACTTAAAACGAGACAATAAAAATGAATGCAACTAACTATGAAACAACCCTCCAAACTAGAGAGAAGCATTGTCCCAATGCATGCAAAATGTAAAAAAATGAAATGAAAATGAGTTAGTCAGAGAGGTCATCACCTCGAATGACTAGTTTTCTTCGAGCCATTTGCTTGGTCCTTTTTTCAGCTCATGGTGGTTGTTGGCGCAAGGCTGGTGGTGCTTCCTGAATCGTGGTTTCCGTGGCCTCCTTAACCGGTTCATCCTCCTTGGCGGCCTCCTCAAGGTCAGAAGCTTTACCCTTCGCTAGAAATTCTAATAGTAGGGTCGGAGGAGACTTCATCAGTGCGGTCATAGAGTCAGTTGAATCTAAAAAACCATGAAGAGATTCAGTACGAGAAGGTTCAACAATAGGCTCCTTACCTTTTTGTGGGACTTTAGTTACCTCGGCAATGTCACTCGTCATAGGCGCTGATTTAAATACTGGGGCAAGTAGTGCAGTAGAGAATACGGGAAAAGGAATAATGCTTTTGGGATAATTCTCTAGGATCACTCTCGTCAGGGCTACGTCACGATCCTTCATGTAACGCATAAATAGCAATTGACGTTCTTCCATCTTGTCCAACCACTATGACAAAGGGCGAAAGATTTTGGCAATCCCTTCTATACTTGTCGTGGCATGTACACTTGCCGTGGCATGTGCACTTGCCGCGGAAAATTGGGTTGCCTTGGTAGTTGCTGGAGTAGATGATTTTTCTGTAATGGGTGGTTCCCTTAACGGTTCCTCATGCAGCAAATGCAGACATTGGCTCCGGGACCATCCGTTTCTCTCGGTCAGTTCCTCATCCATAACATCAGTCGGTACATATTTTTTTCCACACAATCGAGATATCAAATTGGGGAAAAATAGTGCTCCTACATCATTCTTACTACAAGCATATATTTCATCAAAAATTATCTTCCCAATATCAATAGTACTATTGTGTAAAATAGAATGAAGCAATAATAAACGAGAATAAAAAACAGTGGTATTATGGGTAGTAGGCATCAAACTAGTTTTTATGAAATCATTCCATAGTTTGGCCTCGGGTTTTAACAAGATACGATTTACCGTGCCCTTCAAGGCTCTGACATTCTATTTGGCTCCCTCTACGGTAAGATCTTGAAAAACCCTCTCCACTTCTTCGGCTGTTATGCTCTTGACAAACTCGGCATGCTCATCCTTCTCCATATATAGCCCATAGTATGCGTTGATAGCAGCGGTATCAACAAGAATTGCTCTACCTCGCACAAAAATACATGGGTTATCTGGATTTGAAATATGCGAATAGAATTCTCTTATCCACTAGATGTTGCCCGATTTTGGTTGTTCACATAAGATTTGCCATTGATGGTGCTTGATTATCTTGAAGATGGAAGCCTCAAGCCCATAGTTTTTGAGGGAAACATCATATTCGAACCCCTGCTCTTATCATACCTTTTGATTTGCAAACTTGGCAAGATACCTCTTCTCAACGATCAGAGATGCAAACCGGCAAAAAGATGGCTCTAGTGTTCTTGAAGAACTTGCCTTGGGCATAGTCTTGAGGTTCTTGGCCATGGCTTTTCCGTTCTTGCTTGGAAAAGAAAGACAAAGGAAACAAGATAAAAACTTGAAGAGTTACAAAAGATGAAAGAGTAAAGTGGAGAAATTGTAGTAGATGGGAATTTAATGGTTGAGTGAATATTTGGTTGAAGTGGTGGATGGATATGCCATCAATGGGGGGAAAAGAAGACAATGATAGAGTGTGGTGCGACTAGGGTTTAGAAAAAAAATGTTGGGGTAAATTTTTTTTCAAAGTGTGATTAAATCCCTTTGAACTAGCCGATTATTCACTTCAAGGGATAAATTTCATTCTAATGAAATTTTATCCTAAGCCCAACTCCTTCTTCTTTGAAACTCTTGTCCTAAAATTCAAACAAAACGCAAAGATAATTATTAAATAAAAATAAAATATAAAAAGATAAGGCTAGAGATAAATATCAAAACAAATTTAAAATAACAACTAAATCAAATAAAAAGATAAGATAAAGACCTAAAATCTAAAAATAACAAAAAAATAAAAAAAAGTCTAAAAATTAAAATAAAATAAACAAAAATAATAAATAAATAAAAACTTTTAGGAAGATCATTTTCATGCATCTCCTAAGGTTACAGTCTCCTTATCGCGAGTCACGTATGCACCAACGTAGTACTTCAACCATTGTCCATTAACCTTGAACTCATGTTCATCCACTATCGATTTGACCACTACAGCCCCATGAGAATATGGTTTTACAACCTCAAACAGCCCAGACCATCTTGACTTCAGTTTCCCGGGGAAAAGCTTAAGGCGAGAATTGAAGAGAAGAACCGATTGCCCTGGCAAGAATTGCCACGGCAATAGCTTCTTGTCATGCCAATGCTTGGTTTTTTCTTTATAGATCTTGGCGTTGTCATATGCTAAGGCACAAAACTCTTTTATTTCGTTTAGGTCTAGTAGACGCTTCTACCCTACACTTTCTCAATCCATATTCATGGTTTTGATAGCCTAGTAGGCCTTATGCTCGATCTCCACCGGCAGATGGCAAGTTTTGCTGTAGACAAGTCTGTATAGAGACATGCCTAAGGGTGTCGTGTATGTTGCTCGGTAAGCCCAGAGTGCATCATAAATTCTCAAAGACCAATCCTTTCGAGAAGGATTAACAAATTTCTCAAGAATCCACTTCAATTAGCGGTTGGAAATTTCTGTTTGCCCGTTAGTTTGTGGGTGGTATGCCGTGGCAATTTTATGTGTCACTCCAAGGTGCTCCAATGTCTTGGCAATCAGTTTATTGTCAAAATGTGTGCCCTCATCTATGATAATTGCCCTTGGTTTCCCAAACCGTGTAAAGGTATTCTTCTACAGAAATCGTTACGCAGTCTTTGCATCATTCTTGGGAACTACACTTGCCTCCATCCACTTTGACACGTAGTCTACAGCTCGAGTAAAATATAGAGGTTGCTGAATGATGATGGGAAATGCCCCATAAAATTGATGCCCCATACATCAAACAATTCGACCTCAAATATATTCTACAATGGCATCTCATGTGGCCTTGATATGTTTCCCGTTAGTTAACAACGGTCACACCCCTTGTAAAAACCATAGGCGTCTTTGCAAAGAGTGGGCCAGTAAAGATCAGACTGTAGAATTTTGGCCGTAGTGCGAGTTCCACTTAAATGGCCTCTATAGGGTGAAGAATGGCATTGTCGGAGCATATTTTGCTATTCCTCCTCAGGGACATATCGTTGTATAACCTGATCTGCACATTATTTAAACAACAGAGGCTCGTACCAACAATAATGCTTAGCATCATATCGAAACCGCTTTTTCCCTTGGTGAGTAAGGTCATAAGTTAAAATACCACTAACCAAAAAATTTACTAGATCTACATACCAGGGTTGCAGAGGCAATTAACAACTGCTTACCGAGAATGCATCATGGATCTCCAATGAGTCATTATCGGTTTTGCCCCCGTCCAGCCTTGATAAATGGTCAGCAACCTGGTTTTTCGTTCCTTTTCTGTCCTTAATTTCAATGTTAAACTCTTGTAAAATCAATGTCCAACGAATTAAACGAGGTTTGGCATCTTTTTTAGCAATCAAATACTTAATTGTCGAATGGTCAGTGTGGACAATTACCTTTGTACCAATCAGGTAGGAACAAAATTTGTCAAATGCGAAAACCACAGCTAGTAGTTCATTTTCTGTTGTGGTGTATTCAATTGAGTACCACTAAGGGTTTTACTAGCGTAATATACCACATAAAAGATCTTACATCTATGTTGTCCTAAAACAGCTCTTACAGCGTAATCGCTCTCATCACACATGAGCTCGAAAGGTAAGGTCCAATTAGGGGGAATGACAATAGGTGCCGTGGCAAGTTGCTTCTTAAGGGTTTCGAATGCCTTAGCGCATGATTCATCAAAAGAAAAAGCCTTGTCCTATTCAAGCAAATTACACAAAGGTTTAGAGATTAAAGAGAAATTATGAATAAACCTTCTGTAAAAACCTGCATGTTCGAGAAAACCTCGATTCCCTTTGAAGAAATCTTGTGCCCGAGCATTATACCTTTATCCACCATAAAATGGCAGTTCTCTCAGTTTAAAACTAGGTCAGTTTCTTCACAACGTGCCAACACCTTCTCCAAATTGCCAAGGCAATTGTCAAAGCTGTCTCCAAATACTAAAAAGTCGTCCATGAAGATTTCAAGGAAATCTTCCACCATGTCAGAGAAGATTGCCATCATACATCGCTGGAATGTCGATGGGGTATTACATAGTCCGAATGGTATTCTTCGGAAGGCATATATACCATACGGGCACATGAAAGTAGTATTCTCCTGATCCTCCGTTGCTATTGTGATTTGGTTATACCCTGAGTATCCATCAAGAAAACAATAAAATGATTTACCCACAAGACGTTCAAGCATTTGATCAATAAATGGTAAAGGAAAATGATCTTTCCTAGTAGCTTTATTTAACTTGCGGTAATCCATACAAACCCTCCAACCAGTGACGGTTCTAGCTGGAATGAGTTTGTTGTTTTCATTACTTACCACCATTATACCTCATTTTTTTGTTACATATTGTACCGGACTTACCCATGCACTGTCGGAGATAGGATATATGATACCAGAATTGAGCCACTTGATGATCTCTTTCATCATAACTTCCTTCATTGCAGGGTTAAGCCGCCTTTGTGCCTCGATAAAGTTTTTATGGTCATCTTCTAACAAAATCTTGTGTATGCACACTGCCGGACTGATTCCCTTTAGGTCTGTAATTGACCAACCTATTGCCTTTTTATGTAGTGCCAACATGGAAATCAACCTCTCTTTCTGCTCAGGCTGCAACTTAGAAGAAATGATTTTGGGTAAAGTTTTATTGGTTCCCAAATAAACATATTTTAATTGGCCTGACAATGGTTTTAACTCTAAGATAAAGGGCTGTTCAACAGAAGGTTTTTCAGGTTTACATTCCTTATTTGAATAATCAAGTGATTCAAAACTTTTACCTGGTCGGCTTACCATCCATTTCACGTCTTGTTGTGCCTCAATGTCTGATTCTATAGGCTCTCCCGTCTCGGCAAGCAAATTGCCCTGGCAATACTCTTCTATGTCAAAATTGAATTCTGCGGTGGCCTAAATGACTTGGCACTCTTTTCGATCATCAGCATGTTTCAAGGTCTTGAAAACATTGAGCGTGACTTGATGATTATTCACTCTCATGGTAAGCTCTCCCCTCTCAACATCAATCAAAGTCTTTCATGTTGCTAAAAATGGCCTCCCAAGAATAATAAGTGTGGACTCATCTGTTTCACAATCCAAAAGAATAAAGTCAGCAGGAAAAATAAACATATGCACTCTTACCAAGATGTCTTCGATTTTCCCCTCCAGATGTACATAAGTTCTATCCGCAAGATGAAGCATGATTGTACTAGGTCTAGCCTTTCTTATGCCCAATCTTTGAAAAACAGATTTTGGCATAAGGTTGATGTTGGCCCCAAGATCGCATAATGCCTTTCCAACATAGTGATTGCCAATTGCACAAGGTATTGTAAAAATGCCAGGATCTTTTAATTTGGGTGGTAGACGGTTGTGTAACATTGCCATACACCCCATCCGTCACAGCAATTGTCTCAAGCTCTCCGAGCCTAGTTCGCTTAGAGACAATGTCTTTAAGGAACTTAGCATAGTTTGGCATTTGTTCTATTGCTTCAACCAGTGGCAAGTTGATGTGGACTTACTTCAGGATGTCAAGAAATTTCTTGAACTCGTATTCGTGTTTCGCCTCTTCAACCTTTGTGGGAATGGTGGTAGAATTCTGATCTTTTCGTCTTTTCTCTTCCCATCTGATTTGGAATTCTTGGATGGACTTGCTGTTGCAAGTGGGCTTGTTGTGGTAACTGCTAAAAGCTCGTTATCAATGATTTCCAAGGTATTGTTGTCGGATACATCATTCTGAACGGGATTATTATCCTTTGATTGGGTGGATCCCTTATTTGCTTTTCATCCACTTCGTGTAGTTATCACCTTACATTGTTCATGGCCTGTTCCTCGTACAACCTCAGTGTTGCTAGGCAAACCTCCTTGTGGCCTTGTATTTAGAATCTGAGCAAATTGCCCAACTTGTGTCTCCAATGCTTTCAAAGTTGTTCCTTAACTCTGCATCTGCATCTCAGTCCTGTTAATAAAAGCATTAGTCTTTTTAATGAAATTACTAATTTCGACCATATAAGATTCAATTTTAAACATGAAAGCATTTAAAGAGTTTTCCAAAGAACTAGTTGATGTTGACTGTTGTTGCAGCAGTTGTTGTCGTGGCATGTTCTGGCGTTGCTGACCATTGGAGTTGTTCTAGTTACTCCATGAAAAATTTGGGTGTTTTTTCCAGGCCGGATTATATGTGTTGGAATACACATTGTTGTTTCAGTTATAATTACGAACATAGAAACTGGATTCTGGGTTCTGCATACACTCACAAGATTCGTGGTCAGCATTACATAAATCACAAAGTAAACCTATTACGTTGACTTCTTGTGTGTTGCTAGGTATCTGCATATTCTTATCCAAATTGGTTAATGTAGATAACTGCGCTAAAATAGTATCTGACGATTCTAACTCAACTGCTGAGGCATTTTGCCTTACAATTCCCCTTCTAGTGGTTGGAAACTGATAATCATTTTTGGCAAGTCTGTCTAGAATCTCACAAGCTTCTTCTTCTGATTTGTCTAGAAGCGTACCATTTGCCAAGGCATCTAGCATCATCCTCGTCGGTGCGTTTACTGGATTGTAAAACATTGTCACGTGTGTCCAATCTCTAAATCCATGCACGGGACATTTGAATAAAAGCTCTTTGTAACGCTCACACGCCTCGTACATAGACTCATCATCTACACGACAAAAAAAGTAATGTCATTATGCAATTTATTAATCATATTTGTAAAACTAGATCTAGAGAGGAAACTCCGGCATAGATCTGTCCAAGAGTCTAAAGATCCAAATAGGATACTATTTAACCATGATTTTGCCCTATCCCTCAGTGAATAGGGAAATAATTTCATTCTTAGGACGTCTTCAAGGACTCCTTGTTGCTTGAACGATCACAAATTTCCAGGAACGATTTGAGATGTTGTCTGGCATCATCAGTCGCTGATCCGCCAAACTGACCAACTGTGTTGATCATGTTAAACATTACAAGATTCAATTCGAAGTGAGTGGCTTGGATCTCAGGTGTGACAACTCCTGGAGTGAGACCGTCAAGATCTTGCTCTAAGTAATCCCGGATGGGTCTATTTCGTACTATAACAAGTTGATCTCGTAGATTCGCTACATCTCTTGCTGCAGCATTCTAATTGCCATTGGCATTCAGATTGCCAACTGGATCATTAGGTGGATCTGCCATTTCTGCTCTTAACTTTCTTCTACGTCTACGAAGAACACGTTTGATTTCTGGTTCAAATGGATAATATGATGATGTCGGTCTTGCCCTGGTCATACAACAACGCAAAACCAGAATTATTAGCCTTTTGAAACCAAACACAAATACAAATAAAATGAACAAAGGTGCAAAAAAATAAAAAAACAAAGTCGTTATTGCCAGTCCCCGGTAACGGTTCCAGAAGCTTGTTGCGTGTTTGAGTGCTTCGCAATTGGTGCAAGTATACATGTAGCAAATTATAGTATAGTAAATATATCGTCTCCACGAGGACTGGTGAAACTCTAATTTTTAGCTCCTCGCAATGAAAAGAAAAATAAATGGTGATGATAGGTGTTGGAAGTAACAAGTTAAATAATTAAACAAGTAAAATAAATGAGGAAAGTAATCGAATAAGAGAGTAGGTCGGGTTATCGTGGGTAGTGGTGCAATGGTTGTTTGGATTGTCATGGCAATTGATTGCTAAGGCAACTCAATTTCTAAGACAACTAAGACCGACTGAATTGCCGTGGCAACTAGGTCACAAATTATATCGTGGTAACTAGGTTCCTTCCTTCAAAGATCGGCGAAGCGTTCTTCAATGTCTTCTTGTTATCCCTAACCAAAGAACAAGTTAATTGTGCATGCCTTGGTGATACATCCCTGCGTTAACCCTGGGTGAACAACAACCGATCTACGCTCCTCTTAGCCGTTGAAATCCAATCCTTATTCCTAAGGTGGATTAGTCTTCATCGATAAATTGTTGAGTGGTGACCATGTTCATTCGTTTCTTGAATCTAACTCTCCTAAGTGTAGATAAATAGGTAACTCTCGAGATCCTCTCCCAATTCACTCGAAATTAAAAATAAGAAGCAAGAATGAAAAACTTTGAATTTAAATTGCAATCATTGAACCTAAACCATCCAAATGTTTATTACAACCACAAACCCTAAATAACCCCAACCAATTTAAGTTAGCTCATGGCTGGGGAAAAAGAAAATTCAATAAAAATAATCCCAAACATGGATCACGTAAAAACAAAATAAAAAAGATGAAGTGTGCGATCAGCATTCTCTCTAGAATCTGATTCCCCAAAATTCGACTCCCCCAAAGCTACGATTTGATCTTCTATTTAAAGGGGATGATGCGATCAGCTTTGTTGTTGATAAGGAGAATTTAAATGCGTTTGAATTCTCTAGAGATATGGTCCTTATCTGATCATGCGTTTGAATTTTGAATTTGGGCTTTATCTTCTGTGATCTGGATAATGTTGCAGATAATGTTGTATTAATCCAAAATTATTTAGTTATGCCACGACAATCTGTATCGGCAACTCCTTCAGAAATAACCCCTACTTGACACGGCAACTCCTTTAGCAATGAGACCTACTTACCATGGCAATCTCCACTTGCCACAGCAATCCAGTCCTATACAAAATAAAGCACACCAGCAGCGATTTTTCCACAGAAACAAACCAAATGCAATACCAAACTCACTAACTAAGTAAACTAGAAAACTATGCATGAATGCCTATCAATGCAACTAAAATGAGCCTAAGTCTAATAATAATATGAGTAAAAAGGGCAAGAAAACCAATACTTTTGCACACTCATTAGTTGTCTATACAAAATTACAACAATTATGCTTTAAGACACTTTTTCAATCATAGACATGTTGGCTTGATGATCATTAGTTGTTCTAGGTGCTTGAAGGGTCCTTTTATCTTCCCAAATGAGTTCTTAACCGTTGGTGACCGTTGGGGATGAATTAGAGCCGTTGGGGATGTTTTTTAAGCAAAATTCCCCCCTTTTATGCTAGTCGTATCGATACTCGAAGTCGCAGAATCGGTACACCCCTTATATGGAAAATAGCCGTTGAAGGCTAAAAATACACAGAGGTTCCAAAACCTCTTAGGGGGTTTTGAAACCACCATTTTTGTACCGGTACGAAAGATGTTGTATTGGTACGCAATTTGGTTTCTAAAAAACTAAAGTCCAGGGGGTTTCGAAACCTCTTAGGGGGTTTCGAAACCACTAGGCTAGTATCGGTACGGATCAGTTATTTCGGTACACCATTTGGTTTCTGAATGGTTTGCAAACACGTATCGGTACGGAGCAAAGGTGTACCGGTATGGGGCTTTAATTTTTGATATTTTGGCCATTTAAAATCATTTTAAACATGCCAAAAGCCTATGAAACCATTTTAAACATATTTTCAAGTTGTTTGGACTTTGAATCATTTTTGCAATCTTTTTAATTTAGTCCAAAACTATTTTTTCAATTATTATATCAAAACAAATATCGTAACAGTTACATTTAAAACCGATTGCGAAACAGAGCCCAATTACACAATAATTCATATTAGGGACCAAAACATAATTTTTTCAAATTACAGGGTCTTTGTTACAACTTGAATTACCAATCCTTAGTTAGTCCTATTACATGCTCACACGTTAAATTCTAGTTCAAACAATCATCCACATTCATTCAATTGCATCTATAACAACCAGGGATTAATTTTGCAAGATTTCGAAACTTCAGCAAAATAAGATTGCATAAGATCAGCATATCGTACCGATTCAGGCAAGCCCGTACCAATACGGATTAGCAAACATAATGGCTTAGCATACCGATACATTAGTTCCTGTACCGATACGAGGAGTTGACTAATCTGTACCGATACGGCATTGACCTGTACCGATCCCCTTCACATTTATTCAAAACTTAGAATTCCAGTAACCAAATGGCGTATCGATACGGTACCCCGTGTACCGATACGACATGTTAAAATCGAAAGGGTCATACCGATACTCAAACCCGTGTACCGATGCTAGCATACATTTTCCTCAAGGTGTACCGATATGGTGGCTAAGCGTACCGGTACCTGTAGCTTAAAATCGACAATTTGAGCCTTAACAAGACCCCGCGTATCAATCTTGAGGTTCTCGTACCGGTACGCAGAGGCCTGTAATGACCTCTGGGTCCAACATATAACTCTTTGACTCATTCAAAACATCCTTAATGCACCTCTAAACATCATATTACATCAAAGGCATGCTTAACAACATCATTCTAGCCTAATAAACCACCGTAGCAATCATAGCACAAACAATCATCAAGTCTATAGGCATGCTCCCTAATCAACATCCAAAACATAAATCCATCCACATCTAAAGCACTTTAAACCTCAAGCAAAACCAAACCAACTATTACAACTTGTTCAAACATGGAGTTCATCCAAAAACCCTCCCAAAATAACATTTGACACATTGCCCTTATTACTACTAGGTAGTGTTCAAACCATACTTCGAAAACAAGTCTTTAGGATTCCTTCCTTGCTTCCTTGCTGTATTTGACCTTTAATGTTCTGCATTGATGGAAAAAGAGAGCGTAAGCACACAACGCTTAGTAAGGAATGCTAAAAAACCAGCAACCATCAATACAATTTAAACCATTTACACTTCTTTTGAAAACCACTTTCCAAAAACACTTTTGAATCAACACATCAACATCATGCCTTGTTTAAACCATGCACTTAATATTTCTAAAACAACATATTAAACCATATACAAAATGTATCATGGATTCAACATCAAAGTCCCATTTGCTACCCTCAATTTAAGCTTTCCCATGCATACTACCAATGCAAGGCTTAAAGAGTAAAGACATGTTTAAACTCATATTAAACATCATAATTCATCTCATGATACATTAACAATTATATTGGCTTACAAGTGAACATTAACCAAGTTTTGCTTTACAAAACATAACATCGGATAGACGGATTCAACAAGTGTTCCCAACACTTCATGCCATCTCAACCGGAATCAAGGTAAAATATCAACCCCACACATAGCCCACTAACGGGAGTCTTCGGTACAAAGATCTAAACCCCTCAACTGTTAGGGTACTTGGATGGATTTTTTGGTACACGGATCAAAACCCCTCAACATCCAAGGCGACTTTTGACCGTGCACTATCAATCCTATGGCCGACCAACTATATCCGATAACATTTTCAAACCATTTACATTCCATCACTTGCAATTATAATTTATTTTGTTAGCATAAACTCATTGTTTTCATATGCATCAATTAAACCAAATTACCAATGCAATAAACCTTGCATTTAACAATGTTCAAAAACATTAATAAACCATGATTCATCTCACAATGCATCATCAACATTTCATAGCCAAATTCCAGCATTAAATCATGCTCAAAACATGCCTAAACAGTAGTAATCCAAACCGTGCAAACAAGTGCATAAATCTAAATGTTAAACCGAGTTCGAGAGAGAATTCATCCTTTACTTACTTCCAAGATTAGAACAGCATTTCAAGCTCTATATAAACTCTCAAACTCAACTTTCAAACCTTTGCAAAGTTGTAAACACATTCTAACTCATCGGCACACAAAGCCTCGCTTGCCGATACGGTAATCTCGCCTCCAAAGATTTCGAAACCAAAGCTCAAGCTTGAGAAGAAACTTCCTCTGTTTTATCCATACAAAAATAGTGAGCACATTGCATAAAAATGCAATCAATAACACAACATCACAATCCTCAACATCATTTACCAAAAACCATCCCACAACATCCGAAATGTACATCAAACTTCTTCCAAACTTTACCCAACCTCAACCTAACATATTAACCCATCAATTAACATCAATTAAAATCTAAAAACACATCTCTAACATCCTTATACATTCAGCATCCGTAAAACCTCCATACTACCTTAAAAACACATAACTAGCAACCTAGAAAAATAGGATTCAATTAGTTTCAGGATTCCTATGATTAAACCATCTTATTAGCATCATTCAAAATCAAAATCATGATCTATATCAAACTAAATCATGAAAAAACAGAATCATTACAGAATTCCATAAGAAGTGTTTGGCTAGAGAGAATTGGAGAGAAAAGCTCTTTTGTGAAAAGTTAGTCACGTCAATTTTGTTTTTAAAACCTTTTAACTAATCCAATTAATTCCCCAGCCTTTTTATCATTTTAAAATCACTAAAAATAACTAATTAAGGGGAAAAAGTATGATATTAGACTTTAGGGTAAATAGCTTCTTAAAGATTCAAAGTTTTGTCCCTTTTACAAAACAGTCACCAAAAATAGTTTTAAAATTTTACATTTTAGTCAATAGTCCAAATGTCCAATTTCGAGACCCCTTTTTTGCAAAATTGACATTACCAAAATTATTTCCATATTAAATAATGATTTTATACCATTTTCCCAAATTTTATCTCACCCGAAAATATTTGTTTCGAATTAAATTTCAAAACTGGCTCGAATCCCCTAATCCGATCCAACGGGCCGTCTAAACCACCTAGAAAACTCCTAGGCCCAAAATCAGGGCATTGCACATGATCTCTGCCCAAGCATGCAAATTGAGTCTCAATCCCTCAAAAACAAATATTAAACATCATACAAGTCCAAAACATCAAACATAACTTGTACCAACATGGAGTATCTAAAATAAACCTCCCAATTACAACTTGGTCACATTGCCTCTTATTACTACTATACATTTGTAAAACTACACTTGAAAATGCTTCAATCCTTGGATCCTCCCTTGCTTACTCGCTGTCCGATAGTTTATTTCTTTGCATTAATGAGAAAGAAGAGCGTAAGCTATAAGCTTAGTGAGGGAATCGCAAAAACACTCATCAATGCAATTAAAACCATTTTAATTCAAACCAAATGTATAAGTCTCAAGGCAAAATCATCTTATACTTCTATAATCTCTTCAAATATGCACATTTAAATCATTTACAACACATGTATCATGGATTTCTACCATAAACCTCAATTTAAGCTTCATATGCCAAAATCTCTAAATAGCAAGCTTAAAGAGCATCTCATGTATAAACTATATTATACAAAACATAATTTGTTTCTCATGATACATCATCTCATATATTGGCATTCAAGTGACTCAAAACAAGTTTTATTCTATTTTATCAAAACCACATCGGATACACGGATTTCCCAAGTGGTACTTCGACCACTTAATATATGTCCTCAAACCAGAGCAGCCCTCAACAGTTATAATGTATGAATCCACCAGCGGGAGAATTGACACACTCTTGACCCCTCGATCGTTGCGGTTCTTATGGTGGAGCATGGCACGCTCTTGACCCCTTGACACACATGAGGTGACTTATTACAGTGCACTTTAAACCCTATGGCTAGCCAACTATATCCAATAACATTTTACCTTAGCCACTTGCCAATATACTCAATACAAACCACATTAACTTACAGTTTTACATATGCATCAATTCAAACCATTTTCCAATACATTAAACCATGTATTCTAGCATTCTCAAAATACTTTCATAAATTATTTGCTATGCTTAAATCTCATCATGTATAATCATTTGCATCATCTTTCATTTCTAAAACATGCATATAACAGTAAGTAATCAAATCTATAAACATGTGCATAAGATTGTATTTTGCAAAACTGAAATCAAGAGAGAGCTCAACCAATACTTACTTCCGAGATTAGAAGTGTTTCAAACTTATTCTAAACTCCCAAAACTTCTTTCAAGCCTTTTAATATCAGTAAAACATGTTTCCACTCACCAACAACCCAAAGCTTTCTTGTCGTTGCGAGAATCAAGCTTTCGAAGCCTATGCAACCTCTCCAAAAGCTATAGGATTCAACTCCCCTGCTTTACCCAATCAAAAACAGATGATTAATGCACTTCCATGCTTCTCTAATTTCTAGCAACCAACAAACACAACTTTGCCTCACAAGAAACCATCAAATGCTTCTCTAAAACAACCGAAACCATCACCAAACTTCATCTAAACAAAGCCCAGCCAAAACCTATTGATTTTAACATCTTAACAACATCAATTAACATCCAAAAACATCTTTATAATGTCCTTATACCTTCAGCAACCTTACAACACCAAGATCACTTCAAAATCTAACTATTTACAATCTAGAAAATTAGCAATTCACATAGTTTCGGGATTTATTTAATTAATATCTTATTTCAACATTAAAAAATATCTTATAAGAGATCTAAATCAATTAGATTTAATACAAAATAGACTATAACAGTGTTTATCAAATTTCCACATAAAAACTCAATTTAATCATCAAATTCATGTTTTAATCATAATTCCATAACATAAATCAGTTGTAAAGAATCAAGAACTTGGGAATTTCAATAAAGAACTTTTAATTAGAGAAGAGAAACGAAAATCACCTCTAATTTCTAATTTCTCCCTTTGTAACAACCACGACCCGGATGTAACATTTGGGCCTCACGCCTAAAACCCAACCAAACAATTTTGACCTAGTTTAGCCCAACCCACAAATCGATAATGAAAATCCATTTAAATACAACCCAATAAAACATAATAAATATTTGAAAACATGTACAATGAAGCTCCTTTTAAAATTACATTATAAACCTTTGACTCAATCGTTTGAAAATCCAAATACAATTACAATATACAATAGGTTCCTACGGATACATAGCCCAAAGACCTAAGTACTGTACTCTGAATAGACGAGGCACTGGAATCCTTCCCTGATGGTGCTCCTCCAAGAACGAGCCAAACCTACTAACCTGCGAACGGAAACAACGATTCTGAACGCTAAGCTAACAAAGCTCAGTGGATACACCGCCACTCAACCATGCTTAATGCAAATCATAAATAAAGCAACGCAACATGAATGACATCATGGCAAGATAACAATGGCGCTACCATAACCGCCTAAACACATAGCATTATGAATGTATGATCACGCACACAACTCAAACAAGTACCTCATACATTTCCCTAGCACTACACAGATAACACCAACAACATTAACTGAGGTCCGCGTCCACAAAGCATCGGAATCCTACACTTGAGTGAGGCCCGCGTCCACAAAACATTGGGATCCTACACTACGAGTAAGGCTCGCGTCCACAAAGCATCGAGATCCTATACTCTCAGCAAAGCCCGCGTCCACAAAGTATTGGGATCTTATACTCAAGGGGATGAGGCTCGCGTCCACATAGCATCGGGATCCTATATCCATCCTCAGAATCTCACATCAAGCATCTTCGAATGAGGCTCGCGTCCACAAAGTATCGGGATCTTACATTCGGGAGTCTTCAAGGTGTTGCAACACACTTAAGGCATCTAAATCCCAACAAGGGATGACTCGACTATCTAAGCGTCCCATCAACACACAACAAGGACCCTAGTTACCACACAGCACGTAACCTCAACACAAGGGTCTTACCGTACACAGCTTTAACACCCTTACCATCGCCTCATGGTTTCTATAAATTATTATATCACACTATTGAGCTTATCTATTTATTTAGTATGTTATGAAGGTGCACATTAGCAGTTCTCATTAATTTATCTTATTATTCAATAAGACTTAACCTTATAGGCGCCCTTCCGCATACAGCATGGGCCCAGATTACCACACAACATCAATCGATCCACCTAGGATCCCTATGGGTTACCACCTCATACAGCTTACCCAATACAACGAGTCATTAGCCATTTATTTCATACACGGGGTTTAAATCTCTATTTCTCAGTTTTAATATTCATTTTACACCTTAACAACCCCTAGGGCCTTTTGCCTCGAAACATAGAACTCCCGAACATAAACTCGACTTTCTTAGGTAGAATGCCCAGCTAGTACCGGTACTCCTATATGGGTATCGGTACGCCCCTATAAGTACCGGTACTCCCTCATGAGTACCGATACTCAATTTAGGTTTGAAAAAAACTGAACCCTCAAGTCGTACCGATATGCCCTACCTTGTATCGATACACATCATCAGTACTCCAATCGCCCCGTACCGATCCAGCCCATGCTGGTACTCCTACAATAGCATACCGATACGCTAAGCCTTTCCCAGGCAATGTAACAGTGAGTACCGATACGCCCACAGCATACCAGTATGCAAATGAGCTACTAGAATCCTTAATATGCAAGGGGTATCGATACATGGGGAGGCGTACCGGTACTCCCTTCACAACCCTCTCCCTTTTATACTAAGACGTACTGATACGCTAGCCCCCGTACTAGTAGGCGAGCCCGATTTTCAAACTCTGGTGCGGGTTTCACCTAGAAACCATATTTAACCCATGGTTAACCCCCAATTCGTTCCTACAAGTTATGGTGATAGTATTAAGTGAGTTTCTACCAATTTTAAGCCTTAGAAACAACAAATCCACATTTTACCATTAAATGAGGAGTCAACCAAGCATATCAAACCATAAACACCCAAATCATGCACAAAGCCTATTTTTATGAGTTACAGAAATTCAAAGGAGTTAGTGGTGTAGTAACCTTGGATTAAAGTTGGTGAAGAAGCCTTCAAAGATTCATTCCCATTCTTCTTCCTCAAACCCTCACCAAACACCTTCTTCTACCACAACCAGCCATTTTTGCCTTGATTCGAATATCTCCAGATGCTAAGTAAACTTCCTTACTTAAGCACAACGAGATTCAAGCTCAAAACTTTAAAGATCCTACCTTTAACACTCAACCTTGGATAGGAGATGAGGATGGGTGGGGAAAGAGAGCAAAAGGAGAAAATGGTGACCTCACACCCTAACAATCTGCAGAATAATTCAACAACCACCAGACCCATTTTCATCCTCTTATGCCTTTACCAAACTACCCTTCTTAAATTCTTCCTAACCCATATTCAAACCAATAACTCAAGCCCAATAAGGATCGAGCCCAAAAAGGCTCCTATAAGCCCAATAAACTCGACCCACACATGAGGCTCGTGTTTCGATTTGACTCGATCCTCAAATTTAAAAAATCCAGGTCGTTACAACTCTCTTTTCCTTAAAGAAATTTTCGTCCTCGAAATTTAAATAGGGAAAGAAGATGATACTATCGAAGATCAAACCATCATTTCAATCATACATGCCCACAACTCCAAAGTTCTCTACAACACCTTCCTAACCAAAACTCTTAACATAAATTCTCAACTCTCTGCAAGACTCCTCAACAAAACATTCCCAAGGTTCGACACAACACTCATATAGAACCTGAAATGGTTCAACCAAGGATAATCTCAAAAAAATTATCAAACATCGGCACTTTGAACTCACTTCGGATAAGTCACAACTCGGTGAACGAACCTTTCTACCAACACTAGTATTTCCAAGGTCTTGAACTCAACCTTCATCTGCATCCATAATGCGACACTTCTTCAAGGTATACCACAGGGAACTTCCTCTTATATAATCACCATAACTCACGTGTTCAGGAATAACAAACCCTATCAATCATGTTCTATCATCCATCTAACATGAACCTTTTTCACAACTTGGTTAACTGATACGGGACTTAATGCCTTATTTACTTGAACTCACTACGACATAAGCAGATGCGAGTCCATGATCAAGCGATTCTACTAGCCAAGCCACTTCGGTTCCAAAAGAAAATCGTTGCCACAACCAAGCTCTGCTAAGGATCAAACCACCAAACTGTTCTCAAAGGTCTGAACACTCTCTTTCACTCCTAACCACCAATTTCTGACTAACGTTGGTGCTAAAACTTTACCAAGTCCTTCAAGATTCCTAATGGTCCTCCCAGCACAACTTATTACGACACAAGAATCCGATCCCATACAACTTTAACCAAAACTCACATTTCTTTGAAGCTATTCGGAACATCTTTACACCGTCGTCATGCATAAAAACAATCCATCTTAAACCCAAATAAGTAACACTCTACTCATCGAACTTAAGATTGTCTTGACGCATTCGTAAGTCCAAAACACTCTTCAACTTGCCCTTAGAGTTCAAACATCGCATCAAACCCCAAATTAATGTCAATTCTCCTTAGTCTTCAACTTACGAGACCAATCTCCTGAACGATCTTACGAGAATCTCAAAACTCTTCAATATTAACAAGATCATCAGCCCTGAAAAACAAATACTGACCTCCCATTCTTATACATCGACCTACAACAGCTAACACCACTATATCTTGATGTACCAACATAAACACGTCCCAAGGTGAACCCCTTGGTGACATCGCTCTCACCCCCTCCTCTACCAAGGAGTTCTCACATGAGGGGTTTGGTA
The DNA here is from genome assembly GCA_019671005.1 of Hibiscus mutabilis. NCBI lineage: Eukaryota > Viridiplantae > Streptophyta > Magnoliopsida > Malvales > Malvaceae > Hibiscus > Hibiscus mutabilis. Next base: position 32,022,963 of record CM033742.1, read on the forward strand.
AATGTCAGATCACAAGGTGATGAACGCTTAATACCGAACTCAACACATCCTTTATCATGGGTACTACTCTACGGTCAAGAGGTTATCTCACTCAACCCTCGAAGAGCACCTCGATAACCACTTGCATGTCCATCGCTCTAAACCACAGACTATCACTCTTGCGCCAGCTGTGCGAACCAAGAACGTCTTGCAACCTACAAGGTCCCCTTCAACTAGCATCACATGAGCACAAGACATAAGCTGGAGAGATAGGATTTATTCACGCACAATACCGACAACTGGTTCATTCCAAACCTCAACTTTAAGATTCTTACTTGGAAACTAGGGCACCCCTCGCACTCACGTGACCAACCCGTACCAAAGGTAAGTCTAACAAGTCTACAGGGACCGTTACTCTAAACCATACACACCACCCATGATGGAACCTTTACTTACCAACACTTACCATCCATTAATTTACCAAACCAATATCAACCTCAAGGAAACTTATCACAGAACTCGCTTAATAAAATTTCTGCCAAGGTAAGAACAAGAAATCAAACTGCCATCAAGAAACTGAAAACCACAATGAGACCCAATCATTTAACACACTCTCGGTAACAAGCTTGTCATTTCTGGCATGGACAACATATTGTCTAACACAAGCTCGTGCGATGACTCTAACTGTAGATCTCACCTGGACTCCACCCTAATACTTTGACAATGACCCAACACCACTTCTCGAAGAACCTTAACTATGCCCAGAAGAAGTCAACCTCAAAGACTGAACCGATAAATACTCATCCACGATTGAGCAGTCCTTTGCCATGTGACCCGATGTTTGGCACTCATAGCAAATCCTCCAAGCAAGAAACATACCTCAAGGTGATGTCAACCACGAAAAAGACGCCAGGGCCGAACCATCAACACTCTCCATTATAGAAGAAATCGATAAGCCCCCTACAACACCCTCAATTTAGATTTCTAAGCAACCCTCAACTGATCTAAAACAACTCTTTTTGATCTGATCAAAGCACAAATCCTCCCCTCTTCAGGGCCTAAGAAGAAACTTGTGATGTTTTGATTCCCCACAACACGGTCTACAGAATCCTCAATTGATTTAATGTTGGCTCTAAGGTCATTCGAGTGCTTCGTACTAACGACTAGCTCAGAGAATATTTCGGGTAAAACTGTTGTCTCGCGCATCAAATTGTCAACTTGAACCCACATCTAACCTCAACCACCTTTACTCTTCGATAGCAACAAACTTTGGGCAAAACAGCTCAACCGTAGAAAAATCTTACTCATATCTAACACTGCTTGACACCTTAAACTGACTGCAAGAACTGATCCCTCATATTTTTCATAAGAGCTTCACTGACATACCTTTTTTTCTGACTCACCCAATGAATACCCCATGTTGAGAAAACAGGCTGCGATCCTAACTCTATGGTCTTTCATCATTCGTATGCATTGCCTTTAAGAAAAAGGCGATACAGTTAGAATTTTCTTAAGACTATTCCACGTCATCCTTAGATCTCTCTGAATGTTTCTTAACCATCAATCTGATTGATCAGGTCATCCTTTCTTAACCCCTTTACCATACTTAGATTCGTAATAATAATGTTCCTCCCATTAAAGGAACATGGCTCCCTTCACGACTCCCTTGGTCGATCACGTATCGTCAACCCAACTGGTCCGAACCGCATTCAGAAGATGGTAGTTTGTATTTCCTATTGCCCTGGGTTTGATTCCCCTGAAACCTCGAAGCTTCTAACACTACACTTGTCATCTCAAGTTGGCTCATGACCAGACAACAACTGGTGGCGAAGGTCATATCAATTCACTTAGAAGACAACTCCATTGTATTTGTCACCTACGTGTTCTCAAGCTTTACTCAAGCATCGCCTCGCGCAAAACCCACGATGTCCTTCCGGCTACTACTATAAACAACCGCAACAAGCATACCTTACTAGAGATCTCAGGGCATTCAGCTTACTAGGAGCACACTTGGGACCTCACAATCATCATATACTTCTCCATATTGGACGAAGACGCATATCTGTCAGGCGTGCTACATCCCCATCATATGGTATCCACCATTAAGGTTCACTTACTACGAATAATGAGACCCTCGATCGGCACTCTACCACTGGTCAATCAAAAGTAAGTCATCTTATCTGTTCCATAAGGGTCGTCTACCAACACGTAGAATCTCACCACTAGAGGTCATCACCATGAACTCAAGGCTTTAAGGTAACTTACGGCACATAACCACGATTACTTCTCAAGCGATGGGAGGGGCACACCCTCAACTCCTCCATTCCTTCATAAGCCCAAGCTTAACGTCTAAGATAACTCCGATCTGAGAATTATCCTCAAAGGAATCAACCATCATCATGACCCTCACGACCGCGATCGAATCTAGCTTAATGTCGCAACCAGCGAAACACGTGAACACAGGGCACACCATCCAGATTCCAGTCTTGAAGAGTACAACTTAGACACACAGGCTTGTATTCGTTGGACACCTATTCTCGACTCCTAACCACCCTGGGGTTTTTCTAGAACCGGCTAGACATAGGCTCTGATACCTATGGGTGTTCAAAATTACCCGACCCGCTTGACCCGACTCAATTACCCGACTACCCGATTTAAAATAGACGGATATTTCTAAGATTTTTATGTTTTTATCGGGTCGGGTACCCGACCCGTTAATTTTCTCGGGTACTCAGGTTGGTCTTGGACCAGAAAATAGGTTCCAGTCGGGTACCCGACTACCCGATTAAATATATGCTTTTAATATTTTTATAATTAATTAAATATATATTTTTAATTAAAATTAAAAATATGAAAGGACTAAACAACCCCTCAACCTAAACAAATAATCCCGATTCAGTGATTCTGCAATATTTCCCCCCAAATCTTCAATTTAAAATCCTTAACTAGACTACTTCAATCTCCAATCGGCAATCGATCCTCCCTCTCACCGGTTCCGTTCAGGCGTTCACCGTCGCTTGACGTTGTACTGTTGCAGCCGACTCGTCATTTGTTGCATCTCCGATTCGTGGTCGTCACTCATCAGTCTCCTCTCTAATCTCCAGGCTCCAGCAACAGCAAGGTATTTACTATTTATTTCCAGTTTTCCACCAACTTTTGCTTGATGTAAATGTAATCGACTAACCGTTGATAATAAACAAACAATCGACTCAATTTTTGAATGCACAAACAGTTTTGTGCAGTTTTGTGTACTGTTTAGTGCAGTTTAGTGTAAATTTAGTGCAGTTTAGTGCAGTTTAGTGTAAATTTAGTGCAGTTTACTAGTTTAGTGCAGTTTAGTGTAAATTTAGTGCATTTTAGTGCAGTTTAGTGCAGTTTACTAGTTTAGTGCAGTTTAGTGTAAATTTAGTGCATAAATTTAGTGCAGTTTACTAGTTTAGTGCAGTTTAGTGTAAGTTTAGTGCAGTTTAGTGTAAACAAACAATCGACTCAAGTTTTGAATGCAGAAACAGTTTTAATTTTAAATGCAGAAAACAGTTTAGTCGAATATGCAAAAAATAGTTTAGTGAAAATTGAAAAACAGTTTGGTGCAGTTTTGTGTAGTGCAGTTTAGTGTACTGTTTAGTGCAGTTTTGTGTAAATTTTATGTTGTTTTGAATTATAAAACAGTTTGGTGTAAAATTTAATGCAAAAAAAACAAGCAGAACGCAGAAAATACATGCAGTTTTTGACTTCTGTATGCTGGAAAATTGAAAATGCAGTAAAGTATATATGCTAAATTGCTAAAAATGCAGTTTAAAATCAATGCAGAAACAATTTAGTTTATAGCAGTTTTGAATGCAGAAATAGTTTTGCTTTAATAGTAGTTTTTTTTCCAGATATGTCGATGACGGGGAAAATGTTAATGTTACGCTAACTTCCTCAACTGCGTCACCTAAGGAACCTGAAAAGACTGAGGAAACTCCAACAAGTGTAACCAATAAAAGAAAGGGAAAGAAGCCTGTTGAAGCTTCACCAACTGAAAGAGGTAAAAGGAAAAAAACTTCTACTGCTTGGGATCATTTTAAAGCAATTGTTGGTGATAAAGAACGTGCTGAATGTATTTATTGTGCTGCAAAGATATCTTGTTCATCTGCCAATAGAACTAATGCCATGAAGCGTCACACGAATCGGTGCAAGAAAGCTCCTTTTAACTTGGATAAAAAATAAACAATCTTAGATTTTGAGTCCAAGACAAAGTGCAACGCTGATGGGACAATAGAAACTATTAGTGCTCCTAGACTTTGGCGTTTTGATTAAGAAGAAATTAGACAAGCACTTGCTAAAATGGTGGTTATTGATGAGTTGCCATTTAGTTTTGTTGAACGTGAAAGATTTCGTATGTTTTGCAAGATTGCTATTCCTGACTTTGTTCCTCCTTCACGTGCTACTATTACAAGAGATTGTTATGCTCTTTTCATTGAAAAAGGGAAGACGTTGAAGAACTTCTTTAAGAATTTGTCCTCTAGGGTATGTCTTACGACAGATACATGGACATCTGGTCAGAACTTGTCATACATGTGCCTTACTGCCCATTTTATAGATGATGCTTGGAAATTACATAAGATCATCATCAACTTTTGCCCAATTGTTGGACATTCTGAAAAGCTTATTGGTAGGGCAGTTGAAAAGTGCTTACAAGAGTGGGATCTTAAGAAGATCTTGACGGTGACAGATGATAATGCTAGTTCTAATGATCTAGCAATCAAGTATTTGAAGCAGATTCTGAACTTGTGGGATGAAAGTGTGTTGAACGGAGAATTTTTGTATATGAGATGTGATGTACATATTCTAAATTTGGTTGTTAAAGATGGGCTGAAAGATGTTGACGCTTCTATTATGAGAGTTCGTTCTGCCGTGAAATATGTGAGGTCTTCCCCTGCAAGACTTCAAAATTTCCAATCTTGTGTTAAAGAGGAGAATATAGATAGCAAAGCTCTTGTCCGCTTGGATGTTGAAAAAAGATGGAATTCCACCTATTCCATGCTCAAAAGTGCTTTAGTGTTTAAGAAGGCATTTAGAAATATGAAAACTAAGTACCTTCCATACACAAAGGAGCTTAGGAAGGTTGGTGGTGCTCCTGATGATGAGGATTGGGACAAAGTTTCTTCTTTCTTGCCTTTTCTTGAGATATTTTATGATACTACATTAAGCTTCTCTGGATCAAAGTATGTGACTAGTAATACCTTTGTGGAACAAATATATGATATTGGGTACACAATTAATTGTTATGTTGATGACTTGGAATTGAATGATGGGCTTAGGAGCATGGCACGCCAAATGAAGTTGAAGTTTGATAAGTATTGGGCAAATGTTAACAATTTGAATGTGTTGATGTTCATTGCTTTAGTTCTTGACCCTTGGCATAAGTTAAGATATGTTGAGTGGATCTTTCGTCGTTCTTATGATCCTAGCAATTCGTATGTCTTGTGTCAACGAAGTAAAGATGTTTTGACATCGTTGTTTGATTTTTATGCTTCTATGCATACTTTGTCAATACAAAAGACATCTTGCTCTGTAAATCCCAATTCTAGTGCTGTGGGAGAAATAAGGAAGTTAAAAGGAACAAATTTGAGAAATGACTATATAACCGAGATAGAATCTGTTGATTCTTCCGAAGCAACTGAGTTAGACAGATATTTAGGGGACAAATGTGCTCGTGAGAGTGATGATTTTGATATCTTGGCTTGGTGGTCTGTGCAAACAAACAATTATCCAATTATCCACAAATTCATAATAAAAATCCATTTAATTACAACCCAATAAAACATAATAAATATTCGAAAACATGTACAATAGAGCTCATTTTAAAATTACATTATAAACTTTTGACTCGATCGTTTGAAAATTCAAATACAATTACAATATACAATAGGTTCCTACGGATACATAGCCCAAAGACCTAAGTATTGTACTCTGAAGAGACGAGGCGCTGGAATCCTTCCTTGATGGTGCTCCTCCAAGAACGAGCCAAACCTACTAACCTGCGAACGGAAACAACGATTCTGAATGCTGAGCTAAAAAAGCTCAATGGATACACCGCCACTCAACCATGCTTCATGCAAATCATAAATAAAGCAATGCAACATGAATGACATCATGGCAAGATAACAATGGCGTTACCATAACTGCCTAAACACGTAGCATTATGAATGCATGATCACGCACACAGCTCGTACAAGTACCTCATACATTTACCTAACACCACACAGATAACACCAACAACATTAAGTAAGGTCCGCGTCCACAAAACATCAGAATCTTACACTTGAGTAAGGCCCGCGTCCACAGAACATCGGGATCCTACACTACGAGTAGGTCCTGCGTCCATAAAGCATCGGGATCCTATACTCTGAGCAAGGCCCGCATCCATAAAGCATCAGGATCCTATACTCGAGGGGATGGGGCTCGCGTCCACATAGCATTGGGATCCTACATCTATGCTCAAAATCTCACATCAAGCATCTTCGAATGAGGCTCGTGTCCACAAAGTATCAGGATCCTACATTCGGGAGTCTTCAAGGTGTTGCAACACACTTAGGGCATCTAAATCCCAACAACAAAGGATGACTTGACTATCTAGACGTCCCATCAGCACACAGCAAGGACCCTAGTCACCACACAACACTCAACCTCGACACAAGGGTCTTACCGCACACAACTCTAACACCCTTACCATCGCCTCATGGTTTCTATAAATTATTATATCACCCTATTGAGCTTATCTATTTATTTAGTATGTTATGAAGGTGCACATTAGCCGTTCTCATTAATTTATCTTATTATTCAATAAGACTTAACCTTATAGGTGTCCCTTCCGCACACAACAAGGGCCCAGATTACCACACAGCATCAATCGATCCACCTAGGATCCCTATGGGTTACCACCTCCTACAGCTTACCCAATACAACGAGTTATTAGCCATTTATTTCATACACGGGGTTTAAATCTCTATTTCTCAGTTTTAATATTCATTTTACACCTTAACGGGCCCCTAAGGCCCTTTGCCTCGATTATAGAACCCCCGAACATAAACTCAACTTTCTTGGGCAGAATGCCCAGGGAGTACCGATACTCCTATATGGGTATCGGTACGCCCCTATAGGTACTGGTACTCCCACATGAGTACCGATACTCAATTTAGATTTGAAATAATCGAACCCTCAAGTTGTACCGATACGCTCCACCCCGTATCAATACGCATCATCGGTACTCGGATCGCCTTGTACCGATCCAGCCTGTATCGGTACTCCTACATTAGCATACCAATACGCTAAGCCTTTTTCAGACAATGTAACAGTGAGTACCGATACGCCCATAGCGTACCGGTACGCAAAAGAGCTACTAGAATCCTTAATATGCAAGGGGTACTGATACACGGGGAGGCGTACTGGTACTCCCCTCACAACTCTCTCCATTTTATACTAAGACATACCGATACGCTAGCCCTTGTACCGGTACGCGAGCCCGATTTTCAAACTCTGGGTGTGTGTTTCACCTAGAAACCCTGTTTAACCCTATGGTTAAACCTCAATTCGTTCCTACTAGTTATGGTGGTAGTATTAAGTGAGTTTCTACCAATTTTAATCCTTAGCAACAACAAATCCACATTTTACCATTAAAGGGGGGTCAACCAAGCATATCAAACCATAAACACTCAAATCATGCACAAAGCCTATTTTTATGAGTTGCAGGAATTCAAAGGAGTTAGTGGTGTACTAACCTTGGATTAAAGCTGGTGAAGAAGCCTTCAAAGATTCATTCCCGTTCTTCTTCCTCAAACCCTCACCAAACACCTTTTTCTACCACAACCAGTCATTTTTACCTTGATTCGAAGATCTCCAGATGCTGAGTAAACTTCCATTCTTAAGCACACCGAGATTCAAGCTCAAAACTTTAAAGATCCTACCTTTAGCACTCAACCTTGGGTAGGAGAAGAGGATGGGTGGGGAAAGAGAGCAAAAGGAGAAAAATGGTGACCTTATTCCCTTACAATCTGCAGAATAATTCAACAACCACTTGCCCCATTTTCATCCCCTTATGCCTTTACCAAACTACCCTTCTTAAATTCTTCCTAACCCATATTCAAACCAATAACTCAAGCCCAACAAGGATCGAGCCCAAAAAGGCTCCTATAAGCCCAATAAACTCGGCCCACACACGAGGCTCGTGTTTCGATTTGACCCGGTCCTCAAATTCGAAAATTCGGGTCGTTACACCCTTAATTGGCAAAGATATGATAAAAGCTTCAAGAAATCAAGTAGATTTTGTTGTAGGAATCAAAGAAATCAAGTAGATTTTGTTGTAGGAATCAAAGAAATCAAGTAGGAAATCAAAAGAGATTGATTCCTGGAAATTTTAGAAGAAAAATGATAGCTTGGCTACTGAGAAAGTTGAGAGCAAAATTAGTTACGTGAGAAAATGAATTATGTAATTAAAATCTCTTTTATTAATTCTATTTTATTTTAATATTAAAACCAATTAAAAACACTTTAAAACAGCCTAAATTAAGGGAAAATCTGATAAAAAGGTTGGTTAATTATCTCTTTAAAAATTCTAAGTTTTGACTCTTTTACAATTTAGTCACTAAAAACAGTTTTGAAAACTTTTCATTTTAGTCACCGGACCAAAATGTCCCAAAATCATATTTAATTCCTTCAAATTGAATTTACCAGAATACTTAAAATATTAGTTAATTATTTTCTAGTATTTTTTCATATTTTATTTTAGCCAAAAACAATTTACTAAGATTTAATTCCTGAAACTAACTCAAATTGCCTATTTCGGTTCTCCCAAACTGTCTAATCGATCTGTCTAACATCTAGGCCCAATTTCAGGGCGTTGCAGTTTATATACACTTACCCACTTTGTAGTCATTGAATGACTCGGATGGAAACTGTGCCTCACGCGCAGGGGTGCGAATCAATCCCATTCAGGTTGGGCCGCACCTGCACAACGTGAGCGACACGAATGTCTGAACCGGTCGAGCCCTTATTGGGCCTGCGGTTACTTTGCCCACTGTGAATTAAATTTTTCCTTAAATGTTGCATATCTTTTTGAATATTCAGAATTAAGAGGATAAATATATGGAAAGATATTGTATCTAATTAATTCAAGTATTGCTTGGGATCCACGAAATATATTCGATATATATGGAATTTTTTATTGTATCTGAAAAATAGAATTAATGGCCATTATATTCGGTATATAATTTTCCAATAATAACCCTATATGAAACCCCTATAAGTACCGTATTAACCTACTAGGTTAAACACAATTAAAAAAACGCATTCTTCCTTTTGTTTTCTCTAGTTTTTGATGATAGGCAAAGGTGAGGGTTTTTTTTCGTTCGAAATCTCTTCAGTTGTGCTACTGTTGAAGATCTTCTATTGTTGTATCTTGGGAGACCGACGACCAAAGAACTCAAGCACTTGAGAGTGGTCGAAATCTGTCTTAAGGAATTGTTTAGCTGCAGGCCTCTACACATTTCATCTATTTTCTTTCGAATCTAGTTTTGTACCTTATACCCTTATTTTCTCGTTTATTTAATTTACTTAAATACAATTGTTTTTTTAATCATCTTGGATTGATTATTTTGTAACACAAAGTACTGTTAAGGGTTCACCATGACATGACCTACCTTCAAGCTTGGTGGTTTTGGCTTTGTAATTCCTAGCACTTACATTTAAAAAAAAAAGATTTCAACTATCGATGAATCTATTGTAAAATAATTTTTCTCTACTCTAGGTGTTTCTGAAAGGTTCTCATTTGGCCATTGAGTTTTCAAAGGCAATCCTCAAAGTGGAGGCTCAAACTCGAACTCGAGCTTAGGTCCTCGCCCATTCGATGGCTTGTTTTTAGTATCATGTGGAATCTCAGCCTTTGCTTTCGTAGTTGTTACAGTGCGCCAGGTAAGAAGGCAAGATACACGGTATGCGAAGTGGGCATTTATGTTTTCTCAATGAATATAGCCAAATTGTCACATTTCGGTTCTTCTTGGGAAATCCTGTCCGACGAACAAATAGTCAAGGCAACGTATTAGTGACATGAATTATCATCTAAAATGGCAGGTTCATATCGGTCAATAGATTAAAGTTTTGGGGTTAAATTAAAAATTAATTTTTTTATTAACGACCACGTTATTGTATTAACGTAGTTTTTAACCTATGACTTTTTTTTGCCATTTTTTCAAATTGGGTGATAAAAATAAAATGACAAGTTCATATCCAGAACAATAACGGTCGAAAGTATAAGTAACAAAAATAACTTTTTTTTAAATTGGATGATCAAAATAGAACACGCCATAAATATAAGGGATCTCTGGTGAAATTATCTTTAAAAAAATTAAAATATAAAAGGTAGTTTTTAACCTATGACTTTTTTCCGCCATTTTTTTCTTAAAAAGATGGCTTAAACGTCTAGGTCAATAGCCCTACATTTTTTTTGAATAGCCCTACATATTTTAATTTTAGGGATAATTAACTAAAAGTTGGAATCGGCAGCCGATATGGGACCGACCGGACCTCACGTTTGTGTCAAGCCACTCACATGTTAGCTAGCATTAAATGGATTGGCAGATAAAAAAGGAAGCTACACTTGTTAGCTAGGGAAAGTTGGTTAGCTCCTCTTTTTCCCCCTTCAATTGGGTTATTCGTTTTGGACCGACTGGAGTCGATGAATTTGGGTAGGGAGTAGGGACAGAGTTACATTGCTGATGGGCTAGGGTGGGCAAAAATTAACTCAACTCAAAAAAATTAAATTATTCAACTCGATTCAAGGCAAAAAAAAAATTGACTCATTTTAATTCGACTCGTAATTTTATAAACTCGACTTGAACAAATTTCAAATAAAGTTTGAGTTATGAAATAAAAATTCGAATAACTCGAAATTTTTAATAATTAGTTTATCAGTTTTCATATTCGAGCCGAGTCTATCAATTCTGTATGATATATTATATATATCACATGTGAAAATATGAAAATATATATATATATATATATATATATATATATATATCGCATATGCATATAGAAAGCCGTTAAAATTAGAATTAACATGTGCACCGCCTAGCCGTAAGTATATGCATATAGAAATATATATGTGCACCGCTACGCATATGCGCTTAAAAATATATATGTACAATTAAATTTGTACAAAAACTCAAAAATTCGACTCAATTTAACTCGACTCGTATTTATTTTATTCAATTTTATCCCTCAACATGCTTATTTTATTTTTCCTTAGTTTTGTTATTTATTTATTGCATTGTATATTTTTATTATAAAACACTATTATTATTTTCTCGATAATTAATATATATTTTTATTAATATAATTATTATTACTATATAATATATTTTCTATTACTATATATTTTACTTTTAACTTTAAATGATGAAAATCATCATTATTATTATCATATTATTATTTTTTTACTATTACCAGTACTATTATTTATTTAAAACAATTACTATTATTTTTTGGTTTATTTTAAAACAATAAGTTTACTACTAATAATTTAAAAATCGAATATCCGATCCAAACATCTAAAAATTCAATATCTGAAAAATTAGATGTTTTTTGTAGTTGTTTTTAAAAGTGATTTTTTACCCAAATCAAAAAGTTAGATATTGTGACTTTTGTGATGGATAAGTTAGTTTAAAAAGTAAAATTATTTTTTTACCATCTATTAATTAATTATTAAATTAAATTTATACATAATTATAAAATAATATATATGTTATAGTATTTTATATTGAGAATTAAATTTTTTATTATAGTTTATATTTTTAAATTATATTTTTTATTATAATTTAAGTTAGTTTATTTTATACATCATAATATTAACGAATTTGAATATCACTTAAGTTTACTTATTTTACTTTACAATACTATGTTTAAAATAAACATTTTGTTTTCTCAAAATTACTTTTTAACATTAATAATAAATACTAACCAATTTTTTTAAAATTAATTTTTTATCACACTTTTAAAATTATTTTTTTATCGTATTTTTTTAAAAGAAATGTCAATCTTAATTTTAGATAGAAAAACGGATCATGATTCAGGACCCGGCGGACTGTTAGGCAGCTGCAATTGGTTATAGTCAACGCGTCGTGATATCAACATCAGACACGTGTAACAAAACAGCTTTGAATGGTGCAACGAAAATGGTTCATCGAACATAATTGTACTAATATTCAATCGACAATTTCAATTTTAATTAGAAAAATTACTAAATTAACATTTAAAAAAATAGTAATTAATATTATTATAAAAATATTTATCATATTTTTTATAATTTCTATATATTCTTTAAATAAAATAATAAAAATATTATTTAATTATCAAAACATAAGCAATAAATTTGTACACAAATTCTTTTCCACTCTACAATAATCATTCCTTAAATTAAATTTTGTAAATATAATTCTATGTAAAATACTTTTATTCACTCACACAGTCAATAGGATAAAATCTAATATAAATATAAGTATACATAATTCCGTTTAAATTTCTAAATACTCTTAAGAAAATTTGTATCGATACTTTAAAATGCATTGTATACAAATATTTTTCAATTAAAAAAGTTTTTTGAGATAAATGAAAAAGGATGAGATGGATGTCACAGTTTTCCTTTATGCTAAAATGACAGTATAGAAGAATAGCTTTTTAATACAGCAATATATATATATATATATATATATATTATATTTTTGACATCGATAAAGATAAATAAAAAAAATATTTTATATAAATATATTTTTTAAATTATTAATAAATTGTTATAGATAGAGTGTTTAAAATTCTACATACTATTTTAATAGTTTTATATTTGTATCCTAAGTAAAAAAATGTTACTTTTTTAACGACTCGGGATATCTATTTTTTTTATTTTTTTATTTCATTCTATGCAGGTAATATTGTTTAAACTTAGGTCACTTAGAGGAATAATTTATCATATGTCTCTAGAACTACTTGTTGAGTTTGTTATATTTAAAAATTATATTTACTAGTGAAATAATAAAAACACCCTTAAAATGCATTATTAATCATCGGTTAAGATAAAAAAAAATTAATCATTTCTCAACTTAATTCACATCTTATTTGGTTTGTAAACTAACCGAACGAACACGAACATGTTCGTTTGCTTAATTTTAACCGAACAAACACGAACAACTAAACAAACATAATTTCTTATTTGTGTTCATTCGTTAAAGAATGTAGCTTGTTCGTGTTCATTCATGTTCGTTCGTTAAAATGATAAATGAACACAAATGAACGTAAATGAACATAAATCACAACAGCAATAACACATAAAATTCATTAATATAAGTTGCAACTTCAAAGTTAATTTGTTCAAGTATTGTTTAATTTTTTATTTCATATTTTTAATATATATTTTAATTTTTTAAATATAATACTTTTGTTATAAAAAATAATAAATATAAATGGACATGAGAATAAATTTAAATGAGCATAAACAAACGAACATAAACGAATGGATTACCGAACGTTCATGAACATAAATAAACTAACGAGCCCTTTGTTTGTGTTCTTTCATTTAATTAAACGAACAAAATATCTTGTTCATGTTCGTTCGTTTAATAAATAAACAAACTTCCCGTCGAACGGTTTACGAACGGTTAGCTGAACGTTCAGTTCGTTTACAGCCCTACATCTGATTCATTGTTGATTTCAATTTAGAGACATTATATATAATATAATAATAAACGAACGAACATAGACGACTAAACGAACATATTTTATTGTTCGTGTTCGTTCGTTAAATAATGCAGCTTGTTCGTGTTCGTTCGTTAAAATGATAAACAAACACAAATGAACATAAGCGAACATAAATCACAACAGCAGTAACCACATAAAATTCATTAATATAAGCTGCAACTTCAAAGTTAATTTGTTCGAGTATTGTTTAATTTTTATTTTTAATTCACATTCCTAATATATGTTTTTAATTTTTAAAATATAATACTTTTGTTATGAAAAATAATAAATATAAATGGACATGTCAATAAATTTAAGGGTAAACTACTCAAGTGACCACCGAACTTTAGGGGCGGTCCTATTTGGACCACCTAACTAAGCAACTCGTCAATCAGACCATCGAACTTTTAAAATATTCCTATTTCGATCACCAACCGTTAAAATCTAACGAAAGAGGTGACGTGGTATTTAACAGAAATTTGTATAATTACACATTTGATCAATGTTAGTTACCCATTATATCAATTTGGTCCTAATTTTATTTAATTAAATAAAATCAATCAACCAATTAGATAATGACACATGTCATCATCCGATTAGATAAATTTACTCTAGTTTTTAATTTATTTTATTTATTATTTAATATATTTATATTTTTCAAATCAGGTGTTGACACGTGTAAAAGGAGAAATAAATATGACCTTAGTGGGATTTGAACCTGAGAACTCTAGGGGAAAAGGCAAGCCTTTATCACTGCACCAACTACTCTTCAGTGATATGAATTGCACCATTCTATATATATTGTATAATGCTAGGGGAAAAAGTAAAAATGTTTTAATGGAGACTCGAACATGTGTCACATGAGATGAGTAAAAACACACATACCACTAAATCAATTCAAATAATTAAATTAAAAATGAAAACATTTTAATATATTTAAAGTATAATTAAAGAAAGATTTAAAATGAATATATATTATCTGGACAATTTTGTCAACAATGATCCATTTCTTTAAAGAAACGTATAGTTTATAAAATATTTTTTAAGAAAATTATCAAAACACATATTGGATCAAACAAATGAATTTAATTTATTAATTATCAAAATTATATGTTTTATATTAAAATATATAATCATTGAATTAAGATATTTAATAAAAAATTAAAATTATTAATTAAATTAAAGAACTCGATTCAATATTATATATATATATATGAAGTTATTAAAATAAATGTAAAAAGGAAAAAATATTCAATTTAATTTAAAAATAAAAAAAAATCATTAATCTATTTTCATTTTAAATCTTTCTTTAACTATACTTTAAATATAATTAAAATATTTTCATTTTTAATTTAACTATTTTAATTGATTTAGTGATTTGTGTGTTTTTACACATTTCATGTGACCCATATTCGAGTCTCCTCTCAAATATTTTTACTTTTTTTTCTAACATTCATTTTATTATAAGATATATACATAATGGTGCAACTCATATCATTGATGAGCAGTTGGTGCAGTGGTAAAGGCATGGGTTTTTCCCTTGGAGGTCCTAGTTCCAAATCTCACTGAGGCTACATTCCTTTCGCTTTAATTTTCCTTCAATTAGGAGGGAACATGATGTCGCATGTCGTTATCTGATTGGTTGATTAATTTTATTTAATTAAAATTAGGATCAAAATGATATAATAGGTAACTAACACGGACCAAATGTGTAATTATACAAAATTTTGTAACCGCCATGTCACCTCCTCCGTTAGATTTTAACGGTTGGTGGTCAAAATAGGACCAAATTAAAAGTTTGATGGTTTAATTGACGAGTTGCTTAGTTGGGTGGTCAAAATAGAATCCCCCTAAAGTTTGGTGGTCACCTGAGTAGTTTACCCTAAATTTAAATGAGCATAAACAAACGAACATAAACGAACGAATTACTGAATGTTCACGAACGTAAGTAAACGAACGAGCCATTTGTTAGTGTTCGTTCATTTAATTAAACGAACAGAAAATCTTGTTCATGTTTGTTCGTTTAATAAATAAACGAACTTCCCGTCGAACAGTTCACAAACGATTAGCTGAGCATTCGGTTCGTTTACAGTCCTACATCTGATTCATCGTTGATTTCAATTCAAAGACATTATAAATAATATAATAATAAAAAGATAGATGTATAAATGTTGTTAGCTTTGGAGCAAGCACATTTGGTCGGTTAGCCAAGTTGCTCGTCTTTGTTCCCTTATTTCCCCTTATTTCCCTTAAGTCATGGTTCTAGACCTACTAGGATCACTCTCCTTCCTTATCCTAGAATCTCTCTTCCCCTTCCTTCTAGGTAGAATTATGATTAGATTTAAAATTTGTCAAAAAAATATTGTTAACTTTGGTTAGATTTAGATTTAGTAATGTAAAACAAATGGGTAGATAATGCCAAAATTAGTGTAACAAATGATCTTATGTACATTAAAATAAAAAGCAGATCCCATTTCAATGATAGGCCAATTAGGTCTAATACGTATAACATAATTTCATACTATTATGGTACATTGAATTTTTTTTTATAATAACTATTCATATACAATTTAATTCAATTCATTTATATTATTAGAATTGCACATCTTAATTTTACTTAAATGATCTAATGTCTTATCTACTAGACTAATCAGTAGTTGATTGTATATTAAATATTTTAGTTCCAAACAATGCTCCACAGTTAGAGGCGCTTATCGAGCGAGTCGATCACGAGTTGAGTAGTGTTCAACTCGACTCTCGATAAGCTTGTTAAATTTTGTTTGATCCGACTTATTGCTCGTTAAGCTCACCATAATTTTTACGTTGCTTTTACAAATATATATAAAATTTAGTAATACTATATAGAACCTAATATAAACATAAATTAAAAATATACATCAAAATAATGTATGAAACAATTCTAAAGTCTAAACTCGTCGAGTTGATCTTTACTCGACTCGATTTGTTCATGTCTTGAGTCGAGTCAATTCAATCCGAACATTAACTGAATTTAAACAAATCGAGCTGGAACTACTCACTAATTGCTCACCTCAGGTAGCACCCCTACCCACAATACTACTTTATCTATAAATTCTTTAACATGGTGAGACGTTCATTATCTCAAGGCATCTCCTAATAATAGCATTCTCTAGAGAGAACAAAAGGAAAAAATGGAGATTAATGAAGAAGGTTTGCTAGAGGAATTATTAGCTCCAAGAAGAGAGAATTGGGACTCAAATCCAACAGAAATGAGTGAGATTTTCTCTAATGGCAGCTGGAACTTTGATCACCATAAACCTTCATCACCAACCTTTCTTCCAACTTCTTTCAGCCATCAACTTCCAGTGCCATTCCATCAAGATTTCACCTACAGCTTCAATGAAATCTACTGTCCACTTCTCGACGAATTCGCTTCGCAAGTCACCGATTCATCAAACAACACATTCGATACACCCCGATATCCGGTTCAACAAGATTACTCATTGAATATGGTGGGGAAAGAAGAACAAGAAGGATCAGGGTTCCTTTTAGATAAACTTCACAAGTTGGATGTCAAGGCTACTTGCAAAACTGAGCCTATTCGAGTGCAATCACCTGAGGCACCGGTTTTCAACTTTGGACCTTGTTTGGAACCCAAGCATCGAGCTAAGAAGTCGGAAGGGCAGCCTTCGAAGAATCTGATTGCAGAGAGGAGGAGGAGAAAAAGGCTAAACGACCGCCTCTCGATGTTGAGATCGATCGTGCCTAAGATAAGCAAGGTAAATTTACAGTTCAATTTCTACTGCAAAATGCAAAATTCAAGTTGTCCTAATCTGGTTTTATAGATGGACCGTACATCCATACTCGGAGATACCATAGACTATACCAAAGAGCTCTTGGAGAGGATCAAAAGTTTGCAGAAAGAGATTGCAGCATGTTCAAATGTTTTAGACATGGATAACATCTTCGAGGATGAAAAACCGAATGAAATCCTAGTGAGAAATACAACAAAGGTACTTGAATTTTTTTCTTCTGCAACTTTTTTTAGTACCTGAATCGAGTTCATAAACATGTTTTTTGTCTTGCAGTTCGAGGTCGAAAGAAGAAATAGCGATACGAGAATCGAAATTTGTTGCAAAGGGGATCCAGGATTGTTGTTATCAACTGTGACCAAAATGGAAGCAATGGGGCTTGAGATTCAACAATGTGTGAGTAGCTGTTTCAATGATTTTGCAATGCATGCTTCTTGCTCCGAGGTAACAAAATTTTTGGTAATTTTTTTTTATTTTTTTACCTGAATTAACTCCTTTTTTTTAATATTTACATATGTTCTTGTTCTTTGTTTCAGGACTTGGAACAGAGAACACCAATGAGCTCCGATGATATAAAGCAGGCATTATTTAGGAATGCTGGCTATGGTGGAAGATGTTTGTAAACTCTAGGTCCAATAATTAAGCAATTTTACTGAAATAACTATATTAAGCACATATTTGTATTTGACACTCGTGTCCGGTATATCTTTAACTATTATGGAAATAACTATATTAAACACAAATTTGTATTCGATACTCTGGCTCGAATTCGACCGACATTCTTTTCTTTTTCTTTTGTGTTTTTCTCCATTCTCTATTATTCAGCAGATGGGAGTGTGATGGACAAGGGAATCTTCGGATGTTTTTGCTTTTTTCAATCAAAGGATTTAAAGCATGGAACAAAAAGGTAACACACCATTGTTGAATGTTGACAAAGGAGGCTCATTAGCAGTAAATTACACATCAGGAACAATAAGTCTCTGCATACTTCAAACCAAAATTACAGCATTTAACATTACGAATTATAGATGTTATCCGAACTCTTCATTTTTTTCTCAAATGAGTTGTATCGAAACATCCGGGTTCAACACACGTGTGTATAAAAAACTTTGGACATGTATCTGTATATGACAGCATCAAACAATTCTCATAACGCTTGCAGACTTCAGTTACAGATGTCTCGTGGTTTTTCATACCTGAATCGGAATTTAAGTGTGAGTTTCGAATACGAGTATATCAATTTGTTTTTAGATTTCCATATGTTTGGAGGCATCGGAGATAAGTACTTTTAAAGGAAAATGAAATTGGGGTCAGGATTATCAAATAGAAGCTGATAATAATGAGTAGTTTTAAAAAAGTTGATATTACATGACAAAATGGTGCTGAAAAAAAGAGTGATGATCAAGGAGAATCCAAAAGATGGAGAAGATAGAGGTGAATCTCATCTCAGCAGATATCTTGGGATCCTGCAAGCAAATTCTGTCTGGGAATGTGAGCCGGGAGACCTGATAAACAAGGGAATAGGCCAAGCACAAACTAACAAAAATGAATGACCCTTATATAAAAATAATAATACTGTCTGAAATTGCTGTTGTGAAAAATAATAGTAATGATTGTAATAATATTTTTTATATTTACAATCGAAATCGCAATCGTAATTTAAATTTATGAATGAATTAGCTCTATAAAAAAAAAAGTTGTAATTATTATTGTGATAATTTTTTACTGTTGTTTTTTATTACCAAAGGGTTAAAGCAGGTTGTCTTTACTTATCCCATTTGCTAACCCTGATTGGTGAAAACCCTTTTGATATGACACCAGAGGATTGCTAACCTTATGGAAAAGCAAAAAGCATGAAAACCCCATTTCCAGGAAGAATCTGAGAATATTTCCACAAGAGTTTTTAGGAAGCTGCTGAGTTATTTCCAAGGCACAGCAATCTGGATTTATCTAGCAAAAGGAGATATGGAGATGAATTGTCTTTTTGATGCATTTGAGACTCCCTTTTATTAAATAAAAAAAGACTCTTTTTTAAGTAATTAAGTCTATTAAAACCTAAAATGATTGTTTCCTTCTCCTTCTCCATTTTCTTTCCCCTGTTTCTGCTTTTCTGAGTAGCCAAACACAGTAACCTAGCCTAATGGCTATGCAAGGTGAAATTAGAATTCATTTAGCAAATTGGGGAGCCTTTTTTTATCAAATAGAAAACTTCATTCACAACAAAGGAAACAAAGCATCAAACAAAAGGCACAAGAGGCCCAAAGAAACAAGCAAACCAAGAAATATCAAATCATGGTCAAACATGGCGGAAAGCCGAAACATGCAACTGAGGCATTTTAGGCAGAAGAACAAAGACGTGCGTCGTGATCAATTTAAGATCTGTGATTCGGGAGAGCCTCGGCGGCCGAATAAACCGACAAATATCTAAGGGGCAAGTCGACGTTGACGGCGAGAAACAGGCGACAAAAGCCTTTAACAACTATACCCATCTCTTTAGAGAGATTATCGAAAGAGATAGAGTCCATTGAAGATATTGAAAGAGAGAGAAAAAACCACAGAACCTCAACGAGAGTGGCCGATAGAAGGGGCAGTCATCAAACCTGCATAACAAACTAAATGGGAGCCAAAACCAACAGCAACCAAGAAGATCCTCTATTGAACCACTACCTCGTCGTTAAAGAGGTTTCTTTCTCTCACCCGTACGCTGATTCTTAGAGAGGGCACAATTAACGTCGAGGGTCAAAAGCCCTCATCAAACAGTCGAAAAGTTCTACAAAAATATATATCTAACAATGGAAGCATATAATAAAAAAAAAATAGAGAAGAGACTGAATGAATGAAGAAGAAAAAATGGGGAGGGTGGCTGCCGCTCACAGCAACCCTATATCGCTCGCTGGATCACCATCAACGTATATTCGATGGTTAAATATAAATTAAAAATGTTATAAAATTATTTAACTGATTTATTGACTTTTAAATTTTTTTTATAAAATAATTTTTTTTTGACTTTTAAAGTATATTTCGTAACATTTTCAATGTATATTTAAATATCTTTAATTTATATTTAAACATTAAATATACGTTAAGAGTATTACAAACGCCATTCATACACTTCAAAAAGAAAAAAAACCCTAAAAATTTGAGTGTTTGGGAAGAAGGGGCCTCTCTTTTCGCCCTCTTCCTTTGAACTAAATAAATTGGGGAGTCTGCTTGTGAAAAAAAAGCTTAGTGTGAAAAACTGAATATCATACATATGGTTTCAGCTTAATCATTGTCAGTTTGAGAGCTCAATTTTGAACTTTTTGACGAGCAAGCCAAATTAAAATATCATAATGCTTGAATTAAGTGTTTAGTTCATACAAGCATGTTTATTTTAGGGTTTAGAGGTGAAAGGATTTATGTTTTAGGGTTAAAATTTAGAGTTTTGAGTTTGAAATTTAAAATTTAAGGGCTTAGAGTTTAAGATTTTATATTTTAAAGTTGTGGAAAAAAATATTTACTCAAATATTAACCCATAAAACAATCCAAATTCAAACCCAAGCAACAATAATTGATTTTGAAAGTAAAACAAGAGAATTCAGCTTACTTTTTACCAGATAAAAAGCTTAATCAAACCTCAACTAATAATTCAGTTTTTTTTTTTTATCTCAAATCGATCCCCAAGCTTTAATAGAGAATTTCAATCTATCTAGTTTAAACTAAGCTTTGAGTTTCAAAATTCCAACCTAGACATTACCTTCTTATAACTTGATCTCGATTCAACCACACATCTAATCTCAACTAAATATAGAATTGGAAGGAAATAGATCCCAGGAATCTGGGAATATTATCCAACAAGATCATGAAGTAAATAAACATGGTTAAAGATTGGTATGGTTTGCATTAAGGATTTCATATTTGAATTTATTTTCACCAAGAAAAATCCCAATAAATTCATTAGCAGAAAATTCCGGCACTATATTAAAATAATTAGTAAACTAATTACAACGATTAACATTGTTATCAATAAAAAAAATTCTACAGATATGCTTACCTCATACTGCAATCTATAAAGCCGAAGACCATTAAATAACACTGTACAAATGGTTTAGCATAATCAGGGTCGAGCAATGGTGTTTTACACCAATTCATGAATTGAAAGCTGCCCCACGAGGCCTCAAATCGATTAGCTACTCTGTTACGAGTAAGACGGACCAAGGAAGTTCTCTTATTCGATTGTGAGGAAGTGTAGTTGATTGTGGTGATAGAGATTCAGTATTTGATGCTTACTTTTCGCTTTTTTCTACCTTTTCTCTAATTTTTTGTTCAAAGAGCGACT
This sequence comes from Hibiscus mutabilis, assembly GCA_019671005.1. Taxonomy (NCBI): domain Eukaryota; kingdom Viridiplantae; phylum Streptophyta; class Magnoliopsida; order Malvales; family Malvaceae; genus Hibiscus; species Hibiscus mutabilis. The sequence continues at coordinate 32,044,815 of CM033742.1, forward strand.
ATCTGACTCGAGGCTGAACATTCTGTTAAGCGCATGCATGTTCTCAAGGACCTCGTCGAGAGTTCGACTGTCACTATCATCGCATCTCAGGTGCTGCATTGGACCGTGGAGAAGTTTATTCACGATACCATAGCTGAGATCTTCAACTGCCTTCTTTGATTTCTTTGGGATATGTTCACATATCTTTGATAAGCATTTATTGAACTCTGCAGCTCTAATTCTCTCTGCATAGGCCCTCAACTTCTTGATTGTAGGAACAGTTTCCAGTGAATCCCTCCATGCTTCAAACTTTTTCAAATCTTCAGCAATAATGGACCAAGCTTATTTGCTTTTTGTACTCGGTCCTCTATATTAGCAGCCACCACCTCTTTTAGGTCATCAACGTTGTAAACTCGTTCACCTTCAATATCGGTGACGCATGATCCTACATTTCGCGGAACAGAGATATCGATGAATAACCTACAACCACCGACTTCAGAACTGACCGGGGGAAGATCCTCGACGTGCTCTTTTAAAAACAGTGGTGTTTCAGATGTTGTACTGGTGAAGACCACATCAGCTTCAGCTGAACAAGCGAGCATGTCTGTAAGGGGTCTGTAAATAATCTCAACACCTTCCGCCTCATGTTTCAACTCTTCACGGATTGCTGCAACTTTCTCCTCACTTCGGTTAACAACGACCATCTTGGTGCAACCTTTTGATACCAAGTGCCTGATCACTAGCTTCCCCATCTTTCCAGCTCCAATAACCAACATTCGAGCAGTAGCGTGTGAGGACTTGGGAAGCTTCATTAAAGCCAGTTCAACAGCAGCGGAGCTAACAGAAACAGCTCCAGCAGCAACATTAGTCTCAGTTCTAACACTCTTCCCAGCTCTAATTGCATGCTGGAACAGCCCTGTCATGTTCCTTCCAAAGCCAGCAACACCTTGGGCGACTTTAGCAACTTGTTTAACTTGTGCAAGAATTTGACCTTCTCCAAGAACAAGAGAGTCGAGACCAGCCGATACTTCAAAGAGGTGCTGGGTAGCATCTTTGTTGTACAACAAAAACTGGTGCTCGCAAATCTCTAAAACTGGATGCCACTAGTCTGCAAACCAAATTGTCCTTAGCTAAACAACTACTGCCTTGAAGTTTCCACATAAAATCGATTCATGAAAACCAACTTCAAAGAGGCTAATACGAGAAAACTACAGAGGCCAAAGATTATTGTACCTTTGACATCCATTCGGTTACTTCTTTGACTCCACGACGCTGGGATAGAGCCACAACATATATTTCCACCCTGTTGCAGGAGCTAAGAACAGCAGCCTCTTCTATATGATTCAAATCGCATAACTCTGCAATGGCTAGCTTCTGGAATGGATCAAATGCAAGATTCTTGGTAAAACAGTCATAAAAGGAAAATTAACATGTATATTTTTGCAAAAAGGATTATACATCTTAAATTTATCTAAAAATTCATGGACTAAAGGTCTCAAATATTTTGAATTCTACATTAAAGATGAAGGGCAACATATCATATCGAAATGTTGGTTGCTTAAGATCTAGTAGTTCTCAGACATTAAAGGCATAAAATTTATGCCGGTTAGCTATGAACACAATAAACTAAATGATTTGTTTTGGGGGATTCCTACTCAATCGGTTAAGATATTCCTCGTAAAATTGTTGCCCTGCTATCTAAAAATTATGAATAAAAAAACTGAAACTTTTCAGTCAAATCAATAAAATAACAATTCCCAATCAAATGGAAAATTTTAGCAGAAAATAAAGATAAAACGTACTGTCAGCTGCGGATGACTTGAGTTGTTCAAGAGCAGAAAGTGCGGCAATCTTGGCCGAAGCGTTGGATTCAGCGGCTTCACATCTAACTCCACCATTCCTCGAAACCGTACCTTTCTTTCCACAATTAGGCTTGGGAAAGACCGTTATTAGTGGTTGATAAGGAAAAGAAGCCGAAGATGATGAACAATAATTCATCAACATATTCTCCAATTTAGCACCGGTAAAACTCGAAGAAATCGCCATGGTTTCAGGAAAACTGAGAAAAGCTCACGATCTAACCCCGAAACCCAAATTGAAGGGAGAAATCCCCTTTCTCTAGGATTTTGGGGGCGGGATGACTTTGTCCCAAGTTCAGACACGACAATGTTTACTGAAGCTGTGTTTCGTTAGCTCTTTAGGGGTGGTGAACTGCGGCCACCCCATGGTGGCCGTGGTTTTCTATACCGCCTCTATCGTTAGGGTTGGAACGAAGTGCATGGGCTTGGAGGTTATTTTTGGTTTGTGGTAAGTACTCATTTTTCTTTCGTTTTGCAGGATCTTGTTCGAGAGATAGCCTTGGAAGATCGGCAAGGGATTGAAAAAGAGTGCGGATCATGGTGTGACTTTCTTGGCTAGGTTTCAAGGTTTTCCGATGAGGGGGTCGAATTGTCCCATTTTCAATCATGGCAATGCTTCCTGAGAGTAGTTCCAACATGTTTCTTTCGCTCTTTAGGGGGTCCCGATGTGGAGTTAAATAGCTCCCATGGGTGGCCTCATGGTGTGACCGCTGCGCACAGTGTGGGTTCCGGCAATGGGTTTGGTCTGCACGATAGAGGGGTTGTGTACGACGAGGGGTCCGTCACATTGCCCAGACGCGACTCAAACTGGTGGTCGCAAGGTCTGTCCGTTCCGTAGCCAAGGGCCTGTGAGCAGGCCATCGTTCGGACACCAGGGTGGCGCAAATGAAAAGTGTCTGCATTTCAGACAACTCAATGTTTACTGGGAGCAGTCTCGGCATGTTTTTTTAGCTCTTTAAGGGGTAGTGATCCGCGACCCCCCCGACCCCCACATGGAGGGGGCAGCCCTCAGCACCCTTGGTGCTGGAAGAAGGCCACTAGGTGCCAGTGGTTTCGTCCTTTTGTTCCTGCATGACAGCCGAAAAAATCGACGGCACGACGACGACTGTCAGAAAACATGACACGATGGATTTTAAATTATCCAGCAAAAAATTCCTTTGCTTCTGAGAGAAGTGAGAATCAAAACGGGCCACGTGGGAGGGTAGGCTCCCCAAATTCCAGTCAGCAAGCCTTTTAAAAGCCAGCAAAAAAATTCGATGACTGGCATTTTTTCTCTGACGAGTCAAAGAAGAAGAATGTCCCATGGCGGGAAAATAACCCTTGGCTTAAGTCGTCCCGCCCTCGTTCAATGTTGTCGCACCCAACTATCGATAATAGCAACCTTACCAAGCCCAAGGTGCTGATTATTACCGGATTTATGTTACTTCAGGTGGCTGTCGCATTGCCAGGGTCTGCACCTGGGACCTGCAGTCACATTTCGGGAAAGTCAACTTGCCAACCCTGGGTCTGCAGCAGGGCGCAGGCAGGAAAGTTGGAACCGGGGTAGACTGCTATCATTTGCCTTATCAAAAGCTGCCGAACTTTTAATAAAAAGTCTCATTCTTGGAGCCCGGGAATTTTTGAATTCTCATTGTCCCAAAACTTGTCCCTTCACCAGATTATACTTGAGCCTACTGGTGTAAAACCCAACTCTCCATTGCCTCTTTATCCCTCCCCTAAATCGAACCCCCATTTCAAACACCATGTCCACCGACCTTGTTAAGCAAATGAAAGGCCTTCAATTTACCGAAGATAAGCTCCTTGACCTTAAAGAGCTCAAGGATATGGGGAAAAAACCTATGGAAGGTGAAGAAAATGGGTTGTGGGGAAGCTTTTGTCCCCAAAAATCGTTGATGGCCCAACTCGCACTCGTGTCTATTTCTCTGTTTGGAAGGAACATCCTCTCGATGATGCTAGTCCCTTTGGTCCAAACATGTTCCTGTTCAAATTCAAAAGGCTGGAAGATAAAGACTTTGTCCTTGGTAGGTGCCCCTGGACCTTCGATGGTGAGCTTCTAGCTCTCAAATTTTTTGACCGTTTGCTCAGCCTCAAAGACTATGATTTCAGACCCCTCTCGATCTGGATTCAGATATATGATGTCCCTTTAGGATTCATGTCCAGTAAAGCTGGTGAAGCCATTGGCAATAGATTCATAAATAGTATTGCAATAGACTTGAGGGATAGTGATGGATGCATCGGAGAATACCTCCGTATTAGAGTAAAGATTGATAGCAACAAGCCCCTCAAATGTTGTATCAACTTGGGCGATAATAGCAAGACCGGGCAAGCTCGCATTTGTATTGCTAAATATGAACGGCTCCCAAAATTCTGCTTCATGTGTGGTATCATTGGTCATGATCACCAACTCTACCCCGATCTACAAGAGGGAGACTGCCCACCTTTCTAATTTGGGGATTGGCTTAGGGTCGAGCAACCCGCACCCCATGGTGCTGCGCGTAAGAAGGTGAAACCAGGTATTGTTTACACAAATGTGGGTGAAGATTCAAGATCGAGTGGGAATGCTTGTGTGTAAATTACTGAAACCATTGGGGAAAATGTAAACTGCCTTGTTATTGCTACGAATCGAATCAAAACCCCTACCCTCTCGGCTATTAAGAACAAATGAGCAAAATGATCTTTGAAGGGGAAATATGATGGCGGCAGCTCCAAACAAGCAAAGAAGACTAAGTCACACATCTGTGCCCCCTCAACTAAAGAGAAAATTGAATATGGTGGTGGCAGTTCCAAACAAGCAAAGAAGGCTAAGTCACATTCCCTTGCGCCCTCAACTGAAGTGAAAACTGGTCCCAAGGTTGTGTCACTTCTCAAGGCACCTATATCGGTAGAGGCTGGATGCCTGCCCCGCCAGGAGTAATGAAAACCCTATGTTGGAACTGTCGGGGCTTGGGAAACTCCGGTACAGTTCAAGCCTTGTCAAGGTATATCACCTTGAACGATCCCTGTTTGATTTTCATTAGCGAGACTCGTTTTTTCAAAAATAAAGTCGATGGTATTCATAGAAGATTGAGAATGTTTGGTTGCTTCGATGTTGAAAAAATGATTCTTGTGTTGGCTTGCTTGTGTTATGGAAAGAGGGCCTGCAAGTGGATTTAATGTTTTACTCCAATTCGCATATCGACATTGTGGTCACTAAGGGCTCACTGAAATTTCGTTTTGCCGGCATGTATGGTGATAAGTGTTCAAAAGTACTATTTTTCTTACCCTTTTTACTCATATTATTGTTAGACTTAGGCTCATATTAGTTGCATAGTTAGCCATTCATGCATTAATCCATGTTTCCTTCCATCGTTGAGCTTGATTACATAACTTGGTAGTTTTTGTGGAAAAGATGCTGTTTTGGTGTGCTTTGTGTGTGTATGTGCAGGATCACTTGCCAAAGCAATGTCGAGCTAGTTGCCAGGGCAATGCATGAAGGAGATGCCGAGCTAGTTGCCAGGGCAATGCATGAAGGAGATGCCGAGCCAGTTGCCATGGCAATTGTCGACAAGAGCAAAGGTGATATGGTAGTCGAAATTGATGACTAAACAAGCCCAAGATGACGTGGAGCAAAGCCCAAACCCAAAGGAATTTGATTTCCATGCAGAGATTAAAGAAGAATTAAATTCCAAGAAGATAGGAGAAGTTCTAGTAGGAATACAATTATAATAAAGAATTATATTCTTTAAAGATAATTTAATTCCAACTTAAACTCCTCCTCAAAGAAGGACTTTGGCCTAGCCCTATAAATAGCAAGGAGATTTCGACAATCCATATAGAGAGCAATAGGGAAATTTCGACAAGTCCAGGGAGAGAGCAAGAGGGAAATTTCGACAAGCATCAAGGGCAAAGAGGATTTCGACAAGCCTCCTCATTCATCATTTTCTTTCTTGTTCGATTGGGTTCATGCTAGGGATTGTTTATCTTGTGTTTCTTTGGAACCTAGCCATGAACTAACTCGACTTGGCTATGGTTATTGTGTTTTGTGGTTGTGAGAAACTATTGGTTTTTGTTTAGGTAATAAGAGCTTGCACTTTTCTATTTCAAGGTTTATTCATTCTTGGTTCTTATTCTTTTTTGCGAGTGAATTGGGAGAGGATCTCATGATTTCATCTATTTATCTAATATCGGGAGAGTTAGATTCAAGAAACGAATGAATATGATCTTTATTCAATCTAATGATGGTGAAGATTAATCCGGCTTAGGAATAAGTTAAGGATTTCAACGGCTAAGAGGAGCGCAAGATTGGTTGTTGTTCACCCTTGATTCACGCAGGGATGTATTATCAAGGCATGCACAAGTAGCTAGAGTTTCGACTTAGGGATAAGAAGAAACCATTGAAGAATGCTCTGCCGAGCCTTGAAGGTTGCTGCCCAGACGCCCAAGTAGTTGCCCAACTAGTTGCCCAGGCAACCATTGATTAGTTGCCAAGGCAACCCCGTTGTGCAAGTTGCCACGGCAACTGAGTTGCCCGTGCACTCTTTTACCAAGACAATCGAATCGGCTATCACACCTCAACTCATTATAACCTGGCCTATCTCTCTCTCATTTGAATTCATATTTTCTTTTACTTTATTGCTTTCTAGATTAGTCATTAGTTAAACTCCTATAATCCTTTACTTGTGTTTTTACTTTTTACAGTGCAAGAGACTAGATTCTTGAAGTAGCACCAATCCCTGCGGAGACGATATCTTTTATACTATAACTTGCGACGTGTATACTTGCACATTTGCGTAGCACTTATTACGCGCAACAAGTTTTTGGCGCCGTTGCCGGGGATTGGCAATAGCGACTTTGTTTTTATTTTCTTGCACTTTCTTTTTATTTTTCTTGTTTAAAATTCAAAGGGCTAACAAACTTTGGTTTTGCATTGGTATGTGACCGTATGCGACCGACTTCACCGTAATATCCCTTTGATCCAAAAATCGAATGAACCTTACAAAGACTTAGACGAAGGATAAGAGAAGCAATGGCAAATCAAGACGGCAATATGAATCAAGATGTTCGAGCAGGAGGAGGAGTGATTCTTGCACGAAACAGAACTATTCGAGACTATCTTGAAGAAGATCTTGATGGACTTAACCCATGAGTTGTCGCACCTGAAATTGAAGCCGACCACTTTGAGTTGAAACCGGTAATGTTTAATATGATCAACACAATAGGTCAATTTGGCGGCTCAGCAACTGAAGATGCACGGCAACATCTGAAATCTTTTCTCGAGATTTGCAACTCGTTCAAAATACACGGAGTCACCCCCGATGTCTTACGATTAAGATTATTCCCCTATTCACTGAGGGATAGGGCGAAAGCATGGTTGAATAGCATTCCTGCCGGATCCATAGCATCTTGGACTGATCTTTGTCGTGATTTCCTTGCTAGATTTAATCCTACAAATATGACTGATAAGCTTCGTAATGACATTACTTCTTTTCGGCAGGCAGATGATGAATCCATGTACGAGGCTTGGGAGCGATATAGAGAACTTCTACACAAATGCCCTCTACACGGATTCCCGGTGTGGACTCAAGTAACAATGTTTTACAACGCCGTGAATACACCAACAAGAATGATGCTAGATGCCTCGGCAAACGGCATACTCCTAGATAAGTCGCCGGAGGATGCAATGCAAATTTTAAACAGGCTGGCCAAGAATGATTATCAACTCTCATCCACTAGAAGAGGAGGAGTTAGACGCCAAGCCACAATACATGAACTAGGATCATCAGATTCAATTTTGACACAATTGGCCAGTTTAACCAAGATGGTCCAGAACATGCAAAAACCAAACAACACACATAAAGTCAAGGTAATGGATTCTTTTTGTGAGTTATGTGGTGATAACCATAATTCTTCTGAATGTATGTAGAATCCGAAATCCAGCTTCTATGTGGGGAATTACAATCGGAACAACAATGTGATGTCCAATACATACAATCCAGCTTGGAAGAAGCACCCAAATTTTTCATGGAGTAATCCCAACAATGCTCTAAACCAGAACAATCAGAATGCACAAGCATCGGGATTCTAGCAAAATATGTCACGGCAACAGTTGCCGCAGCAACAACCGACGACATCCAGTTCTTTGGAAAATTCTCTAAATGCTTTTATGATGAAAACTGAATCTTATATGGCTGAGAATAGTAATTTCATAAAAAGAACAGATGCTTTTATTAACAGGACCGAGATGAGATTGCAAAACCAAGAGGCGGCAATCAAATCATTGGAAAATCAAGTCGAACAGTTTGCTCAAAATCTGAATACTAGACCACAAGGAGGTTTACCTAGCGATACTGAAGTCCCAAGAGGAACTGGCCATGAGCAATGTAAGGCGATCACCACAAAAAAGATCAGGACGAACCTAGCGGCAAAGCCTCAGATGTTGAACCAGGAATTGACGCGGTAACCAGCAATAAGCATGCCTTGGCAACTGACGATAAAGACGCCTCGGTAACTTGCGATAAGCATGCCTCGACAACCCCAATTGATAATGCCTCGGCAACTCCAGATGTCCCGACAATACCGTCAATCAGGTTTCAAACCAATAAAAGGATCAAAGATATCCGACTTCCACCACCATTCCCACAAAGGTTGAAGCGATAAAAGCAAGAATACCAATTCAAGAAGTTTCTTGATATCCTAAAGCAATTCCACATCAACTTGCCATTGGTGGAAGCAATTGAACAAATGCCAAACTATGCCAAGTTTCTTAAAGACATTGTGTCCAAAAGAACAAGGCTAGGGGAGTTTGAAACAGTTGTCGCGACAGAGGGATGCATGGCAATGTTGCACAATCGTATGCCACCCAAGTTGAAGGATCCCGAAAGTTTCACAATACCCTGTTCCATTGGAAATCACTATGTAGGGAAAGCATTATGCGACCTTGGGGCTAGCATAAACTTGATGCCTAAATCGGTTTTCCAGAAACTAGGAATCGGGAAGGCAAGACCTACAACAGTCATGCTGCAGCTAGCCGACAGATCCTATGTGCATCCAGAGGGAAAAATCGAGGACATACTGGTAAAAGTTGATAAATTTATTTTTCCCGCTGACTTTATTGTTTTGGATTGTGAAGCAGATGAGCATGCACCCATCATTCTCGGGAGATCATTCCTAGCAACAGGGAGAACCTTGATTGATGTTGAAAACGGAGAACTCACAATGAGGGTGAATGACCAGCAAGTTAAACTAAATGTGTTCCAAACACTAAGGCATGCCGATGATCCAGAAGAATGCCAACTTCTTCATGCCACGACAGAGTTTAACTTCGATGAGGAATTTAGTTGCCTCGGCAACTACATTGCCGACCAAGAGGAACATGAGGAGTATGAAGAACCGATCGATGAGGAACAACCAGAAGAGGCAAATTGGCTAGCCAATCGACCAGTACATACTTTGAACCACCGGACTACTCGGGTAAAGGAAGGTAAGCTCGAAAAACCCTCTATTGAACATCCACCAATTCTTGAGTTGAAACAATTGCGAGCAACTAAAATATGTATACTTAGGGACCGATAATACATTTCTGTAATTATTTCTTCTAAGTTACAGCCTGAGCAGAAAAGAAGCTGATCAAGATGTTGAAGCTACACAAAAAAGGCAATAGGGTGGACAATTGTCGACTTGAAGGGAATTAGCCGGCGGTGTGCATGCACAAGATCTTGTTGGAAGATGATCATAAACCTTCAATTGAGGCCCAGAGGAGACTGAATCATGCCATGAAAGGGGTTGTAATGAAAGAAATCATCAAGTGGCTTGACGCCGGCATTATATACCCTATCTCCGATAGTACGTGGGTAAGTCCGGTACAATGTGTACCGAAAAGGAAGGTATAACAGTGGTAAGCAATGAAAATAATGAACTTATCCCAACCAGGACTGTGACCGGTTGGAGGGTTTGTATGGACTATCGAAAGCTAAACAAAGCTACTAGGAAAGATCACTTCCCATTACCCTTTATTGATCAAATGCTTGATCGTCTTACAGGTAAACCCTTTTATTATTTTCTTGATGGTTATTCAGGTTACAATCAGATTGCCATAGCACCAGAAGATCAAGAAAAGACAACCTTCACATACACATACGGTACTTATGCCTTCCGAAGGATGCCGTTCGGATTGTGTAACGCCCCGGTAACCTTCCAAAGATGCATGATGGCACTCTTTTCAGACATGGTCGAAGACTTCCTTGAGATCTTCATGGATGATTTTTTGGTTTTTGGTAATGACTTCGACGGCTGTCTCGGCAATTTAGAGAGGGTGTTAGCAAGATGCGAAGAAACGGATTTAGTCCTCAATTGGGAGAAATGCCATTTTATGGTAGATAAAAGAATAGTGCTCGGCCACAAGATTTCATCCAAGGGAATTGAAGTATACAAAGCCAAGGTGGACGTGATCGAGAGATTACCCCTACCAAGTTCGGTTAAAGGAATTTGAAGTTTTCTCGGACATGCAAGTTTTTACAGGAGGTTCATTCATAATTTTTCTAAAATCACTAAACGCTTGTGTAATCTGCTTGAACAAGATAAAGTCTTCGATTTTGATGATTCTTACACTCAAGCATTCGAAACCCTAAAGAAAAAGCTTGCCTCGGCACCCATTGTCGTTCCACCAGATTGGACGCTACCTTTTGAGCTCATGTGTGATGCAAGTGATTTCACGGTAGGAGCAGTCCTAGGCCAACGCACAGGTAAGACCTTCCATGTGATATACTACGCTAGTAAAACTCTTAATGGTGCTCAAGTGAATTACACAACAACAGAGAAAGAGTTACTAGCTGTAGTTTTCGCATTTGACAAGTTTCGATCCTATTTAATTGGTACAAAGGTAATTGTTCATACGGACCATTCGGCAATCAAATACTTATTTGCTAAAAAGGATGCTAAACCTCATTTGATTCGTTGGATATTACTTTTACAAGAATTTGATATTGAAATTAAGGACAGGAAAGGAACAGAAAATCAAGTGGCCGAGCACTTATCACGTTTGGAACGCAATAGGGAGGAGGACGCGGATCTAGAGATATGCGATGCATTCTCGGATGAACAAATTTTAGTTGCCTCAGCAACCCTCGATGCCTCGGCAACCCACGACGCCTCAGCAGCCATGGATGCACACGCCTTAGCAACTCTCGATACCGCAGCAGCCTTTGACGTGTACGCCTCGGCAATTTTGGGAGCAGTCGCCACGGCAGCACATGCCTCGGCAATACCCTGGTACGCAAATTTAGTTAACTTCCTTGTTTGTGGTATTTTTCCTTATGGCATTACTCACCAAGGGAAGAAACGGTTCCGCCATGATGCTAAGCATTACTTTTGGGACGAGCCTCTTTTGTTTAAACAATGTGCAGATCAGGTTATACGCCGATGTGTCCCTGAAGAAGAGCAACAGAATGTACTCCGGCAATGCCATTCTTCACCCTATAGAGGACATTTTGGAGGAACTCGTACCGCGGCCAAAGTTTTGCAATCCGGTTTGTATTGGCCAACATTGTACAAAGATGCCCAAGACTTTTACAAGCAATGTGATCGTTGCCAGATGACGGGCAATATCTCTAGACAACATGAGATGCCACTCCAGAACATCATCGAGGTGGAATTGTTCGATGTGTGGGGGATAGATTTTATGGGACCTTTCCCATCTTCATTCGGCAACCTCTACATCTTACTTACCGTCGACTATGTGTCTAAATGGGTGGAGGCAGCTGCAGTTCCCAACAACGATTCCAAGACCGTGCAACGATTCTTGCAGAAAAACATATTTACACGGTTTGGGATGCTGAGAGCAATTATCAGCGACGAAGGCAAACATTTTGACAACAGACTAATTGCCAAGATGTTGCAACGCTTCGGCATATCACACAAGATCGCCATGGCATATCACCCACAAACAAACGGGCAAGCAGAAATTTCCAACCGGGAGTTGAAGGGAATACTCGAGAAAGTTGTAAATCCCTCTAAGAAGGATTGGTCATTAAGACTAGATGACGCACTTTGGGCATATCGCACTGCATTCAAAACACCCTTAGGTATGTCCCCCTTCCGACTTGTCTATGGCAAAACATGCCATCTACCAGTGGAAATCGAGCACAAGGCGTACTGGGCAATCAAGACAGTGAATATGGATTGGGAAAGTGCCGGACAAAAGCGTTTGATGGATCTCAACGAGATAGAAGAATTCTGTGCACTCGCCTATAACAATGCACGAATCTACAAGGAGAAAACAAAGCGATGGCATGACAAGAAACTATTGCCACGGTAATTCACGCCCGGGCAACTAGTTCTCCTATTCAATTCTCGGCTAAAACTTTTCCCGGGAAAGCTGAAATCAAGATGGTCAGGACCATTCAAAGTCATTAAAGCATTCTCCCATGGTGTCGTGATAATCATGTCCATCTCTGACAACCATGAATTCAAAGTTAATGGACAAAGATTGAAGCACTACAATGGTGCCCATGTGGAACGTAACAAGGAAGTGGTCAACTTAGGAGATGCATGAGCATGCTCTCCCTTTTGATATTTTTATTTTTATTTATTTATTTATTTTTATTTTTATTTTTTCGATTTAGTTATTGTTATATTTTTGTCGATTTTTTTTCCGATTATTATTAGTTTTTAGGATAGATTTTTTTTAAGTTTAAGAATCATATTACACATCTTTATTTATTTTCTCTATTAGTTTATATTTAATTTTAATCCTTATTTGATTTGTCTTTGAATTGTAGGAAAAGAAGTTCAAGATAAAGAAGGAATTCTAAACCAAGTAGGAAAACATCTTCAACAAGGAAACTAAGGGGCTGAATCTAAGGCTTATATAAAGCCTCCAATTCATCCTAACCAAAACCCCTTGTCGACAACTTCTACCAAACCCTAAACCCTTTTTCGTTTTTCCCCTAATCCCACCCACCTATCTTTTCTATAAAACCCATCACCCTTAACCTATTCCTACTTTCTATCTTGCAACTTTTTAGTTTCTTTTCTTTTCTTTTCTTTGTTTTTACTCACAACCAAGATCATCCATGGCATCCAAGATTAAACTTTTAGTTCATCCAAGTTCCTCCAAAGAACCAAGATACAAGAAGTTTGCTACACCGGTGGTTCAAGAAAGATTTCGATCCAAGTTTGAAAGTCGGAAGATTCATGAAGAACAAGGCTTTGAATACTCCAACTCTCATCAAGATTTCGGCCTTGAACCATTCATCTTCAAGAGGATTGCACATCAAAAGTGGCAAATCTTTTGCCATCAACCAGAACCGGGTAACATCTCATGGGTAAGAGAATTCTATGCTCACTCACCTAACCCGGATAATCCTTATGTTTTTGTTCGTGACAAGGCCATACTTATAAGTCCCGAAAGCATCAACACCTTTTACGGACTTTACATTGAGAAGGACGAGCATCAAGCCTTCGTTGACCAAATCAATCCGAAGCAACTCGACAAGGTGCTTCAAGAACTCACTCAACCGGGAACTCATTGGAATGACGGTAAATACAAGGGCACGGTAAATCGCCTTCGGCTTAAACCCGAGGCAAAACTATGGAATAAGTTTGTTAAAACTTCTTTAATGCCCACCACACACAATACTACCATCGATATACCACGTCTTTTGCTCATACATTCTATTTTGCATAATCGCATCATTAACATTGGAAAAATTATTTGTGATGAGATTTTTGTATGCAGTTCAAAAGATAAGGGTTCTCTTTTCTTCCCTTGCTTAATTTCTAATCTTTGCAAGGAGATGCATGTCCCGAGTGAGTCCACCAATGAAAAGGCCCTACCCAAGTCTGGTTGGAATCAAGCACTAATCTGAAAGCTAATGGGAGAGGCACCGGGAGATTCTTCAAGGCCTCCAATTGCCACGGTAACTCCTGCCGCTGCGGCAATCTCTAATGCCCAAACACCTAACGCAGGGCAACTCTGCCACCAACCCCGGGACACTTTGAAGTACTTTTGCACCCATTGGCAAGCCACATAAGGCAAATTGAAGACCGGCAACTAATGTTCATGCGGTACATAAAGGAGCACAACAATGCCATCACCCAATTCATCCTAGAGAAGTACCCGGACAATCACGTGCCGTTCCCAATCTTTCCCGCCGAGATCCTTGCCCCGGTAACCAATGAAGCAGACGCCACGGCAACCTCAACAGATGATGCCACGGCAACCTACTTCGTGCATGCACAAGCTGACGCCACGGTAATCAACCCTAAGATGCCACGGCAACCAAAGCTAAAGACATCCCGGCAACCACTGCAAAAGCCAAAGGTAAAGCACATATGCCCGAATCAACTCCTACGGAATCATTTTCTGATTTTTCAGATTCGGATGAGTCCTTCATTGAACCAACAAAGACCGCACCAATTGAATCCTCCAAGCGAAAAGCCATTAACATTGATGAAGAGGACGATGAGGACAACCCCGTACGAGGATCGATTCCACCACCGGCAACAAGAAAACAACCATCGCGTTCAAGCAAGAGAATCAAGACACCGACTAGAAGGAAACTAATCATCTACGATGATGAACTCTCGGAGTAAGTCCCCGTATGCATTTTTATTTTTATTTTTATTTTTCTCGTTATTTTATGCATGCATTGAGGACAATGCCTCACTCGAGTTTGGGGGGATTGTTATTAGTAGTTACCATGTTTAGTCATATTCATCTTAAGGATACATAAATTGCTTGCCATGCCTTTAATTGGAACAAGAATTGCTTAGATTTGATGAATATCTGATGATGACTTTGCCAATGCACTTAATTGATAGAATTTTTATTCAAGGATAACCATGGAAAAACTTAGAATTTTACTATGATGCTAAATTTGATGAAACACTGTTGTGGTTTGATTGATTTAAGGAATTCTAGTGAACTTAGGTTGATAATTAACAAATTGGGGGATTAGAATAAAAATTGGATGAATGCTAGAGGTGCCCGAAATTGGCTCTAGCATGTGCTAAAAAAATTGATCACTAGAGGTGCCCGAAACTGGCTCTAGGATGTGTTAAAAAATTTTTTAACTAGAGTTGCCCGAAACCGGCTCTAGTCAATTAAATTAACTTAATAAAACTAAAAACAAAACACTAGAGGTGCCCAACACTGGCTCTAGTTCAAACATGTTAAAAAGAACCCAATGAAGTAATTTGAAAACCTCCTTTTTGCATAGAATCCGAAAAATCAACTTGCACACAACTCTGCACACACTCACAAGCATTATAGTCTTATTCCGAGTAATTCCTAAGTTTTCTGAAAAAATAAAAAGCCAATCATACTTTGTGCCCCGGTTCAGAGAATTGAAATCAATTTCAAAGCTAAGTTTGTGAAAATTGAAGTCTTGGCAGGTAATTATGACTTTGTATTGCTTGAGGACAAGCAATAGTTCGAGTTTGGGGGTGTGATAAGTGTTCAAAAGTACTATTTTTCTTACCCTTTTTACTCATATTATTGTTAGACTTAGGCTCATATTAGTTGCATAGTTAGCCATTCATGCATTAATCCATGTTTCCTTCCATCGTTGAGCTTGATTACATAACTTGGTACTGTGGAAAAGATGCTGCTTTGGTGTGCTTTGTGTGTGTATGTGCAGGATCACTTGCCAAAGCAATGCCGAGCTAGTTGCCAGGGCAATACATGAAGGAGATGTCGAGCTAGTTGCCAGGGCAATGCATGAAGGAGACGCCGAGCCAGTTGTCATGGCAATTGTCGACAAGAGCAAAGGTGATATGGTAGTCGAAATTGATGACTAAACAAGCCCAAGATGACGTGGAGCAAAGCCCAAACCCAAAGGAATTTGATTTCCATGCAGAGATTAAAGAAGAATTAAATTCTAAGAAGATAGGAGAAATTCTAGTAGGAATACAATTATAATAAAGAATTATATTCTTTAAAGATAATTTAATTCCAACTTAAACTCCTCCTCAAAGAAGGACTTTGGCCTAGCCCTATAAATAGCAAGGAGATTTCGACAATCCATATAGAGAGCAATAGGGAAATTTTGACAAGTCCAGTGAGAGAGCAAGAGGGAAATTTCGACAAGCATCAAGGGCAAGGAGGATTTCGACAAGCCTCCTCCTTCATCCTTTTCTTTCTTGTTCGATTGGGTTCATGCTAGGGATTGTTTATCTTGTGTTTCTTTGGAACCTAGTCATGAACTAAATCTACTTGGCTATGGTTATTGTGTTTTGTGGTTGTGAGAAACTATTGATTTTTGTTTAGGTAATGAGAGTTTGCACTTTTCTATTTCAAGGTTTATTCATTCTTGGTTCTTATTCTTGTTTGCGAGTGAATTGGGAGAGGATCTCGTGATTTCATCTATTTATCTAATATCGGGAGAGTTAGATTCAAGAAACGAATGAATATGATCTTTATTCAATCTAATGATGGTGAAGATTAATCCGGCTTAGGAATAAGTTAAGGATTTCAACGGCTAAGAGGAGCGCAAGATTGGTTGTTGTTCACCCTTGATTCACGCAGGGATGTATTATCAAGGCATGCACAAGTAGCTAGAGTTTCGACTTAGGGATAAGAAGAAACCATTGAAGAACGCTCTGCCGAACCTTGAAGGTTGCTGCCCAGACGCCCAAGTAGTTGCCCAACTAGTTGCCCAGGCAACCATCGATTAGTTGCCAAGGCAACCCCGTTGTGCAAGTTGCCCGAGCACTCTTTTACCAAGACAATCCAATCGGCTATCACACCTCAACTCATTATAACCTGGCCTATCTCTCTCTCATTTGAATTCATATTTTCTTTTACTTTATTGCTTTCTAGATTAGTCATTAGTTAAACTCCTATAATCTTTTACTTGTGTTTTTACTTTTTACAGTGCAAGAGACTAGATTCTTGAAGTAGCACCAATCCCCGTGGAGACGATATCTTTTATACTATAACTTGCGACGTGTATACTTGCACATTTGCGTAGCACTTATTACGCGCAACATATGGAACTACTGATCGTCCAAGAAAATTTCTCTATTGGGACCTCATTGATAAACTCAAAGATGCATTCGATTTGCCATGGCTTTTTGTAGGGGACCTTAATGCTATTTTGAGTATGGATGAGAAAGCGGAAGGAAGGAGGAGATCGAAAGTTGAAATGGATGCCTTTCATAATGCCCTTGAACGCAACGGGCTTTGGGACATTAAACCAAGCCGAAGGTGGTATACTTGGCACTATAGTGATGATGTTAACTCTCATATCAAGCAACGGATTGACCGCTTTGTTGCTTCCATCCTATGGCTACATACTTTTGGTTAATGCATTGTCACTACCAAATTCACTAAAGACTCTGACCATTGCTTCCTACTCCTTGATACCGATAGCAACCTTGATCGGGTAGGCCAGCATGATGACTTCTTTAAATTCGATATGTGATGGGCCAATAAAGAAGAATGCCTTAATATTGTCAACCGATCATGGAACACCCCTAGTGAAAGCACCTTAGACAAGATCAAACTGATCGGAGCTAATCTGTCCGATTGGCAATCCAATAGAAGAAAGGTCACTGTTAGACATAAGAGAAAGCTACAAAAGAAGATTGAATTCCTCCTCGATCAGCCCATCACTGAACCAAACCTTGAGGAATTGAAATAATCCAAAATTGAGCTGAAAATGTTGCTGGATAAAGAGAAAGTTTATTGGAAGCAAAGATCGAGGGTCTAATGGCTAAAATAAGGAGACCGCAACACTGGTTTCTTCCATGCCAGTGCCACCTCCCGTAGGAAAAAGAATTTGATCAAAGACATTAAGAACAGTGAAGGGATTTTGATGGAATGAGCGAAAAATATCTTTAATATGGCAATCAAGTTCTTTTCTAATCTCTACCGATCAGTCAACGCTACTACCTCCAATATAATCCTTGATGCCATCGAGCCTTGCATCATACCGGAAATAAATGACAAGCTTTGCACTGGATTCACGATGGAGGAAGTAAAGAAAGCTTTCTTTCAAATCCACCCCAACAAAGCCCCAAGTATCGATGTTCTTCTAGCTTCCATTTACTGTAAATTCTGGTCCATTCTTAATGGTGAATTCACTAAGCTTTGCCTTGATCTTCTTAGTGGTAAAGTCAATATGAGTGATGTTAATCAAACGATCATTATTCTTATTCCAAAAATTGATAATCCGACCCTAATGAAAGACTTTAGACCCATTAGTCTCTGTAATATTATCTATAAAACATGCTCGAAAATGCTTGTTAATCGTCTTAAAACTTTGATGCCTTTATGTATTACTGAAAATTAGAGTGCGTTTGTTTCTAGAAGGCTTATCTCTGATAATGTGGTTGTTGCTCATAAACTGCTCCATTACCTAAAAAGCTCTAAAAATAGCCCTAATAAAGGAGCATCCATCAAACTTGACATGGAGAAAGCCTTCGATGGAGTTGAATTGAATTTTCTCATTGATGTTATGTCTAAAATAGGTTTTGCTGCCAATTGGATTGATTTTATTATGTCATGTGTTTCCTCGGTTTCTTATTACCTCAAAATTAACGGTGTAATTTTAAATCCATTTCGACCCACACGAGGCTTAAGACAAGGAGACCCCCTATCCCCATACCTTTTCCTCTTTTGTACGCAGGGTCTTTCAGCCTTGTAATTGAAAGACCAAAGAGAGGGTCTTATCCGAGGGGTACGGGCGAGCATGAATGGCCCAAGGGTGAACCACCTCATCTATGCTGATGATTGCTTTATGTTCATCCATAATTCAGCTATGGAGGCCCAGCGATTGAAAACAGTCCTCTCGGTCTATGAAGCTTCCTCAGGATAGAAAGTCAATGTTGAAAAATCGTTCATTTACTTTAGCAATGGTATGAGCCAACAAAGCAAATCTGCCATCACGAAGACCCTTGGCATGCAGAAAGAATAAACCATTGGACACTATCTAGGTATCCCTTTGATTGTAGGCAAAAACAAGACGGGGGCTCTCGGTTTCTTGGACGTGAAATTTGATAAACGGGTTTACAATTGGACCAAAAATCTTTTATCCTATGGAGGAAGATAAGTGCTTATTAAATCGGTTGCCAAAGCCATCCCGGCCTATGCCATGGCGTACTTTCTTCTCTCCAATTACATCTTTGACCCCATGGTCTCCACCACTTGAAGCTTTTGGTGGTCCGACAAAGTTAAAGAGCGTTGCTGGCCCCATGTTGCTTTGCAGAACCTATGCAAGCCGAAAGGTATGAGAGGCCTTGGCTTTAGAGATTTGAAGCTCTTCAACCTTGCACTACTTGCCAAGCAAGTTTGGAGACTCGTTTGCATCAAAGACTCACTTTGCTTCAAAGTGCTCTTAGCCAAATACTCCCCTCAAGGAAACATCATTGAAGCCAAGCAAGGTGATAAAGCTTCTTACATTTGGAGCAGAATTTTCAAGGCTAAAGAAGCATTTAAAGATGGATTTCATTGGAGATTAGGCATAAACAGTGAGGTTCGAATTTTACAAGATAAGTGGGGGACCTAAGCCTATCACCCTTGTTGGCACACACCTTGATAATGCCATCATCCCTATCAAATGAGGTGAATTCATGGTTCCAAACATTGCCGCATAGAACATGGTCAAGCTCAATCAAGTCTTCTCGGATGCGGATGCCTCCCTCATTTCTTGTTGTCCTATTGCCCTATTCTCGGAAGACATTCTTATTTGGAGTAACCACTCATCGGGTGTCTATTCTACAAGGTTCGGTTATAATTGGCTTTTCCTTCAAAGGAATACTGAGTAAGACACCTCCTCTATTTGGCTGGCTATGGCCAAGTTGCCCACTCTTCCAAAGATCCGCATCTTTGGCTGGAGACTATGCCAAGATGTTTTCCCAACTGGACATAAACTTGTCGCAGCTGGTCTTGACCCGGGCACATGCAAGATTTGCAATAATGACCTCGAGACATGCCTCCATGTATTCTAACACTGCCCAACCCTCATAGAAGTCTTTGACCTTTGCACACCCTTGCCCTATTTGCCACACGGTCCTTTCTTAACTTGCAAGACTTGGATGGAGGAATGTTTAAAGCTGCTTAACAATGAACAATTTAACTTCCTCATTGTCCTACTTTGGAACCTTTGGAACATGAGGAATAAGCACTTGTACGAGGACTATTGACTATGCCCAGCTCCTAGCATCGGACTACACAACTGCTCACGACCCCACAAGCACTACCACACGCTGAACTTGCCCACCCAAAAATTCCATTAAGGTCAACGTGGATACAGTCTTTATTGCTATGTCGGGTGCCGCATCTGTTAGGGTGGTTGCCCGCAATCACCATGGTCTGGTCATTGACGCTAGAGCTCACTAGCTCCACGGGGTGTGTTACCTCTACAAAAGTACTATTTTTAATGCCAATCTTACAATGCTTTTGCTTGTTTTTAGGTACATTTAGTTGCATTAGGATGTTAAAACCGTGCATTTGCATAAAGAGTTTATAATTTTGTCTATGCCAGTGTAAAGGGTTGTTTTGTTGGCAATTTTGCAGGTTTGGCATAGTATTTGGCACAAAAAAGTAGAGCAATATAGAATGCCAGGAAGAATGCTGAGTGTTGTTGGCGTAGATAGACCAGACAATGCCAAGCACCATTGGCAATATGATGCCAGAAGAGTTATGCCAAGAGCCCTTAGCAACACGAGCCCGAAAAAATAAGACCAGATCAGTTGCAAAAAAATAACATTTGACTAAACTCCGAAAAAATAGGATGGCGAAAAAATAGGATGCCAAGTCTTTCTGGCACTGATGAATCGAATGATGCCAAGCTCGACTGCCAAAGGATCGACGACATATGACGTCAGCCCTAGTGAAAACCTGATCAGCTTATCACCTTATCACTTCAAATTTGGATAAGATGATCACATCCCTTATCCTTTGGCGCATTCAAATTTCAAACATGAAGGCTTATCCTAGGGCTTCTTTGCACACCTATTTAAAGAACGGTCAATCAAGCATTTGGACAAACTTGGAGAGGAATTCATTGACGATCGGAAGATGAAGGCTACGTGGTTCGACTAGCTAGACCGATGGCTTAGAGCCATTGAAAGACTGCATCGAGATACCATCTTCTTGCCCATTGTCTTTGTTTAGTTATTTTTTTAAATAATGATGTATTTTAAAAACGTTTATGGTTTTTCGGTTAAATCCCTCACCATGAACTAATTTAATAGTTGGTGGGGGATGTTTACGTTGAAATGTTGTTTTCATGTTTAGTTTTTGATAATAAATCTGCCTTGGCAATGTTTTATCTATTCGGCATACTTTAATGTTTTCTAAATACTATGTCAAGCGAGAGCTGACACTGTTGGCCTATTGCTCCTCAATATCTTAACAGACTTGGGGTGGTAACGATTAAGTTGTTGAATACTAAGGAGAGAAGCTTCGAGAGAAGTCGTTAAAGTAGATGAACTTACTTCGGGAGTGAAATCTACCCCTTAGGAGTATAGATTGGATCTTAATCAAATTGGTTTATTTAAAAGAATGCACTATAGAGATATAAGGGTTTTTACATGATCAATTTAGGGCAATGACCATCAAGAGAGGCTTTTCTAATTTTGAATCTGCTCTGCAAACAATGCCAAGACAAGTTGTTATTAAAGGCTGGCACGACATGAATAGCGTGAAAACCAGGCATTCCCTGCCAACGCCCATCATTCATTAAAGCATCTTCCTTGCCAACGTTTTTACTTTACTTTTATTTCTTTTTTTCAATTATTTCTAACACCAATTTCAAAACAAAAACAAATTTTCCTTAAGGCAAGTAATAGTCAAAGCAATTGAATTCCAAGTCAATCTTTGTGGGATCAATACTCAGCTTACTGTTGTATTACTTGCAGACCGTGTATACTTGCGTACAAAAGTCTCATCTTGACACTTTTTATACTTTTCCAATACATATCTTCTGCCCCTTTTGCCAGCTGCCCCTTTTCCCAGATTTTCCTTTAGAGGGTCTACAAGTTTTTGGCGCCGTTGCTGGGGATTGCGACAGAATTTATTGCTTTAATTTTTACTTGTTTTTGCTTTTATTTTACTAACTTGTTTTTTCTTTTTTCTCAAGGAAAGCTACAAAGAAGAGTATGGGCAGCCAAATATGGTATGATGATGACTATATTTTTCCCACGTATGACTACCAATATCCTACTCCAAAAGCTGTCCATGAGCAAAGACGATATGAAACGCATGAAGAGGATGCCTATACAACACTCTCGGCACAAATTTCTAACTTGAAAAGCATGATTACATCAATGCAAGTGCCTAAGAAGTTCAACAACCACTTGTTTGACAATTGCCCCTTCAACCCTAATTCCTATTATTACATGGGGCACTGTAATGTGAACAACCCTTCCTCCTACAACTTCAACCAATGATGGAATCGGCAGCAAAATATTTTTTGGAATGATCATGATGATGATTATTTTTATGCACCTAACAACTTTGATGCACCACCAAACTTCAAACAAATTCCATCCCAATGCAACATTCTTCATGAGAAACCGGCGACAGATCTTTATGGATCAAACAAATCATTTGTCACGGTAGAATTGCCTTTAGAAATGCCGATGCACAACAATCCACCTCAAAAGCAAACAAATTACATTGGAGACACATTTGAAGAAGCCTTTGATGCTATGAGAGGCTGGGAAGAACAAGTTAGGAGGCTTGCAAATACCGTGAATGGCATGCCTCAAGAGAACAAGATAGAACGTTCATCAAGGCAACACGAGGTGGCAAACGCTTCGGTTAGTGGTAATAATCAAAATGCCATGCCAACGCTACATCAACAAGTTGACAATTTTCTTCCTTCATCTGTTCCTCAAGGAATTCAGAATCAACATTACGAGTATCAAGTTTTTCCTAACACACTTGAATTAATATATTATACTGATGAAGAGTATTCAACAACAGGTACATTGGACTCATTAGTGGTAATAGAGTGTGAGGAAAATTTTGAGGGCAAGGATCTTGAACACAACAACATCGAGGCAAAGCTAGATAATGCTGCCAAGTTTGATGCAAGGGCAGAAGGGCAATATCTTGAAGTTCTAAACCAATAACACAAAAGTAAGCAGTTGATTATTTGCCAAGAAGGGGAATCAGTGCCAGCAGGTGAACCCAAGGACGTAGAGAAAGAAGATGCAGAGGCTGATGATGCCATACCACTATCTGATGCCAGACCTCCAGAAAACTCTACCATGTGATATGCATGATACTCGGCAAAAAGGCAAAAATGTCACTCCCCTAAGTGGTAACCAAGTCGAGATTTTAACGAGTGTAAAAGAGCCAATTGTTTGCCATGTGTATAAATCAGTGCAAGTGGAAGAAACTAGGGAAGCTGAGAAAGGGGAAACAAGCACCAGTAATGCCAGATCTCAATCTGATGCCAACACCACTTTGGCAAAATCAATTGAACCAGTAATTGCCAACCCTACATTGGTGAGACAAATAAATGTTACTTTTAATGTTGACAAAGCTCTTAAGTATGCAGATAAACCTGAAGAATGCCATACAGTTGAGCTAATGGAATCCATTTTGGATGAGAACCTGACATTGACTTGCCAAGGAATGAAAGCTGATGCCATAAAACAACAGTGCGATGGCAAAATAGTTGAGCCACAGAGAAGATTAATTATGGTCAAGTCTGATGCCATGAAGCAAGGTGTGCTCAAATGGCTTGTTTCTGGAAGGAAAAGTGGATGCCAATTGACTGAGAATGAAGAGCTGAAGCAAGAGAATTTGGCCGTGATAATAATGCCAGAAATGGTGTTGCTAGAAATTAAAGATTTACCTAAGAATGCTATGACAAGTCTGGAACCGATTGAGGATACATACACCTTGGCATCAAACGAAACAGAAAGACCACAGCCTAAGCACTATTGGGGTGCTGAATTCAATCAAAGATTTGATAGGCTTACATGGAAGAGGTATTTTGGTTTTCTAAGGTGGTTATTTAAAACCCCCATGGCAAAATATTCTCCCTTGTTGAGTAATCTAGAGTTTGGCATACTCAAAAGTAAGCAATTCTTTGGATTTTTATGTTGGTTATTCAAACAAAAGATTGCCACAGACTGAAGCACTACCGGGAAAGAAATCAGAATAATGCCAAAAAGATCATTCTCATTACGAAAATTCAGTAACTCTTTGCTAACTCAGATTGATCATTGTGAATAATTTAGGAGAATTATTTTTTTCAGTACTTAGGATATCTCAGTTTTAAATTTTTTAGTTTTTCGTTTATTTTCTTTTTCTATTTTGAAAGGTTTCTTTGAGTGAATGCAGGATTTTGTTGCCAAGCAAAATGCCAAGGCAAGGACTGGCATGAGGTGATTGAACAAAATACATAGAATGAACTTGTTGTAGAGGATGAACACACCAAGTTTGCGGAACCCTTGGACGATGCCAAGAGGAAGATGATGTTGAAAGAACTTTGTAAACTTGTCACTAAGTGGACTGTGTCATCAAAATGCCATTAGACGATGAAGCGGCTGGCATTAAAAGACATGCATTGTTACATTCAATCATCATAGGCTGCAATTTCAATATTGGTCGTATCATTATTGATGAAACTTATAAATGCGTTGGTAAGAATAATGGGAGTTTATGTTTCCTTTTATTGATTTCTAACATTTGCATGCAATATAGCGTGCCAAAGTTTGATATCGATAAAGCTCAAGAGCTCAAGGGAACGACGATCACTTCTGCCCTGTGGAGGTAACTCATTACCGAGGAGAAAGGCAAGGGAAAGGTTGCCGAGTCTGTGCCAAATGCCAGGATGCCAAAGGCAATGCACGAGACTCTGATGCCATCTGGTTCATTGGCAATGCTTTCCTAGATATATCAATGCCAGGAGGTCATCCTCCAAAAATTAAAGAAAGCCAATGAGCGAAACTCAATGTTTGTCCACATACTGCCAGCATTTTTGAGTTCCCTACAGACCTTTTTGCCAAGGATGACATGCCAGCCAGACCACATGCTGACCTAGTCTGATGCCACCATTGTTCAAGAATTCTATGTTCATCTTGTGACCAAAGATTCGCCCTTATTGATAATTAAAGGTACGTGTGTGTGTTTTGATGAAGGATATATTAACACTATGTTTGATTTAGATGATGCAGGGGATGAATATTTTAAGTATGCCAATTCGATGAATGCTGCCAAGAGAAAGAACTTGCTAGCAGATTCGTGTGAGCCTGGCACGACATAGACAATGTCATCGAAGGGCCACCGAACGGTGAAACGATTGGCATTGAAACATCAATTGAGAGGATGGAATCAGTTTTTGAAGGCTAATATGATGCCTACAATCCACAATGAGACCATCTCGAAAGAAAGGTTGATTTTATTGCACTCCATCATGATGGGGCGCAAAATTAACGTTGGCAGGCTTATCATCGATGAAACTTATAAATGTGCAGCAAGAGGATTAAGAGAACAACAATCATAGCTGCTCTTTGGAGAAACCTCACCGGTGTCGAGCCAAAAGACAAGGGGAAGGCAAAAGTGCCCACGCTAAAGCGAAAGGTGTCAAAGGCAGTGTCAGACACTATGCCAGCCAGTTCACTTGTAGTGCTATCTCAAATTTACCATCGCTAGGAGATCATTCTCTAAAAGTTAGAGATAGCCGATGAACTCAATGATAAGATGAGGCACTATACAAAGGAGAGGGATGCTATCATCAGGGAGGTTCTAGAAAATAAATGCCCCCTGATTTTGTGTCAGCATTTCTAGATTTCCCTGTCGAGCCCTTTGACAACGATGATGCCATGCCAGCCAGTCCAGTTCATACCTCATCCGATGCCACAGTCTCATTATCTCAAATTCAAGTCGATTCTGCCAGTTCTGATTTCTCATCTGAATCAAAGAAAACCAACGCCAAGTCACCAATGACACATGTTATACATACGCCATCTGATGCCATCGATACACCTGCCGCATCGGAACCTGGCAAGAAAATGGAGAAAGTTAGAGCCTTTACTACCGCTTCAAAACTAAACATGAAAGGAAGGAAACGAATGGTCCTGATCATGGGCCATTTGTGAAAAGAAAGACCCGTGTCACACGAGAAGAAGTCTCCGAAGGGGAGTCCTATTCTTCCTAAACTCCTTTACATTCCATTGCATTACATTTACATGATCATGCATTTTATTTTTTCTATTTTTTTGTATTTCTGTGTTGTTTCATGCATTGAGGACAATGCACATCTTGGGTTTGGGAGTGTGCATTTCTTCACATTTATGCCATGCATTTCATGTTTAATTACTGTTGCCATGCTATCTGCCATGCCATCTAGGTCATTTAGAATATATGCATACCGAACCGCTAAAAAAAGAAAATTTTGCCTCGGTTTAATTTTGAAAAATGTTAACACTTGTTAGGCAAGTTTAATTTGATCTATGTGTCTGTTCAATGAGAAAATTTGAATCTTTAGTTGTCATGCGATGCCAGCAGAGTAGTGTGCCAGGTTAGCTTGGCAATTGATCTCTAGTTTAGGGAATTGAACTTACACTTAACACGTAGTATGTATCTAGTCCCTTAGCAAACTTAGACTTTTTGAAACTATGCTCAGATCAAAAGAAAAAAATAATGCCAGGGTAAAAGAAATAAATAAGGCAGCAATGTTCCGCCAAGGCAAGAAAAAAATAAAACTCTCATCTACCTTAAGGATAATAAGCTACTTGGGGCTTCGTGGTTTGCTCCCTTTTAGTTCTCAAGTCCAAAACTTTAGGGTATGAGTTGAAGAGAAAGCCTATTAATGTCTAGAATAAGGTGGGGATTCATGGTATGCCCCCTCTTATCTCTCACGCTAAATATTGTCACGAAGCAAGCTTAAATGAATGCCAACAAAAACCCTTGGCAAAGAAAGAAAAAAATGAAATAAAAAAAATCTGAGTTTAGGTAGTAAAATTTGTCTAAGGAAGTGAAAGGATACATGATGCATATTGCCTACACATCATGCACTCTTTATGAACTTAGACTAGAGTTATATTGCTGTACTTGAATTACTACATGCTTGGCATTATTGCACTAAGATACTAAGGACAGAAATAGAGCCAAATTTTGCTTGCCAGTACGTGTTGGCATTCAACCAAAATTTTGTCGAGGTAACATTTTCACAGTTTTTGTTTTTATTTTGATTGCATTACTTGAGGACAAGCAACGAGTTAGGTTTGGGGATGTGTTACCTCTACAAAAGTATTGTTTTTAATGTCAATCTTACAATGTTTTTGCTTGTTTTTATGTACATTTAGTTGCATTAGGATGTTAAAACCATGCATTTGCATAAGGAGTTTAGAATTTTGTCTATGCCAGTGTGAAGGGTTGTTTTGCAGGCAATTTTGCAGGTTTGGCATAGTATTTGGCACAGAAAAGTGGCGCAGTAAGGAATGCCAAAAAGAATGCTGAGTATTGTTGGCGCAGATGGACCAGAAAATGCCAAGTACTATTGGCAATAGGATGCCAGAAGAGTTATGCCAAGAGCCCTTGGCAACACCAGCCCGAAAAAATAGGACCAGATTAGGCTGTGAAAAAATAGCATTTGATCAAACTCCAAAAAATAGGATGGCGAAAAAATAGGATGCCAAGTCTGTCTGGCACAGATGGATCAAACGATACCAAGCTCGGTTGCCAAAGGATCGACGGCATATGACGTCAACCCTAGTGAAAACCTGATCAGCGTATCACCTTATCAGCTTATCACTTCAAATCTGGATAAGATGATCACATCCCTTATCCTTTGGGGCATTTAAATTTCAAACGTGAAGGCTTATCCTAGGGCTTCTTTGCACGCCTATTTAAAGAACGATCAATCAAACATTTGGACGAACTTGGAAAGTATTTCATTAACTATCGGAAGAGGAATGCTGTGTGGTTCGACCAGCTAGACCGAGGGCTTAGAGCCATTGAAGGGCTGCATCGAGAGACCCCATTCTTGCTCATTCTTTTTGTTTAGTTATTTTATTTTTTAATAATGATGTATTTTGAAAATGTTTATGGTTTTTCGGTTAAATCCTTCACCATGAACTAATTCAATAGTTAGTGGGGGATATTTGCATTGAAACGATGTTTTCATGTTTAGTTTTTGATAATAAATCTGCCTTGGAAATGTTTTATCTATTCGGCATACTTTAATGATTTCTAAATACTATGCCAAGTGAGAGCTGGCACTGTTGGCCTATTGCTCCTCAATATCTTAACAGATTTGGGGTGGCAACGATTAAGTTGTTGAATACTAAAGAGAGAAGCTTCGAGAGTAGTCATTCAAGTAGATGAACTTACTTCGGGAGTGAAATCTACCCCTTAGGAGTATAGATTGGATCTTAATCAAATTAGTTTATTTAAAAGCATGTACTATAGAGATATATGGGTTTTTACATGATCAATTTAGGGCATGACCATCGAGAGAGGCTTTGCTAATTTTGAATCTGCTCGGCAAACAATGCCAAGACATGTTGTTATTAAAGGCTGGCACAACATGAATAGTGTGAAAACCAGGCATTCCCTGCCAACGCTCATCATTCATTAAACCATCTTCCTTGCCAACGTCTTTACTTTACTTTTATTTCTTTTCTTTTCAATTATTTCCAACACCAATTTCAAAACAAAAACAAATTTTCCTTAAGGCAAGTAACAATCAAAGCAATTGAATTCCAAGTCAATCTCTGTGGGATCGATACTCAGCTTACTGTTGTATTACTTGCAGACCGTGTATACTTGCACGCAAAAGACTCATCTTGGCAATGTTTTATACTTTTTCAATACATATCTTCTGCCCCTTTTTTTCAAAACTAAGTGTACGACGCTGGTCAATCTAGATTAGTTAAGATGAAGCCCTAAAAAAACGAAAGGCGGCAATATATATATAACTATTTTGATAACATGCTTGTGCCCACTTAGATATCAATGAAATTTGAATATTTTATTAAAATAAACATGTTTAGGCTACTAAGAAGAATAGTAAACAATTATTGTGTGTATCCTATGTGGTTTCGCCTTGGCTATTCCTATATTTTAATGCGGTCTATCTTTGAAGGTAGAATAAATAAATAAATGATAATAATAATAATAATTAGTTAATTGTTTATTTTTTTGTTAGGGCTTTGTCTAACCTATGCATGTATGTATGGGTTACGGGTCATTTAAGAGTTTGCATTAAATATAAGATTTTATTTATAAAAAAAAACTCAATCATTCAATGTATTGCAAAACTCTAAAAGATTCTATTTGAAAAAATCTCAATCATTCAATGTATTACTAAACCCTAAATCCTAAAATCCTAAACACTAAACCTTAAAACTCTAAATCTAACCTTAAACCCTAAATTCTAAACCTTAAACCCTAACCTTAAATCATAAACCCTAATAATGAGATTTTTTTAATGGAATCTTTTAGGGTTTTATAATACATTAAATGATAGAGATTTTTTAAATAGAATCTTGTATTTAATGCAAGCTCTTAAATGATACTTAACCTATGCATGTATGTATAGGTTAGAAAAGCCTTTTATTAAATAAAGAGTATTACATTCTCATTATCTTTAACCACTAAGTTAATTAATGAATCTCTTGTTAATTGTTGATTTATCACCATATTTTTTTACTTTCCTTATTACCTGGTTTTAAGTGTTTGCAAGATATGAAGTAAATTGTATGATCATTTATTTATATTTTCAGAATTGATGAATCTAGAACGGACGACACACATCGTTGAACACCGTTGTACATCGCGTGATGCACAGAGCTGTGGCGGCATCAGTTGGCAACTTCCTCCAACCAGGGTTTTGAAATTCAATGTAGATGGTTCTGCGCAAGGTAAACCATGTTTGGTAAGCTGTGAGGGGTGTTGAGAGATTCGTCGGGATGTATTTTAGCGGCGTTCTCCGGTCCTTTGGGTGGTGGACTCGAATGAAGCCGAGGTGTTGGCTATTAGATTTGCTTTGGAGTTATTGGTAAAGTCGAAATGGAGGGAGAGTGTTAATTTCATAATTGAGTCAGATTCGATGGTTGCGATTGCTTGGGTTTTACATGTAGAAAAGAGACCTTGGCGTTGTTTCCGTGCCATTGATTTTTCGGTGGTGCAATTGTCGTGTGTTTGTTTTGCAAACGTCTTTCGCGAAGCTAACAGCGTGGCTGATGTGTTGGCAAAAGGCGGCGTCGATCGTACCTCTTGATTTTCGAGGGTTTTTAGCTGGTTTGGGGGACTGGAGTGTAGGAGAGCAGGTGCTCCAGGGTATATGTTTTGAGGTGTTTGCAAGTACAATTTGGTGGGGGTATGTGCATTGGTCTTGGCAACTGTTGATCGATTATTTGGGGGAGGTTCTTGGATTTTCTTTAGTTTATTTTTTTTTCGTTTGGTTTTGGTTGCGTGTTTGGTGTTCGGATCGTATCAGGAGGGCGTATTCTTTTCCTCCGAATTTAGGCTAGGGAGGTTTTTAATGAGGCACTCAACTGATTTTGTATGATTTTTCTTAATGAAATCATACTCTTCTGAATCAAAAAAATCATATTTTAAAATAAAATTAGAAGAAACTATTCAATGAACAATTCTCACAATCTTATTCATATTCTTATCCAATTAAATAAACTCACATCATTTTTATTTTCCACATAATATTTTCTTGTAAATTAAAATTTACAAATCATCATCTTCTTCCTCATACCTTAACGAATGAGATCGTTAAAATTAAAAATACCCAAAAACCTTAACCCACGAATCAAAAGAGACAAAAATAAAATTATTATATTAATAAAATCACTGCATTCCAATCCGAACTCAATCTTTGATGAAATCATTGCATTCATTCTCTAATCTTCGATTAAATAAACCCAATCTGGACATAACAACAATAATATTTAGCAATCAATTAATCTCGGTTGTTGGTTTGATGTTTGTTCGAATTAGAGTTTTTGGTTTGTCGATCAACAACGTTGAGACTTGAGAGCTGTATTTTTTTTTTCAGAACCATCCAAGCCATATATGAGCAGAAAGATCACCATACAATTTCAGACCGAATTCGTGCTTGGCCATGAACGGCTGGATGGATAATTGAACCTAGGCTACCTGAGAAAGAAGGCTATATATTAAATCTTGCTTTTCTTTAATAAAAGTTCTTCTTGATTAATTGATTGCTAAATATTATTATTGTCCTTGTCCATATTGGGTTTATTTAATCGAAAGGTTGGGAGATGAATACAGTGATTTCATTGAACATTGAATTGAGATTAAAATACAGTGATTTTATTAATAATAATATACTTTGTCTATTTTGATTTGTGGATTAAGTTTTTTTTTGAATTTTTTTATTTTAACGATTTCATTTATTAACATACTAAAATAAATATATGAGGTATGAGGAAAAAGATGATGATTTGTAAATTTTAATGTATAAAATATAATGTAGAAAATAAAGATGATGTGAGTTTATTTAATTGGGTAGGACTATGGATGGGATTGTGAGAATGGTTCATGAAATAGTTTATTCTAATTTCATTTTGAAATATGATTAGTAGCATGTCTAGCATTTGAGATTTTTAATAATTATTTAAAAATCGTTAAAAATTAATGGTGTTCAGCGATGTATAGCGTTAGTAGTGTGCATAGCCCGTTCTAGAATTTTTCGTCATGAATAATAATAATAATTGGTTAATTGTTCATTTTTTTGATTAAATAGAAAGTATTATATTCACATGTCCGAATTCAAATTAATACAAGATAAAATAATATGAATATCTTTAACTACTAAGCCAATTAAAGAACCTCTAGTTAATTGTCCATTTATCTCCATATAAATTTTTTTTTTACTTTCCTTATTACTTGATTTTAAGTGTTTGTAAGATATGGCGTATATTGTATGATCATTTATTTATATTTTCAGAAAGCACTAGTTTATTGAGATTCGTTAATTGAGTAAATGATGTTTATATTGTCTTATTTTATAATGGTTTAAATCTTAATATTAATTTTGAGAATGTAATTAACTTTCCACTTAATAAAAAAGAGAAAACATTAGTTTATTTATAACAATTAAATGTGATAGTGTTGAAAGCTATATATAATTAGCTCTCAACTTATATTTTTTTGTCAAATTACTCATTTTTTAAATAAAATGTTGATTAGACGATTAAATAATTAACGGTAATGATCTGACATATACATTAAAATATATTTTAAATGACATGGCTTTAACCTATAATATATTTACATTTAAAATATAATTTCAATTTAATAAAACTTATTTGTGAAATACAAAAACAATTGAAATTGAAAATGAGCTCGAGTGACAGTTTATTGCTTCACCCCCTTTCTCTGTTTCATCCCTCGTTCAAATTGTTCTTTTAGTGGTGTCTATTTGAAAATTAGAAACCAGAAAATAATTTGACTACTCTACGATGTATTCAGTTAATAACTTAATAAAGATTAGGGTAAACTACTCAAATGGCCATTTAACTATAGGATTGATCTCGATTTGATCATTATACTTTTAATTGTGGCAATGTGACCTCTCAACTATATACGTAGTCTCAATGTGACCACTTGCCGTTAAAATCTAACAGACATGGTGACATGGCAGTTAACAAAAATATGTATAATTATACATTTGGTCCCTATTATTTATACATTCTATCAATTTGGTCCTAATTTTATTTTATTAAAATAAAATTAATTATTTAATTAGGTGGTGACACGTGTCACTTAATTAGTGAAGGAGTACAAAATCAAGAGTTGCTCGTAAGGAATTGAACCTAGGAAAGCATGGCATGAGCAGCGTGAGAATACCACTAAGCTAGATGATCTTATGTAACATAGAATGCAAACTTTAATATATGTCTTAATGTTTTGTTAATTCCAGGAAAAATGAATTAAACATGTATTAAGGGGATTCGAACATGTCACGGTTGAGATGTATAAAAACATCTAAATCACTGAAATAAGTCTAATAATTAAATTAAAATTGACAATATTTTATGTTACAAAAGATCATTTGGTAGGTTGTCACATTGAGACTACTTACATAGTTGAGTGATTATATTGTCACAATTGAAAGTATAGTAATCAAATCGAGACCAACCCTATAGTTGAGTGGTCATTTGAGTAGTTTACCCTAAATATTATAGCTTAGGGTTTCATGCCTTCAATACATAGGAAGATATTTGTTGCACTGTTGGAGAGAGGCCAAACAATATAGTTCCTAATATAATCTGGGCATTGGCTACTGCTTCAGCCAGTTCTTGCAAAGAAACAAAAATAAAGATTTAGAATATAACACGAAAAACAATCCCCACCCACAAAGGGCTCTTGCTTAAAAATATTTTATTAAATTGAAATTATAGTCTACATGTAATAGGTTGAAGGCTAGAATTTCTACGTATGCGTCACGGGCCACAAATCCATAACCGAGGTTAGTACAATCCAATCCGTCCAATAGACTCTTCACAAGCTCTAGGACCTGTCAAACCCACCTAAAATGGCCCAACACTTGAAGAATGCTAAAGGATAAGAATCAGACCATTTATGGAAAGAAATCATTATCTTTGAAGATTCTATCAAATCTCACGATTTGTGCCATTTTTGTTCCCTCCCAACAAGGAATGTATATTTGAAAGGCAATTATTTCTTTTCTTAGCTTGATTATATTAGATCTTAATCGTTGATGTATTTCAATATGAGCCATTGGATGTATTAAGGGTCAACTATAAATAGAAGCTCACCTCTCCTCATTTCTTCACTTCATTTTTGAGTAATAATGTAGTGCATTTACTCACTCAAGCTTTTTTTGTTCTGTCATTTCTTGTTTGCTCATATTTCTACAAGTAACAAAGCTTTCAGGCTTTGTTTAGAGGCTGACTTAGGCGCGAGTCTAGATCTGAGACATATGCATGTCACATCATCACAATTAAAATTTCAATGGTCCAATTGGTATGCTAGTTAAAAAAAGAGTAATTTGACAAAAAAAATTATAAGTTGAAAGCTAAGTTTACCTTTAGAAAAGGATGAGGGTTAAAGTGACAAAAATACAAACATTAAAGGCCAAAATTATCTCTATGCCAAAAAGATTTTATAGTATTTATTTATGAATATTAGACCCAACAAATAGAACCCAAAACAAAATTGCAGATGTCGATAAAACTTCAAATTATTCACGGTGAATGCATACTTGGTTATATTTAATTTATTTGGTTCAGGATTTAGTATCAAATACGTATACATATAAAGGTGAAGTTAGAAAATTTATATTGTGATATTAGAATTTGAAAAAAAAATTAAAAGTTTTTATTTAAATAGATGAGGGCAAATTAAGATGTCAGCTTTATTTGGGGAAATTATTTTTAAAGTGGTGTCAATTTTATTTTTAATATTTTTAAATAAAAAATATAAAAAATTAAAAATTTGAGTGTCAACCGACGCTCCTACCTTCCAAATGCCTCCATTAGGGATGACAGACGAGTATAATTTCGTAGTTTTCGCATCACATTTTTTGTCTCAGTTGAGATGAGGATGGGTATGAGATTTGTAGATTGTGAGCGGGTGCGGATGTCAAAAGTCATACCCGTCGTGTGTAGTGGGTAGGTGATGAATTTGAGACCTTACCCGTTCCATACCGCCCGCCTACTATCCACCATATGAATAAGGTTATTTTAATGAAAATGAAATTTGATTTTTATTGTATATATTTGATAGTGTGAGGTAGATGAATATATTTGTTGCCATTCATGTGAAATATATTTATAAGCATTTAAAAGAATTTTGGAATGATTAATGAAGTTAAAAATTAAGTTTATGAAATCTGTCCAGGATTTTATGCAAAACAGTGAGTTCGAAACATGACCAAAAATTCTATATAAATAATCAGAAAGTGATCCATACATCATTGTAACCGCGAGTAAGTCTAGATTTGTTTAAAACAAACGAAGACGGATTTCAATCTATATTTTAAAAGATACGAATTTTTAAGTGATCGAATGTCAAAAAAACAGAGTAGCAGACTGCTCCTAATACTAGTTCGACAATGACTTTAAAAAATCGTCATAAATTGTACAAGTCAAATTAGAAGTACCACATTATATGATTAGAAATACATTTGAGTCTAGCTTCTTTTAGAGCAAATAGAATAAAGTTTCAAGTTATATATTATGAGATAAGTGGATTTCTTTGAAGGTAGTAAGACGAGTACGAGCTGGGGGGAGAATACCCAGTTGAGTAGTGGGTGCGGAGGTAGATTTAAAAATGTGCTCGTATAGGCATGTGTGAACCCGCCGTGAATAATAGGTAAGTGGTGAATATGACAAATTTAAATGGGTATGAAAACGTAAAGAGGGTATTCGCACTCTCCCACTTCGTTTATCATCCCTAACCTCCACCAATGCATTCGTATTAATTTTTTAATGCTATCTCAATACTAACGTGACATTAAAATTTTTTATTTAAAATTCGAATTCTACTTATTTCTCCAATTATAAAAATGTACTTATAGTATTGTGAAAAGTTATATAGTAAACTTATGTCCAATAAATATTGAATTTAAGAATTAAATAAGAACATTTAAAGAAAAATGAAAATTTAGTTCACGGTAGAGCCGTGTGCTATAAGTTATATCTGGTCTGCAAACCAAAAACGTGTGCCGGTTTCGTGACAGATTCAATCAATGAACTAATACCCTTATGTCCTCATAGCAATATTTGAAAATTTCTTCAAAAAATGGTGTTGGATCAACCCAGCTGTTCACGTTTCCTAATCAGCTGAATCCCTTTGTATATTGCAAGTTGTCTACTGGCTTAAGACCACGTCTAGTTGGATAATGGTCATAATTTTTCCTTTTCTTCGTCTTCCTTATCCTGATTTCCAGCTGAAATGAAGCAGCTGCTTCGTTTCTCTTTCTTATAAATAGTATTGAATTATGACACCCTTTCCATGCTTCGTTTCAAAGGGTCTCAAAAAATATTGAAATCTTAAAATTTGATATCCAGGAAAATCTGGCGAGTGTAATGGCGAGCATTGGCGTTGGAGTGCTAAAGGGGTTAGCCAAGATCCAAACGGAGAAGAAGGAAGAAGCCGATGTTTGCCACGACGACAGCGCGACTCCGGTTAAAGCTCAGACCATCGACGAACTCCACTCTCTTCAGAAGAAGAAATCGGCTCCCAACACACCCCATGAAAACACCAATGGTGTTTTTTCCAGCGGCGTCACTGAAATCGAGCGACAAAAACAGCAGCTACAATCCATAAGGTACTAGTGTGTTAGTGTCCTGTTTGTATGTACGTGTTGTGTTTTGATGTGTTTTTGTGTCGGACAGTGCTTCTTTGGCGTCGCTGACGAGGGAGACTGGTCCGAAGTTGGTGAAAGGAGACCCTGCGAGGAAGCATGAGAGCCCCGCGGTGGCTCATGTTCACCATTTTGAACCAACCATCGGTGTTAGTGATAGTGCACTCAAGTTCACTCACGTCCTGTACAACCTTTCTCCTGCTGGTATACATCTTTTTTCTCTTTGATCAGATATTATACTCATGTCCGAATATGTGTTAAACATGCTCGAATACTGGGTTGAATATGGAACAGAACTTTACGAGCAAGCAATAAAATACGAGAAAGGATCGTTCATAACTTCGAGCGGTGCTTTAGCCACACTGTCCGGGGCAAAAACGGGGCGATCACCCAGAGACAAACGTGTAGTCAGGGACGAAACGACAGAGGATCAACTTTGGTGGGGAAAGTGAGTTGCTTATATTTAATAATTACCAGCCATTGCCGAATCTCTGTGATGTGATCTCATCATCTTAATGCTAAAAGCCTTAATTAATTGTGTTTCTTTGTTTGATTTCCTTTGACAGGGGCTCGCCCAACATTGAAATGGACGAGCATACTTTCATGGTGAACAGAGAAAGAGCTGTCGATTACTTGAATTCCTTGGATAAGGTACAATATATATAATTAGGATTAGGATTCACATGTAAAAGTAATTTTTTATAGTTTGAATTTTTTTTCATAAAAATCTTTCTCATTTACTACGATTAGTCTCAGATGTCTATTTACAGTCGTCTAATATTAAAAAAGTAAAATTAAATATAAAACTAAACCCTTAATATATATATAATATAATATAATATAAAGCTCTTTTTCAAGTTGGGGGTTGCTTCTGATTTTTGAAATCCTTTCAGTACTTGATTCTCCAATATGTCAAAGCAACTGGATTCAATAAATAATATATAGTTATAATCCTGTTTCTTTTGAAGCTCGTGGGGAAGACGTGTTAATTTGCTGGCATCGAGCTAAGTCAAACCGTACATATTAATATTATAATGATCCATCAATTTTAGGTTCACGATCTTATCCATATTCCCGAATTTAAGGATTTATTTATTATATTATGTTAAATAAATATTAAATGTAGTAAACAGTTAATAAATCTCATGGATTCAAAGCAACAAAATGAAACCAATAAAATATATATATTAAATTGGTTCTATCAGCTCAATTTATAGGTGATTTTATATTACATATTCATGTTAAACACATATTCGATATTCAAACTCATCATGAGTTCGGGCTACATATGTCGCCTGTTCTTTACTATTTCTGCCTGCATATTATGAACGTATAGATGTAGTGACAGATAAAATCTGTTTCAGGTCTTTGTAAATGATCAGTTTCTAAATTGGGACCCAAAACACAAGATCAAGGTCCGAATCATATCTGCCAGAGCATATCATTCCTTGTTCATGCACAACATGTAAGTTACGAACCAAAAAACGTATAAAATTGCAGATTTCTCTGATTCCATTCCTTTCAAAATATGAAATATGAGCTAATAGGATGATTTGGTGTATCGCAGGTGCATTCGTCCCACTCTGGAAGAGCTGGAAAATTTCGGCAACCCGGATTTCACCATATACAACGCGGGTCAGTTCCCGTGTAATCGGTACACCCATTATATGACTTCCTCCACTAGCATAGACCTCAACCTTGCAAGGAGGGAGATGGTCATTCTCGGCACACAGTATGCCGGGGAAATGAAGAAAGGCTTGTTCAGTGTTATGCACTATCTCATGCCTATGCGCCGGATCCTCTCCCTCCACTCCGGTTGCAACATGGGAAAAGGTGGTGACGTCGCCCTTTTCTTTGGATTATCAGGTACGTGGTTTTGAAGGATTTGTCGCATCCGCAACTGTGATGAACGCAAGGTGACTGAAAATGTGATTTAAATTCGAGCAGGTACGGGGAAGACAACTCTGTCCACTGATCATAATAGGTATTTAATTGGAGATGACGAGCATTGCTGGAGCGAGAATGGCGTATCTAACATAGAAGGAGGTTGTTATGCTAAGTGCATTGATTTGTCTGAAGAGAAGGAGCCTGATATTTGGAATGCCATCAAGTTTGGCACCGGTAAAAACTCTGATTCATCTACATTGAGCTGTAATGGACTAATGGTGAATCTCTAGCTTTCCTGCCAAGAAATATGTAACTTGACTGCATTTGTTCCTCAGTGTTAGAGAATGTTGTATTTGATGAACATACTCGGGAAGTCAACCACTCTGATAAATCTGTCACAGGTAAGACCCGAATCATAGTGAACAAATAATGTTCAAATCGAAACTGTCTCGAGGCAATTACGGTTCTAATCTAATGAAGACATTGATTGCAGAGAACACGAGGGCAGCCTATCCTATAGAGTATATCCCGAATGCAAAGATACCATGTGTTGGGCCGCACCCGAAGAATGTCATCCTTCTGGCTTGTGATGCATTTGGTGTGCTTCCTCCTGTGAGCAAGCTGAGCTTGGCTCAAACCATGTATCATTTCATCAGTGGCTACACTGCTCTGGTACTTCAGCAAACCTTCTGCATGTGTATATATATATATAAAACAAAGTTATTGTAAAATCAGCTTAGCATTTATCGATAAAACAGGTTGCTGGGACAGAAGATGGTGTGAAGGAGCCACAGGCAACATTTTCAGCTTGCTTCGGTGCGGCATTTACAATGCTACACCCGACCAAGTATGCGGCAATGTTAGCAGAAAAGATGCAAAAGCATGGGGCTACTGGCTGGCTTGTTAACACTGGCTGGTCTGGAGGAAGGTATACATACATATTGCAATAAGGCTATGGTAATCAGGTCAATTTTCGTATCTATGTGTCGAACAGGAATGTTGAACACGGATTCTTGAAAAAAAAAAAGTAATCAAGAGTCGGAGCAACATAGCTACAAATCATGCTTCTGGTGCATGCATTTCAATTTCAATGATAGAAATTCTTTTTGTTTATTACGTTCTTTCATTTTCTGGGGCAGCTATGGTGGATCGGGGAGTCGTATTAAGTTAGCTTACACAAGAAGGATCATCGATGCCATTCATTCCGGGAATCTTTTGGAGGCGAACTACAAAACAACTGAAGTATTCGGACTTGAAATTCCGACAGAGACAGAGGGTGTTCCTTCTGAAGTCCTGGATCCTATGAACACTGTTAGTTGGCTTTCTCTTTTATTCATTTGGTTTCATTTCACCATTGTTCTTCACTTACATCATTCATTTACTTAAAAGCTTGAAGCATTATCTATTCGATTGCAGTGGCCCGACAAGATGGCATATAAGGAAAGTCTATTGAAATTAGCTGGTTTGTTCAAGAGAAACTTCGAGAGATTCATGGATTATAAGATTGGCAAAGACATCAAACTGACGGAAGAGATAGTTGCAGCTGGTCCTGTTTTCTGAACAGCCTGGGGGTTTGGAAAGATGGTTAATTTAATCTAAAAGCTGTCTAATATACCTGGATTTTGATTTCCTTCTTGTCATGTAATTCTCTTATGAACTGGAGTTTCAAGTTTCCACGGTTGTGGTTTGGATTGCTTTTGTAACTTCAGAGGGGTTTTTAAATTTTGAATGACATGTTCTGTTCCCTTAATAATTATATCAATGAGCACGACAAATGATCTCAATAAAAAAATGAATGATTTTCATTATAAGAGATTCGAGTTTAATTATTTTGTCTACAAATTATGTGCATTGTCAAAGGATAAAAAATAACTAAAGATAAAAGTTTTCTCAATACTCATATTTCATTTTTCAATTAATTATTGTGTTACCCAAATAAAAAAAAAGAACATACCACCATCACCAATCAAAAGAAGCTTAATGAGATAATCATAATCAGCCTGTGATCTTGCTGCTGGTGCAACCTTGGATCTTCTCAAATACCAAACAAAAATCCCAATTTAAGAAACAAAAATATAATATTTTTCTCTTAATTATCTGCGTTTATGAAACAAAAAATTAACATTCATTTTCAGACTAACATCAAAGGAAATTATAAAAAAATCAGATTGAAGTTGAGAAAAAAGTGATGAGATATTTCCCTTCCAATCAAGCTTTTTCACCACAAAACACCACGGTTTATATAATAAAAAAATGTTAATATTAATATTAATAATAATCAGAATAAATATAATAAATTAAAGAAAATATATTAATAATAATGACAATTATAATAATAAAAATAGACTAATTACCTAGAAAATAACAGTAGTGTTTTATAATAATTAAAAATATAATAAATATATAATGTAATAAATAAACGATAAAACTAGAAGAAATAAAATAATCATGTTAAGAGATTAA
Source organism: Hibiscus mutabilis (assembly GCA_019671005.1). Classification (NCBI taxonomy): domain Eukaryota; kingdom Viridiplantae; phylum Streptophyta; class Magnoliopsida; order Malvales; family Malvaceae; genus Hibiscus; species Hibiscus mutabilis. The sequence goes on from CM033742.1 coordinate 32,085,262, forward strand.
ATTGAAGAAAATTGGAAATTTAAAGGGTCAAAATAATAAGTAAATATGTAAAATTATACTACAATAAAAAAATGACCACAATAACAATTAATCACAATATAGCAAAAACCCCTTTATTTTTTTGGGCTTTCAGATAATGCAAAACTTAAAATATCTGAATCCATATCCTATCATCCATTTTTTTTCTCTCGAATATTCAATTCAAATTATCCGAAAATTAAAAAATGAATCAAATATCATAATTTTTAGATCAGATTATCGAATAAACGAATCAAATTGCTCGAATCAGATTATTTTGAATACCCCTAACTGTCACATCATCAGTCGTTAACTGTTTAACGGCGCTAGACCAATTTATTATTATTTTTTTAAAGTTGGGAGATTATTTTGTAACTTTTCATAGTTGGAGGACTTGATAAAAAAGATATTTATAGTCAGGGGACTATTTCTGCAGTTTACCCTATTATATACCGTATGTATTATAGAAAAAACGTAAATAAACACAACGGACGACGGTCCACTTACAATTGAAATCTCCACTTTGACCTCGTACAATTAAGAAAAAACGAAAAAAATATTTTCTTCTTCTCGCTTCGCCCTCCACTTCTAAGCCCTTACCCAGTCAAACCCTAACACTCCTTTCCCCTATCTTCATAATTCCCACCCAAAAATCAATCAAGATTCTATTGGGGGAAAGTCTAAAGCCATGAACATTGCAGATTCTAGAGACCAAGCCCTCCATCTCCTCAACGCCGCTATCAACCACGCCGATTTGGCCGTGAAGCTTTCGTCTCTTAAACAGGCCAAGGACGTTCTTTCCTCTCTCGATTCTTCCTCCGCCGCCGATCTCTTCCCCTACGTCGTCGACCTCCAGCGTTCTCCTCATACTCTCGTCAGGAAATTTCTTCTCGAGTGAGTTTCAAACCCTAGTTCTTTACATTTTTTTGTTTATGTATATAAATTTAAATATTTTATATCCTGTCTCTGTATGCTTAACTGCGTTTTAGTTTTGATATTTGGGTGATTAATGAGATGCATTTCTTTTGGAAATATTTTGTGTTAGGATTATACAAATTATTGATCCAATTGCTTAGGAAGGATCGCTCTGATATGTTCTCTAATGTTATAGCTGTAATGTCTTTTTTACTTTTTTTTGGTCAATGGTTGGCAGGATAATTGAAGATATTGCATTGAAAACGATAGAGCATTCTGCTGTTCTTGTACCAGTTTTAGTAGCGTTTTTGAGGGATGTTGACACAGATGTTGTGAAACAATCTATTGTTACTGGCACACACTTCTTCTGCAGTGTTCTGGAAGAAATGACACTACAGGTTACTTTGCATATAGTTCGAACCTAGTCAGATATTCTTTTACACATATTTCCCTTTTGTGATTATATTTTATGCTACCATGTATAATTGGAGGCTTGGAGCACAATGCTTTTAGATTTTCAACATATGTGCTATGAACCATTAAAGATTGCTTCTGGTTTTTGGTTACGGTTATCTGATTGAGCGCATGATTATAGGTTAACCACTTAATTTTTGATTTAGTATTTTGGACAAGTCTAAAAAATTGATGATTCGGCCCCCCTTTATCTTGCCTTTTCTTTTATGTCAAAATTTTGGTTTTCTTACCCATGCTTAATTTTTTCCCTGGAAAATTATAGTTTCAGCAGCATTGTAAAGTTGATCAGTGGCTTCAAGAACTATGGGTGTGGTTGCTTAGGTTCAAGGAAGGTGTGTTTTCCACTGCATTGCAGGTATGACATATTTACTTTGGCTTTCCAAGCTGTAAACAACATGGGGTAATTTTCAATGGTTGAGTATTTTGATCAAGTTAGGTACTATTTGATAAATTGAAATATTAAATTAAATGCTGACTTTTTAATATTGAATTAATTCTAGGAAAACTGGTTGGTTGATCATTGAAAATGTATATACCAAATAGATTTTAGTTGATTTTCCTTAAAAAGAGATACCATTTGATAGAGTTCTCATCTAACAAGAATTAAAAAAATGACATAATGGAAAAATTAGCTACAACTACGTCCATGTAATAAAATGATACTTTGAAAAAAGTTACTGGTAGAACACATTTAGTAGGTTTTAAGTATTTAATATGTTTCATAAGTTCCCTGTAGGATTTTTTAGGCAGTGGTGCTGCGAATGACTGAACAGAGTTGAATTCTTAGATGATCGCAATTTGCAAACTAAAAAAACCAATTAATTGAAAATTGTTACTGATTTATCAAACTCTTCTCTCTGTTCTTTTCCTTTTCTTCCCGCGGGGAAAGAATTCCTAGATCATCGCAAACTAAAAAATTCATTTAATTGAAAATTGTTATTTATCAAACTCTTCTCTCTTTCCTTTTCCTTTCCTTCCCTTGGGGAAAGTTGGTGGATTGGTGGACATGTAAAAAGGAGTAGCTTTTGAGTGAGTAGATTCTTATGTTTACTGTAAGAAACAATTATTGGATATTAGGTTTCATTTACGTCCATGTTTACGCTATAGAGAAGATGTGTGACAAAGCTTTTTATTTTAAATGTGATATGTGACCAAAATGACCCAGCATGAATGTTGAAAATTGGTATTTCCAGCTGAGAACAAGGTGTTTTCAACAGAGAATAATGCGTTTCTCTGCATTTTCTCATTCATAAATGCATAGAGTGAGCCTTTAAATAGGCTAATATAGTGTTTCAGTATAGCTAAAACTATCCTTTTATCTCTAATTTAAATAAGACTTATCTCTAATTAAATAAGACTTCTAGTAAATCTAAACTACTAGTTACCGACTTAGGAATAAACTATAATTACACGGTTACAATCCACACTCTTCCTCAAGCTGGTGAGTAAACGTAGTAGAGCACCAGCTTGGATCTTGGATGTGATGCCCTTTTTTTGTGCAAAAAAGAAGTAAAAATCAGCAATTTTATCTTTGCTGAAAAAAGAGTCTCTTTGACAGTAACTCATATTTCATGTGCTGTTTCTTAGAAAAAAACTCCCCTTTTCCGGGAGCCATTGAGTTGAACAGCTAGGACATCCATGTTGTTCTTGCGCAGCCATTGTTGATAATTTGCAGTTGATGTTGTTGGTTTTTGCATCCTTCTTGAGATGTCTACCAGCTTTGCTGTTGCTGCTGGTTTCTGCACCCTCCTTAGATGTTTAGCAGCTTTGTTGTTGCTGTTGGTTTCTACACTCCCCTCAAGCTGGTAGTTACATGTACTAGAGTCCCAGCTTAGATCTTTGATGTAGAATCCCTTAAAAAATATTATCTAGTTTTTCTTTAATGCTAAACTAGAACCTTTCCATCTATCTTTCAAATTGGCTAAGATAGAACCATTAAATAGAGAACACTACCTTGTTCCCAGCCGTGTTTTGCTGGCTGCTTTGATAGACATTTTCCAGCATTTTCCCTCTCGGTTGAGTAGGATCTAAAGCCTACGCACCGATACCATGTTGAAAATAGGTATTTCCAGCCAGTGTTAAAAAGGGCGAAAGGCGCACTAAGGCGATAGGTGTTTTATAGCCTTATTGAAGTGACGCGCACCTTTTAAAAATAAGAGATACATGTTTTCCGGTTGTAGAATAAAGCAAAAAGAACAATTCATGCATTGTAAACAACAAAGAGTATTCATCATCAACATTTTATATTAAGCATCACTTCAAAGTTCTTTACATTTAATAAAATTTTGGGTGGTACGGATAATGAGATTCTTTGAATGTTCAACTTCAACATGAACCAATCAAGGAGAATGTATAAATGCACATGAAACAGAGTACTAAGCAAAAAAGAAAATTTAGTACTTTAAAAAGGATTATAAGTTCAACAAAGCTATTAATTTCATTTACCTTTAACTTTCCAATCAAAAAGCATATTGCATTTTATCATGCAATATAAAATTTTTTATACTTTAAATAGACAAAACTAGTTATATAATATTCTAAAAAAGATATATGATAATATGATTTAAATTAAGGATTTATATCTAATAAACTAGCGGTGGAAACTTTTAGTTTTCACAAGCGCCTTAGTTTTAGGGTTTATGGACTCAATTTAAGGTGTAGGGTTTAATGGTTAGAATTTAGGAGCTATAGTTAGGATTTAGGTTTAGAGATTAGGGTTTAGGGTAATATATTAAGGATTTAGGTTTTAACCTATAAACACTAAATTCTAACCCTAAACCCAAAATTCTATTCACAATGACTAAACTCTAAACTACTAAACCTAAACCTACACCCTAAATCGAGTCCCTAAACCCTAAAACTAAGACGCTAGTGGAAACTACCAGTGTATCAAATAATTTGAATTAACTAAGATGATAGAAATAAGTTAATTCAAGATTAATTTAAACTTAAATTAATTCAAATACGCAATATTGTATCAGAACAAGTAAATTTAGTTCAAGTTTTAAAACTCAACCAAATTAATTTGAATTTAAATTCAATCCAATTTAATTAATATTTGTATATATCATATATTATGCTTTAAGTTCAAATTACACATTAACTCGACTAAATTAATTTAAATTTCATTTGATTAATGTTATTTTTGTGTGGTCCCCACTTTTGACCCAAGTTAGTATGTAAAAACAATAAAAAAAATAAAAGAAAGGCAAAAAGAATAAAAAAAATTAAAAAGGCGCGCCTTTTTGTGCCTCAGCGCCAAGGCGCACCTCATTGAAGTCGCCTCGCCTAGACCCAATTAGGCGTTTTACCCTCGCCTTAGTGCCTAGGTGCGCCTCAGTTGCGCCTTTTTAAGCACTGTTTCCAGCCGAGACAAGGTGTTTTCAACAGAGAATAATGTGTTTCTCTGCATTTTCTCATTCATAAATGTATACAGACTTTGGAATAAGCCTTTAAATATGCTGATATAGTGTTTCAGTATAGCTAAAACTATCCTTTTATCTCTAATTTAAATAAGACTTCTAGTAAATCTAAACTACTAGTTACTGACTTAGGAATAAACTCTAATTACACGGTTACAATCCACAATAAGTTTTGGGTATCTCTTACGTAACAAATATCAGATGAAAGTTAAACAAATAATTAAATGTTTTATCTGGAGGTGGTGATTGATCCTAGAGAAAAATTTTGTGTGCTAAAATACGTAATCGAGGCAAACTTTATGCACCAAAGGATCAACAATAGATGAATAAGGCTATTAAATTGATGCCTTGATGTGAGCAATTTGCTCTGAAAATTCGTGTAGGAGATTGTGCATTTGAGACAGAAAAAAGGTGAAAGTTTGCTATTCTCGATCCCTTATTTTTTTTCCTTGAGGGGTCGAGGTGGGGGATGCGGGTCTAATGTTGTTTTGGGTAGTGGTATTTGTTTGATAGTTTTTATACTTATGTTAATTTATTCTTTGTCACTATTGTAACTCTTGTATAAATTATTTAGTTGTGTCTTTTGAGAATTATTTATTTTGATATTTTCAGCTTGCTAATCATATGTAATATATGTTTCTTTGATTAAATTTGTAGCCTGGTCCAATTGGGATAAAGTTGCTGGCGCTGAAATTTTTGGAGACATATGTCTTACTTTTTACACCCGACAACGTTTATTCTGAAAAGTTTGAAGGTATTTGCATTCCAATTGTGAAGGGCTCCACTAGGACATGGTTTGGTTTAGGGTTCATATAGCCATGTTTGGCAGTTTGACTTTTTGGTTTAGCATAGGGCATCCATTTTGGTTGTCATTCATACATAGTACCTCCATATTTGTATATTCTATATTTACTGGTATATATGGAAACTTATTCCTTTTAATGTTTCTCTAGCTACCAGAGGAAGTAGATGGACTTTTAATATATCATGGCTACGTGGTGGTCATCCTATTTTGGATCCAGTTGCTCTAACATCAGATGCAAACAGGATACTTTTTGTTTTGCTTGACATGTTGCAATCAGCCAATAGTCTCCCTGGAGCTGTAACAATCACTATTGTCAATTGGTGAGTTTTTTTCACCGGTAGTGACTTGTTTTTATTCTGAATTTATGGTATTCTTTATCTTCTTCTTTCTTATGTCATTTTTTTGGACACTTCTCATTATCTAGTGTTTGGTAAAATCTGGACATTGGATTTTAAAATCTTTAGGGGGTTATAATGCTGTACATGTTTGCTTTTTTCCCCTTCCTAAGTTCCATATTAGGACATATAATTGTTTGAA